>JADDOH010024803.1:0-554988 GCA_016648135.1 Agrypnia vestita | reverse complement strand
CTCTCGGTACTGGCGGCTCCTTCACGACCGTGCTGAGCTTGCCGAACTCCAGCGTAGTCTTCGCCCTTCTGAGGCTCGGCGGCGGCTGAATAAAGGACGCATTCGCGTCCTCCACGCTGGGCTCGCTCGCGGCCACGTGTTCCGGCGTTGGCGGCGTTGTTTATGCAGGAGCCGCGCCGCCCGCTAACAAGGCCTCCGTCAGAGCAGTCACCTGTTTTAGCAGGTGGTCTACACGCGGGTCGTATGCTACGCGGCGTCTCTTTCGACTCGGTTCTTCGAAAGAAGATCCGTCATTCGAGGATACCGGCGAACGAGCTTGCTCGTCCGCCATCTTGTTAACAAATTTGACGTTTGACGAAATTCACGGGATTTACACTAAAATATCAACGTCCTGTCGCACTATGTTAAAAATTTGTATAGTCTAATGTTTGTTAACTAGGGATCAAAATTAAGGGGGTAGATTGCAATAGAAACACAAAAAAAATCACAACAAAAGTTGGCGTGTCTAGACGCGTGCAAATGGCGCGAAACAGCGACGTCATATGAAAGAAAAACCGTTGCGCCGACGCAACCGGAAACAGGGATACCAGCGGGAGTAAATTGTCGCAAACAGGGAATCAGAGGGGGTAGGAACGCGTGAATAAGTGCCGAAACAGCAGGCTGTTCTCTCTCATAATGGATTCCAGGCGTCGAGACGGAACACAAAATATCATATTATATATTCGAAAGCAATCTATTCATCGCAGATAATAATGTTTTTTTTAACTAGTTTTGTATTAAATTGCATTTCTACTCATAACCTAACATTGAACACATGTCACTTTTGCTGACTTGCTACTACTCGCTATGTTCACTATATTCGAGTTGATGTCATTGTTATTTGAAAGTCAAGTAAGATTAATTTACGAGATAATTTTTAAAATATAGATAAATGGTTTTTAATTTTATTTTTAATTCAATACATATTGTTGTAGTAGTTTTTTGTTTATTTTAAATAAAAATGATTTAAATTCAATTATTTTCACAGGTGTTTTGACATTTCAGTCGGAAGTCAAAATAATATCTAAATCTGCTTATTCGACAAAAGTTTTAAATTAAAAAACAGTGATATAAGAAAAATTGTTGTTTACTTTTTTTTTTACAACACCTAAATTATTGGAGAAATATACATACGCTTTTTTATATTCTAGACTTAAAACATTTAAAATTCTAATAATGGTACGCGAGCATGACTTGCGTTCCCATATATTTTAATCGTCGGTACTCCATATGGTTCCTCGCAACCTTTCTATCTCACAAGGACACGTAAAAAATACGCTCTTGCAAGGTTTATCTGATATGACGTTTGTTCATGTCTCAATTTCGTATTGAAGTAGCATGATCTATCCGACACATCGCCACTTTGACAGCTTGAAAAATGTATGTACCGCCTTGAATTGTTGACAACTTTATGTTTATCGATATGTCAAAATAATCATATCATTCTGATCGAGTGTTAGGTGGTGATAGATTGGTGTTAGCCCTAAAAACCCATATAAGTATCTAATATTATTGGTACTACATTGATACTGATATATTTTTTATTAATAAGTGCTTAAAAATATTGTCAAGAACAAAACAAATTGTTAAAATGGCGTTGGAAATGCAAAATGAAAACAATTCACCAAACGGTCAAATTCCTTTACACAACTGTATGTAGGTATTAATAACATTATTTATGAATGAGTAGTTAAACATAATTATAATATTTTATTTTAAATTTGTTAAGACGCGTTATAATTTTTTAAATCGGAAAGATGACACTTCCCAGAATAAAATTAACAAGACGAAGCCACGTGCCTACTAAGTGCCATGACTCAGCTGCAGTTCAATGGGAGATTATACCATTCAGCAATATCAGGGTGGATTTCTTGAAAAAATCTGTTATTAAGAATAATTTTAAAGAGCCTTAATAAAGAACAAAGGATCGCGGAATTTCTGAATTAAAAAAACAGAAAATTATTCAGAATCTTGGACTGACGCCCGAATATCGAAGATTTTTAGAAAAATCTGCAAGCTTGTGATGTTCAAGATCTAACTTTTGAGTTTGGTGAATGAAAAATACTTTAAAAAAACTAAAATCGAATACTTTAGATAAACTATTTCTACAATACCATTTCTGTTTGTGTATATATAATTATTAATAAAATATTAATTTTGTAAAGAATTACGTATCTACATTAAGCCAAATGAATAATTTTTTATTGAATCCCGATTTTAAATATCCTATGTGTGCCTAGTCGCCTAGTGGAATAGAGCAAACTTCAAAGATTCTTAGAAACAAGGCAGTAAGTACGTAGTTACTGCCTTGTTTGTAAGAAAGTTTACGCTATCATTGAAGCACATTTTAAGGTAGAAGGCATTTATTGACTTAAATATTGAAATTCAATAATTTTGTCTCTTTTAGGTATTATCTTATTTTTGAAGTAATTTTGAAAAATTAATAATATTTGAAAAAAATAATAAAAAAATAAAAAATGCGGCGAAAAAACACAAAAAACCTAAAACTTCAATTATCTCGAAACTTTGCAATATGTAGTTACTGCCTTCTTCCCTGGAAGGGCAGAATACGCCTGAAATATCATTTTTTAATTTTTTATTTTTATTTATTATAAATTTTATATATTTTTTTTATTATAAATTTTTAATAAATATATATAATTATATATTTATTATAAATTTAAATTTTTTAAACTCCTTTTTAGACCAGTTTTTTTCATTGAGTTTGTCATTTGAGTTTGTCCAAATTTTTCAGAACACTACTGGATTTTGTCACAGAGACACCATTAATCAAGATATATTATAGAGATCTCATACACCAACAAGCTAGTTATATATATATGTTACAGCGAATTTGCATTTTTAGCGAGACTATACTTTCACTAGTAAAAATGTACTTTTCCCGGTCGGGCAGAGTGGGGGCAGTGAAAACATCTAAATCAACGAATTCTCAGATTCACTACACATAATCCGTGAAAATACGTTACTCAAAGCATAGACAATATATCGGTGAAACCATCGATTTGTACACGTAATTCTTAAAGCGTAGAAAGTATAAAGGCGGCACTACACTAGGCGATTTTTATTCATTTTGCGGTCCTATTTTAACTCCTAAATTAAAACAAATCGCGAAGTAAGGTGTCGGCTGAAAGATCGCGCACTCGGGTTTTTTATGATATCTGACGACTGCCGGAACAAAACGAGGTTATGTCACCATGTAAATATTGGGGGGTTAAGGGATAATTTTTATTAATGAATATGTATTTTGTCAATTAAGTTTATTAAATATGTTTTTTTTATAACAATACAACAAAAGTTTATTTCTTACAAATATAGAAACACAAATAAACATACACCCGGTATTATTAATTTTAAATGAACCTTTAAAAGTGCGTCAAGTAACAAACACTCGATGCGAAAAATACAAAAATCAAAGAGATTCTAAGTCATCATTTACGTTTGAATTCATTCAGATTCTTCGCATTTCCAATTTTCTATCTTTTTATCAAAAATGTGTCTAATGTCGTTTGCGTTTCTTGTTTGCGCACGTGTAAGCACGGGTGGTAGACGTACAACATAAAGTGCGCGGTTTTTAAGTTCGCAAACTTACTCGGCTCGACGTCGGTGACAGACGTGAAGCTTGCTCACACCGTATCGCGATGTCGTCGAGAGATGAAGCCTTGTGTTATTTAGGAATTATATCATATTATCACATTTTAAAAACGGCGAGTGCGGATGAAGTACTGGCTTACGAAAAGAGAGCGTTTATCACATGTAAATTTAGTAAGAGAGTTACGTGAAGGAAGGAAGATTTCCACAATTCCAGCCCTTAAAGAATTATTTATTTTCTTGATAGAATCAATGGTAGCATTTCTTTCCACCTTTCGTATGATTGCCAATATATTATTGTAAGCTTGAGGGGGTATTTCACCATCTCCTTGTAAATCCTGATTAGCTGATATATCCAACTAAATCGCATTTAAGTTTAAAAATCGATTTCACCACCTCTGATTATCGCAAAAAAATTGTAAATCACATTTAAATCGTGGTTAACGCTAATCAGAGGAAATAGCTCCGTTTATCCTGGTTAATCCTACATTTAAAAATGGCCGTCGCGCTTGCACTTGTTCTGGCAATTCAGCTGCCACTTTATTGTTTTGAAAACTATTTGTAATCGAAATAATACGGCTATAACCTAAGATTTTATTTTAAGTTGGATTGGTATCTAATCAAAATACTACAATTAAAATTTATTATCGCGAGCACCAAGAAACATTATTCCGACACGACAACTTAACCTAGGCGACTTGCATTTCATTTGAATTTTGACAGACAGTTGAGATCGCAGTTCGTCTCACGTTCTTCAAAAGATTAAAACTAAATATGGAGCTGATCCAAGATGTAGATGAAGAGATTGCAGAGGCAGTGGGAATATTACGAAGACAGCGAAGATTCCGACACAGAGTCAACTACATGGAGAATCTGGATGATGTTGATTTTCGGTCAAGATTTCGGTTGACCAAGTTAGCCGTCAAACGCATTCACAATTTGATCAAAGATAAAATCACACCCCGAACTACACGGTACGTAAATTCTTGCAAATATATCGATAATAATGTGTCAACGGCTTCCATAGTGTAATGATCTATACATGTGAGTAGATTGTGAAAATAAAATGTTATGTATTTTGTTTTACAGCAATAAAGCCGTATCAACGATGAACAAAGTGCTTTTGACTTTGAGATATTATGCTACTGGCTCCTATCTCATATCTGCGGGTGATTTCAGCGGCGTCAGTAGATCTTCAGCATGCCGGTTTATCAAAGAAGTTAGTGAAGCCATAGCTTCGCTAGCTCCAAGTTTTATTGGTTGGCCCCGGGATCTTGGTCCATTAAAGCAAGGTTTCTATAATTTGGCTCGCTTCCCAAGGGTCATTGGAGCTATAGACTGCACACACGTTCCCATGACTCCAAGTTAGTATGCAAATATAAACGATTATCCTATTCATTGATACCTTCAAGGAAAAGCAATATTTTTATTTATTTATTTATTATTTAACGCCCTATAGGTCTTTTACAACAGATAGGTAGAGAAAAAAAGTGATTGCAAGTTACATAAAATATATTAATGTAGGTATCTATTTCTATTTCAGGTGCAGAGGATGCTGAGGTTTACCGCAATAGAAAAGGTGTTTACTCCATGAATGTCCAGGCAATCTGTGACGCCCACCTCATCATCAGGGATATCGTTGCCCGCTGGCCAGGTTCCAGTCACGACCAAACCATATTTAACAATTCTGTCATAAAAGCAAAGTTTGAGGTTGGACAGTTTACAAACTGTATATTGTTAGGTGACCGTGGTTACCAGAGCCAAACATATCTGTTTACTCCGTTAGCCCAAGTTAACACTCCAGCTGAAAACCTTTATAATGAGGCACAAATACGTAGTAGAAATGCAATTGAAAGATGTTTTGGTGTACTAAAAAGTAGGTTCCCTGTGCTACGAAGGCGCATCACATTGTCCAGTGCACGCGTTAAGCCAGTCATAGTGTCTTGCGCAGTGCTACACAATATGGCTATAATGGTGAATGATGAACACTTTGCATATGAAAGAGATGAAGCATTTGAAATTGTTAACGAATTGCAAAATAATCATCCGGGCAATGATGATCCTAGAAGAAACCTTATTTTAGAATATTTCACTCCTCTCTTGAATAATTATAATAATAATGTAAATATCAATTAGATTAATATATTATTATTATATTAATGGGCCTACCACACTCACAAGTATCACCACACTTTTGCATGCGCATGCCGGTTTGTAAACGGGGCACCGTGTACAAAACACCAACTACACGCACGTTTGTACACTGATACCGTGCGTGTAGTTGGTGTTTTGTACACGGTGCAACCGGCATGCGCATGCAAAAGTGTGGTGATACTTGTGTGTGTGGTAGGCAAGAGTCTCATATGACACCAATACACCTGATAGTGTATAAGGTCATATAATCTAGAAAGAGAGGAGTGAAATATTCCAAAATAAGGTTTCTTTCTTCTAGGATCATCGTTGCCCAGATGATTCTTTTGCAATTCATTACCTATTTCAAACGCTTCATCTCATTCTCATATGACAATAATAAAAAATGTAATTTTAAACTCGCGCTTTCTGTTATTTGCGGATGACTTAAAGCTTTTCTTAAAGGTGTCAATCTTCTCCAAGCAGATATATCAAATATATGTGAATGGGGAACACAAAATAAACTTTTGTTTAATGTTTCCAAGTGTTCGGTTACATCCTTCACTAGTGTCGATTGTTGCGCGGTATGATCGATAATCCTGAAATTATGCAGGGCATTGGTTTGTATGTTCCTGATAATTACATTAGACATCGTTAGCGTAGATTGTTTCACATTCCAATATACAGGACCAACCTGCCAATGGTTATGCCTGTTGGAAGAGCCACAGCTATGCTGAACAAAATCGCTTTGGGTATTGATATATTCCATGTGTCTGAGGGGGTTTTCCGAAGCGGGATTCTCCCACACCTTTGACCAGATATATATACTTCCATAATATATATGCCTTGAACACTGAGTTTGTAATGTACATATTATTAAATAAATTGAATTGACACTAATACACCTGATAGCATTGACGTATTATAATATAGACACGTTATTCCCATACTAGCCGGCTTTCATATGGAGCAAATATTGCATTGAAAGAGACAACAAATCACATAATCAAGTAAAAATCAGGTAATTTGAAGTCACAGTGACTAAAATAACATACTCATTCTTACAATATATTAATGCAATTACCTTACTTTTGAATTGCCAAGATTTCACACTTGTAACGTATCTACAGTTTATTATATCATTGCCTGATAGTGTATAAGGTCATATAATCTAGATATAAATTTTATTTTAATGGGAATAATAAAAAAATAAACAACAAATAAAATCAATGTGTTTTTATTTCTTTTCTTGGTCATATAAAAATTAAAAATGATTCCTTATTAATCAATTTTCTTTATTTTTAAAGAATTTAACCTCTCATTATAATATTTTCTGTTCGCTTCCAATTTTTCTTCCAATATTTTTCTTTTCGGCGAACGTTCTATTTCCCTTGCGGCAGATTCTCGATCTCTCTTCCTTTTCTTGCACACGCTCAATTTCCCTTGCAGCAGATTCTCGATCTCTCTCTTCCTTTTCTCGCACACGCTCCTGCATCTTGTATCTGCATTCCTCCTCTAGAATTTTCTTTTGAATTATAATTAATTCTTTCCTCGCATCTATAATGCGCCCTCCTTTTCTCAAAGCTGGGTGCTTGGGTGTGCGTAGCTGCGGGACACTCCAGGTATCCCACTGCTGCGGTGTAGACAGAGAACCTGGTTTAGTAGTTCCATCTGTCCCTGATGGAAGAAGTGGTGCCGATGAAGTTGCCGGATGGTTGGTGGTGGTGATGGTAGGTAGTGGTCTACTAGCGGTGATGCGGATGGCAGTTCACATGGAGCAGTCCTTGGTTCGGACGGCAGGCTGACGTGCTCATGCTCATCCTCTTCCGTACATATAAAATTCGAGTCCTCCACGTAGGTTGAAGAATCTGAAATAATTATAATATATAGTAATGATTATGAAATTAATAATGATAAAGTTTAATTAATTAATGTATAATAATAATCTTAGGTTTCAGTTAGTAAAATATATATTACATAATGGTGCAGCATCACTGTCGAACGCTGCCTCCTCGCCCTCAGCGCTCAGGGAGATCATCTCCATTACCATTGCCTCCATTTGATCCAGGGGAGCCACTGTACTGGGCCCTCCACCAGTTGCCATCTGATCCTTACGGATGTCTGTGGATCGCTTCCGCACGGCCCGCTTGATGGCATCATACTTTTGGCGGAGGTTTTTCCTGGTGCGGAATGTAGAGCCCTCAGAACTGCTGTTGAATTCTGCCTCTATACGGCTCCACTCGGCATCCTTATCCCTCCACTGCACGGCATCACTTTTCTTACACTCTATTACTGATCTACGACTATATACTAATTTTAATAACTTATCACTTAGTATAATTAGACACAACATGAACTCTGCTATGTGTTTCATTTGTAACAACGTGGCTCTCTACTTTGTCCCTAAAAAGAAAATATATGCTTGAAAATGTACATTACGACGCTTAACTGAATTTATTCTTAGTTTATTTATTCGATAATGACAAAAATTATAACCTAAAAATACAAGTACCCAATCTTTTTATGAGTTTAATCGACTGTCTTTTGAATTATAAGATGATCAGAATTTCGTAAGTGTTCGCGATTAAAATTTTAAAAATATAATACGTTTTAGTTACCTACCTAAACTAATCATTGAATATCAAAGACCAGTCCAGAAGTGTGACAGTTCGAGAAACAGAACTATCGCCACAGAATAGAGAATATGCTATCGCTCAAAGGATAAAAATTAGAAATACTGTCGCTTTGTAATGACTTTGGACTAGACTAGTGTAGAATGAGACACAAAACGCAAAATAAATTTTGAAAAACGAGGTCCATGTGCCATTAGAATCTTGTTATAAAATCATACAATGAAGAATTGGTGCAGACGAAACTTTCAACACTTCAAAATGACTATTTTAATAATATCAGTTACCTACATAATGTTGATTTGCACAGAAGAAATTAATAATGCAGTAAGAACCTTGTTCACGCAATGACTTATTAAATTGTTATTCAAGGCCCGGTTGTTTCAATTTGGATAAATAAAAGTTCGTTTAAAAGCATAGATTTTTACGGAAACGGATTTCAGACTTGTCAAATTTAATTTTTGACAGTTCGGAAACCAATAAATTCACTAGTAAGTGCAAGTTAAAATATTGTATTCATTTCTATTGGTGAAAAACTCTTTGAATATGATAAGAATGACCTTGAATATACTTTTTCTAAAATGTCAGTGAATGATGGACTCACTAGAAAATCAGATTCACTGTAACATATATACTAGACTGCAATTTTCCTAGGGCAATAACTTATATAGGACAAACCTTTGTTCTTGTATAAAAGTAATAAATTGAACGTTATTTATAATAATTAAGAAAATGTAAGCATTAATTGACAGACCGTGGCCAAAAAATTAATTTTTGATGTCTCAGGTGAGATTAATTTTTATTGAATATTTATATTAACGGAGAATATGTTTTCTTATGAGTTTAAAGCTAGAATTATAGCGAAATAACATACTAAAATAATTAATAAATTTTAAATATTAGCCTTTAAGTACCGTAGTGATGAATTTGGTTCACAAATATCGTGGTGGCAACTAGCAGACGTGATATTGGAAGGGGGATTTCTAAAAAGGTACCTTGTCTCGGCTATTTCCTTATTATGCTAGTAATTTGAAATTAAGTTTATTATTAAAACAAATAAAAATATTAATCACTACTTTTATTCAAAATGTAATTGTTACATTGAGTGAGATCAAAATTTTCATTTTTTATAGGCACCATATTGAAATCACAAGTAAAAAGAAGTAACAATTCTAAACTTTATATATATTAAACATTTAAATATTTTAATTTTTTTTATACATTTAAATATTTTAATATTTAACATTGTTTTTGTTATAAATAAAACTCTAAAAAATGAGATTCAATCGTAATTAGCAGCTTTCAACATATTTAAAAAAAAATGTCAGTGATTATTTTTGTAACAATTTCTGCATATTATCATTAGCTCTGTATTCTGAATAAGTGTTATATTTCGTAGCATAATCAGTCCTTTATGAAATCCTGTATTAGTGTTTTTGAAAAAAAACATAAAAAGCAAAAAAATATTTAAAAAAATAGTAACAAAACAAATAAAAAATAACATTATGTACCTCTTATTTGCATTCATTGCATATCTGACTGCAGCAACTAAGGCACATTGACTTGGCAGAGACACAGCAAAAATACTTTGTTCGCCTTCTCATCTTGCTAGGGCGTATAGCACATGTTTTACGAATTTCAAGATCTCGTGGTCTTGAAGTTAACGGGACCGGAAGCCTCTCAGATTTTCCTGGGAATTTTTTCATTGTAGATTCTCAAAGATTGAGTTTAAGTAGCACTAATTCGCACTAGCCGTCTTCTTGACATGTGAACTATGTTGTGAAGTAGTGTTCGGATATTATGGACAATTGGCTCTACAGAAGACCATTTATAGCGATTACGGCCATAATAATTACGGTGTGTGACCACAGAAGGCTGAAAATCAGACTGAGGTTCTTCACTGCGGTATGTATCATTATCTTCAGTATTTTGTTGATGAAAAATATTAGTTTCAATGTACGTACCTGAATCTGAGGATCCTTCAGATAATGCTAAGGCATTATCAAGGAGAAAAATTTGATTTTGTTTAGTGTTCATGTCGGGAACATCCGCAATTCTAACTCCGACTGCTCTGAATCTGTATTTTCGCCTTCCAATACGAAATTTGGATCTGCATCACTGTCATCAATCTGGCTAAAATCAGAATTTGAACCTTCCTCTTGGATCACATCACGAACAGCTTCTTCTAAATTTTCAGGAGTTATAGGTTGTAGGTACCTATCATGTTGATATTTTCTTTTTTTTGAAGTTGATTGAGATTCAGACAACTGAAAACAACAAAAACATTATAGCATATACACCGTCGTAACGACTACGATTCGTTCACATATGGGCTATATTATACAAGGTGTGACAGACCTAGTTCACAATATTTCACTGGTAGATTCCTGCCTACATTATGAATCGAAAATGTTCAGGCAACCTTGACCTCTCATATTAGTAGTTATGGAGATAACTGAAATTGGGGTTATATTATTTAAAATGATCTAAATACAGTAGTACCTCGTTATAACGAACCCTGTTATACCGAAAAATGTCATATATCGAAATTTTTTTCAAAATTAATCCCTACAACAAATTTTTCATACAAAAATTTATTTATATAGCGAAATTTCATTAATATGTATAACGAAATAATTTTAGTTCCGTATCAAGACATCCATACATTTACGTAAATATATAACGAATTTTTTTGTCAAAATGAAAATATTATTGTTTGTCATCCAGTGCGGGATAGTTTTACGGCCTGCATGCAGGCCCTTCCCCTTGTAAAAGGCAATAAATCTCGGCAGGGCTCCTGTTTATAAACCCCTTGAACTCTAGTTGGGACAATAGTTTTATTACCGATTTTCAAAAAAGATTAGAATGAAGCAGTGTGTATTGTTTTCTAGAATATTACATCAAATTTTTCATACAGATTGTACTTAAATCGAAATATCCGAATATGTATAACGAAAAAAAAAAGTTAGTTCAAACAAAATAATAATATTGTGTAAATTGTTTTTTGCGCAAACGAGCAATGGGGAATAACCCCGCAAGCCGCCGCGTCGCAGGGCACAAAGTCGCACGCATGTGTACGGCCGCTTTGAACTGTGAACGCCTCTACGATCATTTATTACGTGCAATATTATCAGAATTTTTCATTTTCACTATTACCATCAACTTTTATCACTTTTCATATTATACTTGTATATTTACATTGATTGCATTGTGTACGGCATTTTCGAAGGCCGGCGCGGCACGGCGCGGCGTTCGCGGCATTTTCTGTCACCAAAATTATCATTCGAGATTCTCATTTTGAGTCAAATAACTGAGTTAATTAAATACAAAACTAAAGAAGGAAAAATAAACTATATAATTTTAAGAGATCGATGTTTTACTGTGTATGCGTACGTATAATGTACGCATTTTACGGCGTACGTACCTATGTAATTTATGTGATGATTAATTTTATAACTATGTAATTTATGTGATGATTAATTTTATAACAAACTCTGTAATTTATGTGATGATTAATTTTAGAAAAAAGTGTCAGATTCCTCAGGAACATTAGTTTTAAATACTCGTAACTTCCTTTGTTTACTAAATGTATTATTATGTAGCATCCATATAAACCGACAATTTATGTGATGATTAATTTTAGAAAAAAGTGTCAGATTCCTCAGGAACATTAGTTTTAAATACTCGTAACTTCCTTTGTTTACTAAATGTATTATTATGTAGCATCCATATAAACCGACAACGGGGACTTATTCAAAACCATTTGCGATCTCTTTTAAGGCCGCGGTACTTTTTTTTGCTATGGCGCACAATACACATTTTAGGAAAAAAAATTGTTATATGTGCGAATTCATTATAACGAAATTTATATTTTTCGGTCCCTTGGATTTCGCAATAACGAGGTTTTACTGTAATGCACATCGGATGAGATTAAAAGTAATTATTTTTATTGTCCTCAAAAAATAAGAACAGAGATAGATATGCCAAATCCAATAAACATATGTCTTATTTATTTAATACACTAAGTATTTCACAGCATCATGTTAATTCGATATTCAAAGCCAAATAATTTAAATTTAACATACATACTTTTTCAAAATTGCTATTCTTAAAAAATATGTCTAAAAACTGAAAATTCAACGTCTAACAAACAATAATTTTATTACTGACCGCGGCGAACATTAGACCGAATGATCATTCAAATGATTTCAGTCGGCGTTGACATTAGTTACTAATTTTATTCAAATAGAATTAGTAACTGAGTAACTAATCTATAATCAAATTAATAATCGATGCCAACGGCGAGTGAATCATTCGAATAATCATTCAGTCTGAACTTAGCCGCGGCAAAGAGTAACTAATCTATAATCAAATTAATAATCGATGCCAACGGCTAGTGAATTATTCGAATAATCATTCGGTCTGAAGTTAGCCGCGGGGTGCGGCAAAAGACAAAAGACGAACGTTCACCAACATTTACTCACATTGTAAGGAGCTTAGACAAGGAAAGACAACAAAAACTCTTTCCTTGTCTAAGTTAAGAAGTTTTCGTTAAATACTTTGCGACATTTTGTTATCATCTGTCTTCTTCTTATTTATGAAGCCAATGGTATATCAAATGAGAGAGAAATATATACATATTAAGAATCTTTTTCATTCATAACTAATTTTCATTTGAATGATTCTACTAACCATCATGAGTGATTACTTATGTTGGAATCATTCGGGATGGTTAGTAGAATCACTCGTCGTTGAATGCTTCGCCGAGTGGGTGGGTGTGATCGTTTTATCCGTACTCGGCTTTCGGCTTTGCCTGGCGTCAGTCACGTCGCGCATCGAACTCAAGTGCTAAATTGACACTAATTTGATTACGAATGATTTTAATAATCGTATTATTCGAAACATTACAATAATCGAATAATTCGAGTTATTACTATCAATAACTTATCTCAAAGCATTAAATATTATGTATTAATTTTGTTAAAATCGAATTTAAAACGTCAATTAACTGAATATATTGTAGACAAAAATAAAATACAAGAATAAATAATAAAATTTAAAAAACCACTCGACTGGTCTCTGCAGGCTGGCTCTGGAACCGTAATACTGGTTTGTTTCTTCAACTTCCTCTCCTTCTTCCAGCTTCCTCTCGTTCTATTTCACTTCAGATTAAATTAATTTGATTAATTTATTTTTTATTTGGCGTATTGTATTGGTTTCCCATGCGTCTGATAGGTTCTGGAAAACTAAAAGATCACTAATCACTGGAGATCCTTTCTACTTACAAAAATCAAAAAGAACTGCCGATGTACTTTATGTGTAGAAGGTTTCGTCTTTGTAGCATCGCTGTAAAAAGAACGCTCTTCCTTGCCTTCTGTGCAACGTTATATACATGTGAAATCTGAACAAATTGTAAAAAGAGCAGCATAGAAAGACTTCGCATACAATATAACAACGTCTTCTGTATGATGTTTGGCCTACCCAGATACTGCAGAGCTTCCGGTATGTTCACTGAGGGGCGTGTTCCCAACTTTGCAGCCCTCATAAGATCCAGGTTGGTAGGAATGAGGGAAAGGATATACAGCTCCGGAAATATCCTTATCCTGGAAGCCCGCCTTATTCCAGCATCCAGCATCGATGCACACTGGAGAAAGATACTGGCCTGTCATAATCGATTTGCCATCGCTCGCTAAAGCCACTATTATACGCTATTATACAATATTATACGATATAATACGATATATTTCTATGACTTTTCTTCTTCATGTTAATACTAATACTAAACTTGTTTTCTTGTTTTTTTCTTCTTTTTTTTTTCTTCTCTTTTAATACTGATACTTGTTTTCTCCTCTATTTTATATGATTTTCTTATTTCTCTTTTATTTTATGTAATATTTTAATGTATGTACTTACTTTTATATGGAATGTGTGGGATTGCACGAACATTGAATAAAGTTATAAAGTTAAAGTTAAAAAAAAGTAAATTTAAATTAATCAAAAATCAGAAACAAAGAAACGTATAAAGTTTCCGACAAATACGGCGATTCAAGACTGATTGTAATTAGAAAAATCTATACGCAATACGGAAAAGGAACGTCCTGTATTTTTTATTTTGTAATTTGCCTTCAAATTTCAATTAAAAACTATATTTAATTAGTAAATATTTTATAAGGAATTGGGCATAGTGGCACTCTTCAACTGGTATTTCAAAAACTTCTAAGTAATTTAAAAGTGAATTTAAATTAACCAAAAATCGGAAATAAAGAAATGTATAAAGCTTCCGACAATTTCGGCAATTCAAGACTGATTTTAATTAGAAAAATCTATACGCAATACGGCAAAGGAACTTCTAATATCTCTTATTTCGTAATTTACTTTTAAATTTCAATTAATAACTATATTTAATTAGTAAATTTTCTATAAGAATTTGGGCACAGTGACCCCCTACTGGTATTAAACAAACTGCCGATGTAATTTAAAAGTGAATTTAAATTAACCTGAAAATAAGAAATAAAAATGCATATATCAATTAAAACTATATTTAATTAGTAAATATTCTATAAGAATTTGGGCATAGTGACCCCCCACTTCTGGTTTTTAACGAACTGCCCTGAGAAATGGAAGACGCCGCCTTATATATTTTTTTCAACCTTCCAAAACTTCTATTACTTTCTATGGCTTCCGGCAAAAACTTCTAGAACATTCCTTGAAACTATATCCTGTTAAAGCTTTCAACCTTAAAACCCTGCAAACAGAATATCCCGCATTTTTATTTGTCGGTTTTTAAATGTTCCATTTCTCAATCAAATTCATTGGTTAATATAATGTTTTGATTTTCCCACCAATGTCGTAATCTCGGTTCTCCGAAGAGTCCGGCAACGTTGTTCGATTTATCTTTTTACGCGCCACAACCAAGTCTTCGTTCATTGGTTCAATTCCACGCCATTACAACTAAGAAAAGCCGTCATTGGCTCGTGCACAAAAAGTAAGAAAGCTTCGTTCTGTTTCCTAATAAGCTATGTTCATTTAATATGGTCGATGAATGCCTCTAAATGAGTTCACGCCGCTTGTTCGAAATTTGTCTGCTACGAAAATAATTTATATTTTTATTTATTCATTTATTTTTCTTTGGATATAAACCGCGCTGACGCAAAATCTGACAGATTTAATGGGTAGTTTTGTGTTGATAGATGTTGAATGTGGGCATAATTGTGTTTTGTTTACAACCATGGAAAAAGAGCAATCTCAGCAGGGAATTCACAAAGGCGAAAGTGGTTCCATCGGCTGGACAATCGTGGAGCAGTACTATGCTGATTTATTAGGCCGGTTACACCCAGAATGGATGAGGAAATAAATGGCTTCATTTGGCGGGCAAAAAATTACTCTTTTTCGAATTGCTGCATCTATCCTATCCTCCAAATTTGGCCCCATGCGATTTCTTTTTGTTTCTGAACATAATGGCTGAATAAAATGGCTTTCTGGAAAGTGGTTGATGTCAAACTAGAAAGTTATCGCCGAAAGAATTTCCTTTTTTGCTGAGTTTGACAAAATATATTTTTTTGGCTTAAAAAGTTGGAATGTTGCTGGACTGAGAGCCGGTCGTATCAACTTGATTTACTGTAATCCTTCATTTATAGCATAGACTTTTGTGTTTTCCACCAATCAAACAACCCGTCTTCATAAAAATGTATGTTTCACAACAATCATTACAATAAACCAAGATGATACAACCGGCCCTAAGTGTATTGAGTTGTAATGGGGTTATGTTAAAGCTGAACATTCACTGCAAATGCATATTTTGGCGTTTTTTTCGAAAATATGGGTTTTTATTGTTCATTTATATCAGAATGTGTAAGCTAGACTACAATTTTGTTATGATGATAACTTAGATAGAACTTTTGTTGTAATATAAGTAAATAAGATTATTTGTTTATAATAATTAACAAAATATAAGCATTGATATTTTGACAGGCCGCGGCCATAAAATTCATTTTCAGTTACTTAAAAATCATCCTTAGTTACGCAATATTTATATGTACGCTGAATGTTTTTTTATGAGCGTACCATAAAGACTATGGTAATAAAACTGTATTAAAATAATTAAGAAATTTTCAATGTTCAATATTAATAAAATTAGAAATTTTTAAATTTGCATGAAATTTTTACTAAGATTTTTTTTAAATGCTTTTTTTCCCCTTCCATTTAGAGGTTAAATAGGTTCTTATTATACATATAGCATATATAGGAAAATATTTAGTTTCAAATTAATAAAAAAAATAGGGTTTCGAATTATAAATGAAGTGATTCAGAAAATTAGCTAATTTTTTGATTATTTGGTTAATATTTAGTATGTAATACATTGTGGTAAATATTGTGGTACCATTGAATTAAAGCATAATCGTCTTTAATGTGCCATCACTTATTACATTTCTTTTGATCTTCAGTTATTCATCTTCATTTGGTTCTTTCTTTGATTCATCTTCAGTTATTTATTTTGTCTGACTATTTTTCTTGTTTTTCTATAATAATTTTGAACAATTTCAGAGCTCCTGTGAAAGTAACGCTATCTGAAGGCCCCTATCACATTGCACAGTTTAGAGATTCAACACGGGAATTTGATCTCACCAAAGAATCTGACCTTGCTGAGTTAAGAAGGTAAATATTTACATGTTACGTTATTATTCTTATTATTTGGAAAAAAATATATCCACGCCACATATATAATGTACAACAGTAAACTTAATCTGGAATAATAATATTGTATACTCTGATTAATCTCAGCCCGTAAAATATTTTTTTTGTTATTATTTTAAGTTTTTATTTTGTAGTAAGAAACATTTTTTTATAATTAGATATGGTCATTATGGATTAAAAAAATATTGAAAGAGTGGAACATTTGCTTGTTACTAGATCACAAATGAGCGACTTAAGAACTCACCAAAGAAACTCACCCAATAATTCAAAATTTTTAGAACATACACAAGTTCCAAAATGTTAAAATTCATAGTTGATAAACCCCGATAACTTATAATTCAAAATAATTTTAAGATCTGTGCGCCATAAATTAATCAATTAAGTTATATAATTCTAATTTTTTTAACAACTTAAAAACTAATAATGCACATGGCTTAATGATTGCATGCACCCGTGAGGTGTCCTTCATGTATTTTGCAGTACCTTGTGGAATCCGCTTTATCTATAAGTACACATTTGGCCCGATTCTGAAAATAACAATGTCTAGATCTTTAAGATCTTTATCCCAACACTTAAAAGACGATAATAAAATTTTAAAATGTCCAGAGCGGATCTTGTAATTCAGCAATCAATCGGCGATAGCCGATTGCTTAACTGCTAGTAAATATTAATTTCCTTCTATCTGACAAACTATTATATTGAGTTCTTTCATAAGCATGTAATTTGAAGAAATGGGTAGATTTAATTTAAAGTTTGCAGATCTTATGAATTTAAACTGAATTCTCTGTATTATCTGTACATATAAATTATAGCAGGGAGACCATGCTGAGTTATATTCAAGTTGGCTTTTCACCCAAGCGTTATATAATATCAAAACCGTATTTAAAGTTTTAAAATCTTTGGCTATTTTTACTCCCTTTATATTATCTTGTGGCGTCTGCTTGACGCAAAAACTTTGGATCGATTTTCAACCCTTTTCCCGTGGTCCAATCGAGCTGAAACTTTGCAAGCAGACTCGTGGCGACAAATAAGAAGATCTATCAAATTTTCGTTAAAAAAAATTAATAATTTTCAAATTTTTAATGGTTTTTTCATACAACTTTGTAAGTTGTATGAAGAGACTGCGATACGCATCTGGTAGACACTAAACCTGATTATAGTATAATTTTGGATTTTTGGAAATTTGTTATTACTCCCTTTCGCAGCGTCACCCGACCGAAGCCCAATGCGTAGGTTAAGCGCCAAACCAGTTTCCACTAGTAAATGAGAAAGGGAGTATTGTGAAAACTTGGTTTTTATGGGTTACTTTTTTACTCCCTTTCTTTTAACTCGTAGCGTCTGCTTGTCTGTTGAAAAAACTTTGGATCAATTTTTAACCCTTTTCCCATGATCCAATCGCGCTGAAACTTTGCAGGCAGACTTGTGGCATCGATAAAAATGATCTAACAAATGTTCGTATAAATTTTTTAAATAATTATAATTTTAATTTAATTTTAATAATTTTGGATTTTTCGAAATTTTAACAATTTATATATTGTTTAATTTTTGAGCCCGACGCGTGGAGTGGGCGCGAAACCTATTTCAATGAGAAAGGGAGTATAATAAAAACTTGGTTTTTATGGGTTAGTTTTTTAATATAAACCAAAATCTAAATTCATTGCTATATTGTATATAATATTGATACCTAATACAAATGAATAGTCGGTATCAAAGAGTGCACCCAGATCATTTACTTGCGAAACTTCAGTAAGAGTTTTACTGTTTACGGAGTATTTGTATACAATATGAGATTTTATCTTGCGGAAAATTATTTTTTTAACATTTAGTTATACATTTATATGTATTTAAAGTAAGTCCATAAATTGTAATTTCTCTTTCAGTATTTTAGGTCATAAAAAGAACCTGGACGTCTATAAACATATCCACAATATCATTTATAAACAACAAAGAACCCATGTGCGATCCCTGCAATATATGTATTATAGTAAATAATAAGCGTTTAAATATACTATGTATAATAGAACCTCATTAATTCGAAATTCAAGGACCCAGAAAACATTTTGAATTATGCAGAACCCTGTTAATTCGAAATTTAACAAAAAAAAATCGCAATGCGATTGCGAAGTTTGCCTATTTTGTTTTCGAATTATCGGGGTTTAATCTACCATGAAATTAACATTTTGGTATTCGTGGGTTTGAAAATTTTCAAATTATGGCAAATTTCGAATAAACGTGTTTTACTGTACGTAGTGTTGAGCAACCTTGAGGAGAAATTTTTACAAAATGGCGCTGCAAATTATTCAAAGTTATATTCTGGATAATACTTAATATCAAATTTTTCATTATTATTATTCAAATACATATTTTGATACTTTAATTTATTTGGGAAAAAGAGGATAATGAAAACAGTTAGGGCCTATTGCATCAACTCGATTTATAGTAAGTAATTTTTCCTTTTTCATAGTAAATAATAGTTTATAGTAAAATTAATAATTAATAGTTTATAATAAATAATCAAACAACCACTTTTCGTAAAAATCTATGGTTTTTACAGAAGATTACTTATAAATCAATTTGATGCAACCAGCACTTCAGTCAATTGATTTGTTACTTTCATAACATGCATTTATAATATATTTTTAATAATTCACTGTAAGTAATCGTTGCTGAACCATTTGGTGCTCGATTTTGTAATAGCACATTGTCTACATGACTGCATCTGTAAAGTACCTTTTTCCAACTGTCTGGAATTTTTGAATATGCTATATTTTGTCGGAACACCTTTATATCCATCCTATAATACAGTGACACTATGCGTAATAAAATGTGTATATGAAGCGAAGCAGTTATTGTTGCGGCAAAATATTCAAATTATAAATGCCCTGTTTATACCATAACTTTTTCCAGATAAATAGCCAAATATCTATCCAAATGTTTTGGCTTGTAATCTAGGCATTCTGCTGAGTTTTTATTTTGTCTATATATCTTTGTTGATCTTGTCTTGTTTGCCAGTACATAATTATGAATATTTTAACTCATCAGCCTACTTCACACTAGAATCAGACATTTGAGTTTAATACATACTATTTACAAATCTGTTGATTATTTTACAAATTTGGTAACTCGAAATTTAGAGATACTTGTATTTGATATTTCCAATTTTTCTTTACTCAAATGATTATAAAAAAATTAATCACAGCGATTAATTGCACTTCAATCAGTTAATATAGTGATCAAATTGTATTGCTAATTTCATCAATACAATTAAAAATGTCTCTTGGCGATATAAACATCTAAATAGTGATGTGTTCAAAAATAATGAATCGAGAATTATCTCAAGTGATATTTAATATAACTTGAGACCTGTATAGTAATGTGTGTGTGTGTGTCAGGGAGGTAGAGCTGCGCATGCGTAACAGCGTCCGCGGAGGCCGCACGGTATCCCGAGAGGTCATCTCTATGTCTGTGAGGGGTCCTGGCCTGCACAGGATGGTGCTAGTCGACTTACCAGGCATTATTTCTGTAAGATTTCTCTCTATCTCCCTCAACAGCTATTTTTCTCCATTAATTCAATATTTGGTCTCCAATTGTGGCATTTTTTTTAGATTTTATTGCCTATTATTTTCTTAATCTTTTCACTCATAGGACCGGTTGTACAAACATTATGGATTGTAGTTGGTGAAGACAGTATAAACTATGATTCTTGTTTAAGTCCGGTGTGAGTGGGCAATATGCGCAATTTTTGATGTCTGTCATCAAAATCATTTTAATTCAATTTTTAGACATTGTACTGAAGGAATATATAATATTATGTAGGATGCCACACTTTTTTCTTGACGATCAAATGATTCTATATTATATCCTTAACTGAAATAGTAATAATACAAACAATACATTGTTGTCAGAAGAAATGAATTTTGCCATTTGGCTTCGACAATAAATTGTTTTTCTACATCGCCGTAGGTTAGGTTTTAATCCTTAGCACTCAAGTGCCGCCATAGAGGCGGCATGCATGGTTTGCCGTATTACTCCAGTGCCGCCGCTATGGTGGCAACAAAATGAAGACTTATTTCTCAATATTTTGAATATATTGAGTTTTTAAGTTTTCAATTTAATTTAACCAGAATCATATTGGTACAATTAAATAGCAAAAGTTAAGGAATTTTATTGAGAAAAAGTAATAACATACCAAAAAACTTTTGAGTGCGAAGGGTTAATAACTTTTTTTATATGCCACAGGATAGATGTAAAGGTGGGTAGGTGATGTATCTGGAGTAATGTTAATGTTTCATTGCCGACACTACAATGTCAATAAAATGAATAAAAACGATTTTGGTGACATGATACAAATCGCGTGCAGTGTGCACGCGCACCGGCTAAAACGAGATTCATAATTTAAACTGTCATCGTCAACTATAAACCACATTGATACAACCGGCCCTTAAAAAGGAATCAAGACGAATGAAAAAATGCGAAAATTGTAATATGATTTAATACAATCATATTAGTTTTATCTGGATATACCTACATTGACATATGTCAATAATTTAAATATATATTATATATTAAATATAAAATAAATTTTTTGTACTGCAATCAAATTGATTATTTATTTATTTGCTCCACTTGTTGATATTTTATTTCTTAGACTAATCATTAAATTTTTGGAAAAATGTGAATGGATTAGAGTTTATGTGAAGAATAGCTCTTTAGTTTTTCTATTCATACAAATATTTTATCACTCTGCGTAATTTGAAAAATATATTTTCATATTATTTCAAATGACATTATTTGCGGAAAATTTATTGCGGCGGCGACATTCTACTTATCTTTTCTTTTATGTATCCATTTTCTTTGATGTTCCTCGAATCAAATACATTGTGTTATCAGTGGAATATATTCGCTTAGTATTTAATTTCTGTTATAGACGCAAACCGTGGACATGGCTGCAGATACAAGGGATGCCATCCGAGAAATGACACAATCGTACATGAACAATCCAAACGCAATCATCTTGTGCATTCAGGTATGTTTTATACTTTGATTAACGATGATATTATTATATATATGGTGGGATTGTTTTCATAATTATTAATCAAAAAGTATGGGGAAAAATAAACTACAGTGAAACTCTCTTAATTTAAGAGTGTTCTTAGATTTTCACGGCCACTCAGAATCTTCCATTTTGGGTCTTCTGGTGTAATATGCCGTGTTATTCCGACCTTTCTGGACGACGTTTCGCATCAGCCCTAATGATGGACCCTGCAGTGGGATCCGAAACGTCACCTAGAAAGGTCAGAATAACACGGCATAATACCCCAGAAGACCCAAACCAGAAGACTCTCTTAATTTGTTTTCAAGGGACCAGCAAATAAAAATTTATTAGGTGTGAAAATATCAGGGTTTGAAAAAATCCAATTTTTATATTAAAAATCAAAAAATCGGATTTTTTGTGATATATCAAAAATTGGATATATATCTAAACTTTTTTTTCATTTTTTGCACATGTCGATTGATACAATTAAAATAATTAGGAAATTGTACATGAATTATTATTTACCGAAAAAAGCTAATACATGCAATTATTATATATAAGTTATAAAAGTTGCTCTTTCTAATATAGTGTTATGAGTATTTGTTTCTTTGTGTGAAATAAAAAATGGATTATATGAAACAAAATAAACTAAAAAAAAACTGTAGCACTTTTTAAAATACAACAGTGCCATTTAGTAACAACCACAGATATATAAAAAAAACCTATAGCACTTTTTAAAATATAACTAGCGCCGTCTAGTAATGACCACAGATATTAAAAAAAATACTTGTAGCAGTTTTTAAAATACATCTGGCGATATCTAGTAATGACCGCAGATAATAATAAAAAACAATCTGTAGCATTTTTAAAAATACAACTAGCGCCATCTATTAACGACCGCAGAAAGTTTTTTGGATATATATCAAAGATAAAAATCAAGCCATAAATATCGTGATATATATCATGATATATATCCGCGAATATATATCCTTGGATATGTATATATCCTCGAACCCTGGAAAATTAATTCAATACACTTGACATCTTATTTTGCATTTTAATCAAATTTTCTTTTAAATTATTACAATTAAAGTATGATTTATTAAAAAGTATATCGAAGGAAATGCACTTATTTCTAAAATATTACCTATAAATACGTAAGCCAGCGCCACCAAAACAATGAAAATAACATCAACCACAATAAAAGAATTTGAATTTTGACATTTGCATTGTTTAAGAAAAAAAAAACCTTTTTAATACAACTATTTTGGTCAGTGTATATATAACATTTAGGATACTGCAAAACCCATATAACAGGTGACTAATTGAAAGAATATCACTTTAATTTTTCGGAACGTCAAATAGAATATAGTATTATGGTGAGTTTTTGTATGAATAAATTGAGTTCTGTTATAAATATTTCTACTTAGATGAGAAACGTAAATAAGCGGTATTCCTTATTCACCCTAATTTTTTTTAGAATTTTTTAAAATAGAGATGCGAACACGGAATACATGTGACATCAATATTCTTACTATTTTCAAACTATATATAACAAAAGCTTGTGCTATATAAATAGGACTAATTGAACCCACGACCCCTGGATCACGAGGCGAGAGTCTTAACCACAAGACCAAAAACAACAATTATATGGGAATTTCTCAGGACTGAAGAATTTAAACTTATTTGGCGGGGAAACTTATAAAAAGTGGACTTATTAAGAGAGTTTCATTGTATTAGATCTGGAAAAAAATTGGGGCCTCCTCAAAATTTCTATGTTTATCATATCTTGCACATATAATAGTCACTGGCCTCCGAGATTTCTAATTCTAATTTCTGCCAATATTAGTCTCTGTAAACTACTTTTTTTAATGTATACTAGAGTCTCAATACATACAATACATTGACTTTATCAGAAAAATGATAATAAAACATTTTATTAATATTTCTACCAATAAACAAATAATCACATTTTAGGACGGTTCAGTTGACGCCGAAAGAAGTAATGTCACGGATCTTGTGGCCCAGTGTGATCCATCTGGTAAAAGGACCATTTTTGTGCTCACAAAGGTTGATTTAGCAGAGGAGAATTATTTAGGTGACCCTAATAAGGTAATGAATCTTTATGCTTAATTAAGATAAATCATAAAAGTCTCACAGAGACAAAGCTATTTATGTGGAAAACATGTATTGAAGTTTTTATAGGGTGGCTGCAGGGCTTATGATCTGTATTAGCTGGCTTAAGTGATTCACTTTACACAATGCATAGTTCACCGATTTGAAAGTTGTATATATTGTGTTCTTTATATATCTTATTTCAAATATTTGACAGAACTGTGCTTTAGCCATCTACGGTCGAAAATTTGTTATTCCCACTACATAGTATACATAGATGTCGACACTGGTAATGATACCTCTATATTTTTAACAATAATAATATTCACAGTTTTAATTTCTTTTTAACAAGAACAAGCTCCATAATTCACATCTCAATTCATAATATTTTAATTTCTCGTTATAATACTGCAATGTTAATGAAAAAAAGAAAAAAATATAAAAATGGGAATATGTAGAATAGAGGAGATATGAAAATATTTTTCAAATTACCTACTGGTTTCTTACTTCTTGTCTTATAATTACATACTTTCATCCAAAATAAGATAAAGTTAAGTACTTTTAAAATTCATAATTGACTATGTACATGTTCTATGATGTCTAAATCAGGAACTACATTGAGATGCGCTGGGATGTATTCAGTAAAATTGCTTTTTCAATTCTGGAAAATGAGCTGATTATACTCATTCACAAAATTTGGTGGATAAAATAATGCTATTTCATCCTGATATTTAACCTTAAAAATATATGACAGTGATGCCTTGCATGTCATGTTTAAAAAAGAGTGAATGGTGAATTGAAAGTTGTACAGTACCTAATTTGATAATGGTTATTTTGCTTTTCAACGCAGTTTTATGATTATAGATGAGGAAGATTCTTTCTGGGAAACTGTTTCCCATGAAGGCTTTGGGATATTTTGCCGTTGTAACTGGTCGTGGTCACAAGGACGATTCAATTCAAACCATAAGGGATTATGAAGAAAAATTCTTTAGAAATTCTAAACTTTTCAAGTGAGTTTTTCTACACTGAATTTTGCATTTTTCAACCATATCGCAAGAGCAATGAAATTAAACAACTAATTATTTTCAGGGATGGACTAATCATGTCGAGTCAAGTCACAACCAGAAACCTCTCCCTGGCAGTTGCAGAGTGCTTCTGGAAAATGGTTCACGCTTCTGTTGAACAGCAAGCTGATGCATTTAAAGCGACTCGTTTCAATTTAGAGACTGAATGGAAAAACAATTTCCCAAGGTAATTTAGGTTTTATTATGTAATGCAGTAGAAACCTGGTTAAATCGAAACAGAAATTCGATTTTTTCATGCACTAAGTTTCAAAACAAAAGACCACTTGTGTCGTATACCATAGCGCTGTTAAACAAAATTTGATAATTTTTTTGCAAATAACATTTCATAAATGTTATTTACAAAAAAAATTTTGAAACTACAAAATTTAATTTTACTCATATTTATCATATATGTATCTATATAATATTTTACAATACAAATGAAATATTTAGAATGTTGCATTCTTTTAATAATGTATTTTGGTAAAAAACTTTGTTCACTTTTTCAGGATTCGAGAGTTGGATCGTGATGAATTGTTTGAGCGTGCTCGTGGAGAGATATTGGATCAGAGTATCAACCTGTCCATGGTACCACCACGTCTGTGGGAGGAGAGACTCATGCAGGCTCTGTGGAACATGACCAGCACGCATGTGTTTGAGAATATTTACCTACCAGCAGCCATGACACCCAACAATAGTAAGCTAAGCTTAAACTCAATTCACTTTTTCATGATTGATCAAGATGTGTGTTGTGTCTAAATATTCTTATTTTTCAAAAATATGTACTTATTAAAAATGCGAGATATTTAGTTGATGATACTCATTATGGAAGTCATGTGTGGTTTGCCTGTCATACCATTAATGAGTGAATCCAGTTAGCAATATCTGAGAGTTCTGTATTAGACATACTTAATTGATACATAGTTATTTTATTTCACACGGAAATTATATTACTGGTTATTTTAAATTATTAGTCAGACATTCGCATGGATTAGAGACTGGGGCAAACCATATTAATACAATTATTTTCATAATTAATGAATTATATTTTTTACGTAAGATTTTGATTATGTTGCGAGTTTTAACCAATATATATCATTGTATTTACATTACAGGCGCCTTCAACACAACCGTAGACATCAAGCTAAGGCAGTGGGCGGAAGAAGCGCTTCCCTTGAAGTAAGCGTACATTTAAAAAAAAAAATTCAAATTGGTTATTCAGATTTTTATTATACAATAAAACCTCCTTATAACGAAATCCAAGGAATCCCACTTACATTGAAAAAAATTCTAATACATATATTATATATTCTGCGCTGCAGCAAAATGTGTGTTTAGTGCAACTATAAAAACCTCATAAGTGATGCAAATAGACATTCTGCTAACAAAGGAGGTTATTCGGTATATATGTTACAGTGAATCTGATTTTCTAGTGAGTCCATCATTCACTGGCATTTTAGAGAAAGTATATTCAAGGTCATTCTTATCATATTCAAAGAGTTTTTCACCAATAGAAATGAATACAATATTTTAACTTGCACTTACTAGTGAATTTATTGGTTTCCGAACTGTCAAAAATTAAATTTGACAAGTCTGAAATCCGTTTCCGTAAAAATCTATGCTTTTAAACGAACTTTTATTTATCCAAATTGAAACAACCGGGCCTTGAATAACAATTTAATAAGTCATTGCGTGAACAAGGTTCTTACTGCATTATTAATTTCTTCTGTGCATATCAACATTATGTAGGTAACGGATATTATTAAAATAGTCATTTTGAAGTGTTGAAAGTTTCGTCTGCACCAATTCTTCATTATATGATTTTATAACAAGATTCTAATGGCACATGGACCTTGTTTTTCAAAATTTATTTTGCGTTTTGTGTCTCATTCTACACTAGTCTAGTCCAAAGTCATCACAAAGCGACAGTATTTCTAATTTTTATCCTTTGAGCGATAGCATATTCTCTATTCTGTGGCGATAGTTCTGTTTCTCGAACTGTCACACTTCTGGACTGGTCTTTGATATTCAATGATTAGTTTAGGTAGGTAACTAAAACGTAATATATTTTTAAAATTTTAATCGCGAACACTTACGAAATTCTGATCATCTTATAATTCAAAAGACAGTCGATTAAACTCATAAAAATGATACGGTGCGAGCAAGCTTCACGTCTGTCACCGACGTCGAGCCGAGTAAGTTTGCGAACTTAAAAACCGCGCACTTTATGTTGTACGTCTACCACCCGTGCTTACACGTGCGCAAACAAGAAACGCAAACGACATTAGACACATTTTTGATAAAAAGATAGAAAATTGGAAATGCGGAAGAATCTGAATGAATTCAAACGTAAATGATGACTTAGAATCTCTTTGATTTTTGTATTTTTCGCATCGAGTGTTTGTTACTTGACGCACTTTTAAAGGTTCATTTAAAATTAATAATACCGGGTGTATGTTTATTTATGTTTCTATATTTGTAAGAAATAAACTTTTGTTGTATTGTTATAAAAAAAACATATTTAATAAACTTAATTGACAAAATACATATTCATTAATAAAAATTTTCCCTTAACCCCCCAATATTTACATGGTGACATAACCTCGTTTTGTTCCGGCAGTCGTCAGATATCATAAAAAACCCGAGTGCGCGATCTTTCAGCCGACACCTTACTTCGCGATTCGTATTCGTTTTGCGGTGCCGCTGTCCTATTTTAATTTAGGAGTTAAAATAGGACCGCAAAATGAATAAAAATCGTCTAGTGTAGTGCCGCCTTTATAATTTCTACGCTTTAAAAATTACGTGTACAAATTGATGGTTTCACCGATATATTGTCTATGCTTTGAGTAATGTATTTTCACGGATTATGTGTAGTGAATCTGAGAATTCGTTGATTTAGATGTTTTCACTGCCCCCACTCTGCCCGACCGGGAAAAGTACATTTTTACTAGTGAAAGTATAGTCTCACTAAAAATGCAAATTCGCTGTAACATATACAGTAAAAGCTCATTATAACGAAATCCAAGCAAAATATCCAAAATACCCATAAAAAAATTCTGTAATTTCAAATTCCCACTTATTTGAAAAAAATCTAATATCTATACCTATAAAACTCAATGTCTGTCTGTCTGTTCTCTATACAAATCCACACCATTTGTCCGATTCGATTCAAATTTTGCATACTTATGCTTTAGGACCCGGCGTAATGTAAATCTGTACCCTTTGACCGATCAGACTCAAAATTTGGAAATTTATTCTTTAGGACTCGGGTAACATAGGCAACACTTCCCCCCTATTTTATTACCCCTTACCATCCCCCTGACATATTTACGATGCAAATCTGTACCGTACGACCGATCGGACTCAAATTTTGGAAACTTATTCTTAAGGACTCGGTGGGAAATATATGTGACATTTCCCCCCTATTCTTTCAACCCTTCCTCTCCGCTGATATATTTTCGATGCAAGTCTGTACCATTTGACCGATCGGACTCAATATTCGGAAACTTATTCTTATGGACTCGGCGGGTAATATATGCGACATATACCCCCTATTCTATTACCCCTTACCCTCTCCCTGACATATTTACGATGCAAATCTGTACGGTATGACCGATCGGACTCAAAATTTGGAAACTTATTCTTAAGGACTCGGCGGGTAATATATGCGATACTTCCCCCCTATTATTTTAACCCTTCCCCTCCCCTGATATATTTTCTAAGTAAATCTGTACCTTTCGGCCAATCGGACCTCAAAATTTGAAAACTTATTCGTTAGGAGTCGGCGGGTAACATATGCGAAATTTCCCCCCTATTCTTTTAACCCTTCCCCTTCACTTATATATTTTCGATGCAAATCTATACCATTAGAATCAAACCTTTGTTTACGTCACAAATTTATTTTAAACTTAATCCTTAACTCGTGCAACGCTGGGTAAGGACAGTTAGTGTATATTATATATTCTGCACTGTAGCACAAAATGTAGTGCGCCTCTACAAATCAAATCTCAAATATGATCAATTTAAAATGTGATATTCATAATAGGACATGCTGCAACCGAATGAGGTTATTCTGTATATAGAATCAAATTCAAGCCAATGCATAATTATTAAAAAATCGATCCGATCCCTATAAAATTTGCACTTCACTATATCCACAGTGAATCTAAAATTTTGTAACTGTTCTAACATTACCTGTCATGGTTTGCTCTTTTATCCACAAATATCAGGATGTCATTTAAAAAGTTACACCTTGTAACCATGGAGACATGATGCAATAACCCCTGAAAAAATGCTTGATGCGGATTTTACACTATTTACTCAACTAAAAAACCTAAAACAAAAAGGCAGGACTTAAAGCACCACAGTTACAATGGGGTTTTAGTGTATAGCAATAAGTCCTTCAAACAGATTCTTGCTAAGATTCTTCAATACAGTAAAACCCCATTAATTCGAACCCCGATGATATTTTTTAAACTCACAAGTCCCAAAATGTTAATTTCATAGTAGATTAGCCCCGGTAATTCGAAAACCCTTGGTAATTCGTAAATCAAAATAACTTTTAGCCCCTTGTGCCATAAATCAATACATTTTATTTCAAATAATTCTAAATTTGACAAAATTGGAAAAAATATTTAGATTTTTCGCAAGTGAGAACAACAAATACCTATGTCAATATCGGGGTAATAAATGTTGCATTTTCGAAATGATTTCTTGAAATATGCAAATGTATAAATCAGTACGTTTTAAGTAGCATGATATAATATGACTAATATGATAATAGGTTCTACTGTATAGAAGAAAAAGTCAAAGCTTATTAAATTTTCATGGATTTACCCTTCTAGGATTAATCAAAAGTTTTTTCTTTCTGAGAGGATGCGCAACAGAAAAAAATTCATTACTAAAAAAGTTAAAAGTTGTGTTAGATTAAAAAGTCAGTTTCATTTGATTAATGATCAAGCAAAAATGCCTGTGGATTTATGCACCTCATTTACTAATAAATTTATTATTTTGAACAATATTTTATGAGTGTGATATTTATCTAGGTCTGTTGAGTGTGGCTGGGAAACTCTGCAAGCCGAATTTAAAGATTTCCTTAACAAAGCGAAACTATCGTCCGATCATGATGATATATTCGATAAACTTAAAGCTGCCGTAGTTGATGAGGCATTGCGCAAGTATGTACACCAAACTTAATTTTTTGTTTTGAGTAATTATTATTTATATGTTTAATTCTTAGATTTTAGAATATTCTTAGAATTACTTTTTCGAAACTATTTTTAATATGAAGATTATAATCTAAAACCATGCAATATTTTATTCATTCTTGCTAAGATGTATGTAAAATTTGGGATATGGTAGTTAGAAATGAGTTGTTACAGTAGCTGCCTGGTGAAGAATGATTAATCTTAAGAATATTATCATTTTAGCTTTATTACGACTATTATAATGGAATGTGTCATAATTATTATGGTGTTGTTGAATGTGAAGCTATAATTTTATCTTCTCTACATGTAATACAAAGTTTTTTCGTGCGATTGAGTAACATTTAACATTCACAGGCACTCTTGGGAGTCGAAAGCCCAAGAGATGGTGCGAGTGTTGCAGCTAAATGCTCTACAGGATCGAGCTGTCAACGGCAAGAGGGATTGGGATGAAGCTGTTGCTTTTCTAGAAAATTCTGTCCAAGACACTCTAAAAAAGACTGAGGACACACTTAAAATAATGATGGGACCCACTTTCAAAGAGAGGTAAAATTGTTTAATTAAGTATTGTCCTTGATTTAATTGTTGCAATTTAAAATTTTGATATATTACGCTAACTTTGATTGAATCGTGGCATTTAAATATTTTTAAATATTGTTATTGTATCATCTCCTTCAGGTGGCTCTACTGGCAGAGTACCACCGACGAGCAGCAGCGTCGACAAGCTGTGCGAGCGGAGTTAGAAGGATTACTTCGCGGGAGTGGCGGACACAGAGCTCCTGGTCTGACCTACGAGGAATTGGCCGCCATCAGGAAAAACCTGCAGCATCGAGATATAGAGGTGGACCCAGACTATATCCGGGACACTTGGCATCCAGTGTACAGGAAGTATGTGCCTCAACATTTACTATTTATAAATATGTTACAAGCGATACCAACCTCTCACAGTCAAATCGATATTACTCCAAAAATGTATGAAGATTGTTCAATAGAAGAAACTTATTTTTGGTAGTAAATATAAATATGTACACTTCTGCCTTAATACAATCAATAAATTCATACACATATTAACATAAATATTTCTAAAAAATTAACACCAAAGAATTATTTTGACAAACCGTATTTAATGTTTTGAATTGACACTAGGTTGATATGAAACCCAGTTAATCTTGGGATTTTACCTTTAAAGGACCTGGATTTATTTGTAAAACAACCTTATATTTTTTTATAACTTTTCTAATTTTATTGACTTTGTTGTCACTTACTATTAATTCAAATAATCATTCTTGTTTTAAAAGGATACTTAAAAAATTGGACCATTGGCAAATAACAAAGTTATATATATTGATATAATTTTATGAAATCAATTTTAGGCATTTCCTAAAGTCTGCATTGGCCAGAGCTTACGAGTGTCGACGGGGTTATTACCTCTATCATCAACAAGGATTGGATGGAGAAGTGAGTTGCATTTATTTTTAAAGCATTATAGCATAATATCGTCCCTTTAGAGGTTAAACTAACTAACTGCAATATTGGCCAAAATGAGTTATAAATACAGGCGGACCTCGACTTTCGAATATTCGACTTTCGAACATTCGACTTTCGCACAATTCGCTATTTCGCACATTGTCACGCTGTGGGGTAAAGATATCCCCCTCTCGCTCGTTTACAAGCAAGTGGAATCCTGGTATCACTTGCATCTTGCTTCCTTCCGTCACTTTGCTTGTGAGCTAGCTAGTATAGAGATTTAGTCTTGCGCAGGAAGGAAAGATAATAATTTACCATTTAAAATATTATTAATCTTAGCAATGCTCCAAGACACCCAAAATCTTTACAGAATTTATACACGGAAATCAATGTTGTGTTTCTTCTTCCCAATAATATCTGCCTTATATATCCTATGGACCAAAAGGTGATAGCTATGTTTAAACGATAATTATATGAGGTCAATAATGACTCAGGCTATCGAGGCAACTGACAGGGAAGGTGGGCCTACATTAAAAGATTTCTGGAAGAACTACAGTGTATGAAACGCAATAAACAATATTGGAGACACGTGAGACATATAACGTGGGCTGAAATAAAAGAGTCAACCATGAAAGGTTCATGGAAACAATTTTGTAAATTGTGATGAAACTCCAGAAACTATCGCAATTGATATAGTCCACCTAATGAATGAACTAAACTTAGATGTTACTGAGAGATGAGGATGTTAATGAGATGATAAAATCTCATTCAGAACCTCTAACAAATTAATATTTAATTGAGCAACAGGAGTATGAAAATGAAATATACAGTGAAACTCTCTTAATACGTTTTTCAAGGGACCAGCAAATAAAAACTTATTAGGCGTGAGAACATATTAACAGTGATTTCATTATTTTCACATATGATTTACACTTTCTAATTTTGTGTTTTAATTGAAATTTCGTTTATATAATATGAAAATTTAAGGACATCTATTTAAAAAAAATTAAGTAGGTAAATATATGCATTTGTAAAATATTACCTGAGGGTCAGAAAACATTAAAAACCACCAAAACAATAAAAATTTTAGCACTGTCAAAAAATATTTTATTAATAACCATACTAAAAGAAAACCATATAATATCTTATGTATGTATGTCACTACCTATGTGCAAACCTTAATTTTAAAAGAAAATATACAAGTTATCTAAATTACTATTGCAAAAAAAATACCTATCTTAAACTAATAATATTATTAAAGGAAAAATCAATCATAATTTAAATATAAATCGGTGTATATTGACAAAACATAAACCTCACGAATACGAAAAAAAAATACGAAAATTACCTGTATCTACTTCCCCTGGCTTGGTAAAGATTGCACATTTGTAAAAAAGAACCATTTGTAAATAGTATTCTACTTGACTTCATTTTAAAAATGTATCCCTTTTGATGATTTCTACATAATTTAGTTGTACATCCAACATATCGCCTTGGGCAAACTCAATGGGGCAAAGTTCAAACAACCTGCCAATTCAGGGGCGAACTCGACGAACTTAACACAATAATACATTAAATAACATTCTTTTGAGATTAATAACGATTTTATTTATTTTAATTACGTTTGATTTCACAATACCTGAATATTTTCCCGGGCGCAAAGAATATTCGTGATATTTTTTATCGTTAAATTAAATTTGATCCGTTTTTTTGTAACTCAATTAGAAAACAATCGGAGATATTACGTAATGAATATTCCCGATTGTTTCCTCGAAGAAATACAACCAAAATGAGAAGAATTTCGTTTAGGCGAATTAATTTTGCACTGACGTTGATTGATTTTGCGATTGCGACTACTTATATAAAAAATTATCATAAATAATCGCCGCGTAAAATTATTTATTAAATATTATTTCACTTGTCAGTATTCAACCGTTCTGTTTTGTTTTACAATTTTTTTAATAGATTTCAAAATATTTTGTTGTTCAAGAGACAAGTTTATTCATGGATAAACGCTAACCGTCGGTCGTTTTATTTTATTCCTCAAGAAACTAATCAAATCATGCCAATCAAAATTAAACCGGAAGTAATGAATGGCTCCCAATGATATCTATCATTTTTATGAAAATAATTTAAAAACAGATTTATTTTTTAAGAATGAAAAGAGCATGGAGTAAAAATAATCAAAGAAAAATTAGTACAAACAAGTTTAAAGAATTATTTGCGCTGATCAAAGCCGACTATAAACACGTAACTCGCCAGTCGGGTACGCCGACAATCGCGCGAAAATTATTATACGATATATGAGTACTTGAATTATGAATCGAGTAATTTAAGTGATTAATTGTCTTTAAATTTGTTTAATTAACATTGTACGTCCCGCGAATTCACGCGACGCGAGGCCGGCGCCACATTGCGCAGACGTTCCGTCGCAGATCTTCCATTTTACTACAATTTATCTACATTTTTTTCCATTATATAATACGCACTTATCAAACGCACTGCGCGGACATTCGACGAAATGACGCGACCACGACATCCGACATCCCCGCAGTGTGGCGCTGGCCTTTGTTTCACTGAATTTGTCGGCAGTTATTTCACGTGTTTGAAATGATATTGAATGATTTTAATGACCCTAATGAGCGAAATAGACCCAGGAAGAAAGGCAATCCGATAAATAATTAAAAATAAAGAGTATAATTGATATAAATACTTGTGAATTTTAATTAAATTACGGTATATTTTGGACGTTAAATATTGACGAAAATGAAACAAAATATTACAGTAGCACCTACCGAAAGGGCTTCTGGAATTGCAAATTATCAGGTGCACCTGCTAATGCAATTGTGTATTCTCAGAAATGGATTTTTCGGTCAATTAAGAATGTTTGCATAGTTAAGAATGAAAATAATTCAAAAATTAGTATCACCAATGCGGCTCTGCGAGTATTATAGGAGTATATTTGAAAGCCAAGCATTCTTTGTTTATATTGGGGATTAAGTTTTATTGTCTCGCCTTTTCAAATAGTACAGTTTTTGTCAAACTACTTTTATGGCTCTGCAAGAATTATCTATTGTAAGCTGCCCATTTTGTGAATTTTGCGATTTATTTGGGTTAATTGTTTTATTAGCCTATTTAAATACTGGAGGGTTTTTTCAGCTGCTAGAACTTTTATGACACCGCCAAATTCGCATTCACGGCGAAATATTCTGCTGCATGCGAGACGCCCGCGCTGTATTTTGTCCGGACCGACGCTACCTACCTACATTCTCGGCTTCTAGAGCGAACATGGTGGACCACCCTTACATTTTTTGTTTCTGTGTGTAACATCAACTATTATGAAAAAACAGAAGTAATTTGCCTAAAACTTGTTGATTAATTGCATATATTTATACACACGTAATGATAAACATAATACAATATCTATTCATACAATTAATTACTATGAATAAATTACTTGAAGCATTTGAATATTTGAAATTTCCGAAATTAAGCCGAATTACAGTAATACAAGCGTAGAAATGACAGTAGGAATGTTAATGCACTTTATATATTTTATTCTAGGAAATGAAAGAACTTTCTAAGAAACAATCTGACGGGGTCTTCATTAGTAATTAGTTGCGAATCGGGTTTTTACGGCCTCTTAAGCAATTCCAAGAATTGGATTTTTCAGACACCTATACAATTAAGTAGGTATATTTGTATGAAGTTAAATATGAATGTAAATAATATTTGTATTGCGGGTTGCGGCTCTGGTATTGTGAGGATTATCCGGATTATTGTCTTTGCAATATTTGCTTAGATTTACAGCGGCTGTTCTTTGGTTAGAATTTTGACTTTTGTTGTTTTCTTTGAAAAATATTTATTAGGTACCCTATTATAAAATTTTACTACCCTTGTTCACATTTGGGTAATGGAAAAACCCATAAAAGAAGTGGCTTTTTTTATTGGACTCATTTAATTTTTTCTTTTGAATATCAAACAAAATACCAATATCGTGTTTCGAAAAACGTATTATGAAGATTTATTTGTATGGGTAAATTAAGTTCAGCTAAAAATATTTGCACTACTTAGGCGAGAAACGAAAATAAGCGGGAAACGTATTAAGCCTAATAAAATATGCGATTTGTATGGGACTTTTTCGGGACCGCAAAGTTTAAACTTATTTTGCGGGAGAACTTATTAAAAGTGAATTTATTAAGCGAGTTTCACTGTTTAATGAAAGTGAGGAAGAAAAAGCTGATCAAATCATCAAGACTTTAACAATGAAAAATATGAATGAAGCCTTCATGCATCTTGACAATTTTTTAAATATTATGGAAGATTGTGATCCCAATGGAGAACGCATATCTCGAGTATGTAGGCCGATCAATAAAGACAGCATGTTTTAAAATACTATATGAAGAAAAGAGAAAAAAGAGTGGCAAACAATTAGCTCTTGATAACTTTTTAAGGGAAACACCCGCAAACCCCACTTAAACATATATTTTAAACCACGTTAACGCCTCTTAAACATCATATATTTACTTGATAAATAAATATTTTAAAATACATACAATTTTAATTTTTTTTACTTCCCTCTACTTTCGAACATTTAACATTCGCACACATTTTCAGGAACCAATTATGTGCGAAAGTTGAGGTCCGCCTGTACAAACATTCATATTTTTTCCATCTCCATTCCAGGTAAAAATTAGTAAGCCAATATACCGTGTCTATTTATAGTTATTTAGTGGTAAAACTCGTAATTTTAACATTTTCAATAATTTTAATATCATATTTTAAATCTCACTATCTCAAAACTAATCCAATGTCACTTAGGCCCGGTTGTATCAAGTTGGATTAAAAGAAAAGTTCGTTTAAAGCGAATAAATTGTTCATAATCAATATATGTTACTGTAATGATAATTCAACTTTTTACAAAAGATATTGAAAAAAAATGCAAACTTTGATATTGCATATTTCCATAACTATTGATATTAAGTAAAGTTTTTGCTACTAGCTATGATGCCCTGTATTCAATTCATATGCGAGAGATTTGATCGATTTTTTTAAAGAAGTCCCAAAATGTTGATTTCTTCTCCCTTGCGCCAAAAATCAATATAATTTTAAGTAACATAATTATTATTTTTTTAACAAGTTATAAAAAATAGACAATGCTCGCGGCTTTTTGAACGCGCGCACCCGTGTGAAGTTTCCCTTATGTATTTCGCAGTATCTTGCGGAATCCACTTTATACATATTATGTCACGATCTTCAAAATTGAGGAATTCTATGCCTGCTTGGTATGCGTGAATAGTTTCACTTTGCGCTAGTTCCTCATACTTGAATCATCTCAATAATTTGGTTACAATTAATACTTTTATTTTATTAACTAGGTGCTTTTTATGTGTTCTTTGTTAACTTTTGTCTATATAGATATTTAACACTTTAAAAAATCCTGTTAGTGGTCTGCAGGACTTAAAATGATGAATGCAATAGTCTATGAAGTCCTAAGTTTGGCGACTGCTAATCTTTACCATTGTATCTATGATTCCGACTTTTACAACGTAAGCCTGACAATTGGATTCTCCTGCTTCTTTGATTTACTTTCATTAAAAGCCATTGTGATTTTTTGGATGACACCGTGGGTGATTTTCCACCACAGATTAAAGTTCATAAATCATCTTGTAATCTCTTGTTAATTTAGATAACATGATCTAACATAAAATAAAAATGTTTAGTTCTGAACATTAATATTTGTATTATAAATGATTTCCCTGCATTTCTAACATTTCCCTGCATTTCATTCCAGATGGAGTGCTGCGATGTTATATTGTTTTGGCGCATTCAGCAGATGATGAAAATGACAGCCAACGCACTAAGACAACAAATAATGAACAGAGAAGGTAAATTATTTTCACTTTCATTTATTAGCAAAGGCTTTGTTCCCTTTTATTTATCTGTACTATTATCAACTATGATATGTTTTACATTTCTCTTTTCAGCTCACCGCTTGGATAAAGAATTGAAAGATGTCCTGGATGAGTTTGGACAAGATGCCGATAAGAAGAAACAACTCCTTACTGGACGACGTGTAGTCCTTGCAGAAGACTTGAGTGAGTATTTGTTATCATTAATATTAACCACACCTATCAGGTATTTTATTTTCTATTTTTTTCTTATTTAACTCTTATCTGTATGGAAACAATTATTTATAAAGTTAAATAATAGATCTTTGAATCTCTATTATTCCAAAACAGTTCATTCAAGATGACTGACTTTTCATTTGAGTGATTGAAATGTATAGTTGTTATAACACAGTTGGAATTATGGAATTAGACTAGAAAGAGTAGATAGACTAGTCTACCTGGTTAAAGGTTAACCGAAAACTGGGACACTTCATGGAAATTATATGTCATATAGAGCAAGCCCAAGCCTGAGCTGTATTCTTTACTCACTGAAACAATGCTAAGGCGACTTTAAGCATTTGAAATGTGGTTTTAAGATGGCGTTTCAAAGTAAGCCAGATTTTTAGGATTTCTAATAGCAATGTGATGTTCTGGAATGGAAAAAAATTATTTAACAATATTTTTTTTATTTTGCTTAAAATAATAAGAAGTCCTTAAAACGATTAAAATACAAAAGTTAAAATATTTTGGCCATATTTTGAAAATTGAGGCAAAAAGTACCAGATCCTGCAACGCATCACCATCATCAATGACGAGGAGAGAAGGTCCCGGAAGGCAAAGGAGTTTTTTATTGAAAAATATAATATATCGAGCTTCTGGAAGCGAGATAATGATCGCTTACATGGGATAACTGGACAGAAAAAGAAGAACATGCAGCCATTAGAATCTGAACAAAAAAATGTTATTTCAAAAAGTTGTTTATTTAAGTCAATATACAAAGGTACCAAAAAATGCTGGTATGTCTCATTTAAACGATCTTTGCTGGGAACTCGTTTTATACAACCACCCTGCACCTCTGTCACCTCCTCGATCCTTAAATTCTGCCTCGATAGCCGCTCAGAGAGATTTGACATCAAGGTGCCTAAAATTGTTGGTTTGTCTCTCGACTACACCCCCACACGTAGTAGTCCCTCAAGTTAAATCTCTTGACAAATTCAAAGGACGATCGTTAAGGCGACATATTCACTGGACGTGCATATTTCGGCGTTTTTTTTTTAAGAAAATGTGGATTTTTATTATTCATTTATATCAGAATGTACATGATAGACTGCAATTTTTTTAGGGCGATAACTTAGATAGAACCTTTGTTCTTATATAAAAGTAATAAACTGAGCATTATTTACAATAATTAAGAAAACACAAGGATTAATCAACAGGCCGCAGTCAAAAGAATCATTTTTTTTTTATTCGGCGATACAAACATTTAATAAATATTTATATGTATGCATATATGTATTTTATATGTAAAAGTTTACTTCATTTTCTTGAATCCGTACTAAGGTAATTAAGAAATATTTAATATTTATAAATTTATAGATTTTAAAATTTGCAAGAAATTTTTAAATTTTTTGATGATTTTCAAACACGATGATTTTAAATGATATATGTATTGTTTCTATATCCTTATTCATATAACGCTTTTTATTCGTATAAAAAGATGATTTTAAAAAGTATATTCTACTTTATCCTGCACTTAGAATCCTCACCCACTATTTAAAAGTTGTTTTATTTATTAAAAAACTAACTTTTAAATAGTGGGTGAGAATTAAAAAAACCAGTACGATTATGCTTCAAAATACAGATAGAAATGTTGTCCGTCGTCGAGTGGCAGACGTGTTTCTATCAATGTTTTATTCTGGCAATACACAGTCACTATAAAACATATACCTGGCGTTGCACTAAGGTGTATGTTACCCGCCGGGTCTTAAGAAATAAGTAAACAAAATTTAGATCAGATCGGTTGAACAGTACAGATTTGCATCGAAAATATATCAGGATAAGAATAGGGGGGAAATGTCACCTACATTACTCGCCGGGTCCTAAAGAATAAATATGCTATCTTGGGTCAGATCGGATAAACGGTGTAGATTGATATAGAGAACAGACAGGCAGACAGATTTTGGACAATCAAACATTTAAAAAAAGTTTAAAATTTAACTTTTTTAAAACAAAGTAGATATACAAAAACATCCTTGTATTCGAATGCAACATTGTGCCAAAATTTCAAAGAAGCAATCGGTGAAGAATTTTCAGAGATTAGTGATTTTGTACAAACAAACATTTATATTTTTATTTATATAGATTAATAGCGTATTATAATGCCAAAAGCAATTGAGTTTCACTCCTACAATTGGCTAAATATATACAGATTTATCGATATTATCAAAATATTCAATACTTTAAGTACGTTCATTTCAAGAATCTAACGTTTGACAACGTCACGGAGCATATGCATGCGCATGAGTGTGCAGATAAAATTGCAACATTTTAATTTGCAAATACCAATTTCAATCATTCAAATTAATAAAGTTTATTAATTTGAATGATGTTTCAATGCAAGAAATGACTAAGAAAACTCAATTTTATTTCTAATTTCTGTTTAAAGTGTCATAAATATGTGAATCAAATTTTGTTTAAATTCGTGCGAAAAAAAATTAACGAAATAAATTTGATATATATATCGAATATTTCCTTTGTCGCGTGTTTTAGATATTAAACATTCCACAAATATTGTGGAGAACCGAAAAGAACGTCTCACAAAACGCTCACACGTTGTACGTATTATTGTATATGTTTTTTTTGTATTTCTACATCAAAAATTATTTGAATTTAGTCAAAGTCACAAGCCGGAAGTCAAAATAATATGCAATATAATTTAAAATTAAAAAAACAATGATTTAAGAAAACTGGTTGTTTACTATTTTTTTACAATACATAAATTATTGGAGAAATATAAATACGCTTTTTTTTAGTTCTAGACTTAAAACATCCAGAATTCGGATAAAAAGTACACGGCACAAGCTGCTATTGGACTCTCGGGCGATTCCTTATATTTTAAGCATCGGCACTCCGTATGTTTGTCTCGTTTCTTCGCAGCCTTTCTCTTTGCAAGGAATATGTAAATATATACGCTCGTACATTGTTTATCTAATACGAGGTTTGTTCATGTCTTGTTCTCATATTGAAATAGCATGATTGACGCAATTCGACACTTTGACAGTTTGTAAAACGGATGACCAGCCTTAAGCTCACCACCAAGACGGAGGTCTATTTCCAAAGCGAGGTCCCCGAGTCTTCCATAATCAAGTCTTGAGCTCTTTGGATGATCTCTGGAGTTCTTGTTGAATTCTGCCTAACCTGTATTTTTCTGCCGGAGTAGAAAAGCCCTCCTTAGACTATATTTCTTCACAATGTCATATACAGTTGGTCTTGGGTACCTGAAGAATATAATGATTTCGGTGGGCATTCTTCAAATAGAGCGGGAACTTCAAAAATTCAAATAATGTTTGAAAACATATCTCATAATTGTAATCCAATTTTAATATTTGGGCACCTATTTATTACTTCGTGCAATTATCGGATTGGAGATGAGGCTAAGATTATTTAAGTAGATTGTAGAAATGTGGAGACTAACATGTATCAGCACAATGAATGAGGATGAGAAACAAATAACATTATAATGCAGACAAGTTTTAATATTGCTTTAATTTTTCCAGAACGAGTGAGGCAGATTCAAGAAAAGTTAGAAGAATTTATTGCCGCCCTCAACAAAGAAAAGTGAAAATTTAATTGACATTTTGTGTTCAGATTAAATTTTACGACAGGTCTGTACAAATGTTATATACCTTCCTTCTGTATTTTTTGATTTTGTTGCGTTAACTAGCTTACTAAAAAAAACAGTTTGAAGCTGGATACGAATTATAAGTTTAAAATGTGGGTTACGAAAGTTTTATTTTATAAGTAAGTGTCGTTACCACATATAAATTAACTATAAAATCTCCCATTAACTGACTGAATTTTGCTCTAAAAAATTTATAATATAAACCTTTTTTTATCCATCATAAGATTAATGAGAGTCAATGGATTATTTTTTTAAAATGTGTTAAAAAGAAATTGGAGTAGATTACTGTATTTTATTTAATTTCTCAGATTTAGCATTTTCCCACATTCCAATATATTTCTCAATTTTCACACACTGTTCATAAACCAGATTGCACGCAAAGTGTATACAATAAAGCGTATTCTATGGGAGGATAATAAAATAAGAAATATTATCAGTTGTAAATTTTTTTTATTGATATTGTAAATCAGAAGTTGGTTACTACAAAAATTATTTTGATTTGCAATTCAATATATCAGTACGTAATATTTATAAAATACTTAATAGTATGAAATTTTTTCGTCAACTATAATTTTTTTTGTGAAAGTGGTAACAATAATTAAATTATTAAGTATGATGCTGTAAAAATGTATTTTCAAATATTGTTAATTGTTGTATATGACACCTATTCTTAATTATTTGTAATTTATTTATAATTTTATTTTTATAGGAGTGAATTGACAGGTTCTTCGATATATATGTGATTAAAAAGTTACCTAGCATTATTCCAATGTAAAATTGAAATGTCTATTCTCTAGACTAGCTATGTTCCTCTACAGCTGTGTAAAGCTGAAAGAAGAAAAAAAACTCTTTACATTATGTAGCCCTTGTAATACAGTAAAACAATGTTAATTCAAACCCCGATTATTAGAAATTCAACATAATTCGAACTTTAAAAAATCCACAAGTCCCAAAATGTTAATTTCACAGTAAATTATCCCCGATAATTTGAACACCCCGGTAATTCGTAATTCGAAATAATTTTTAGCCCTTTGCACCACAAATCAATACATAGTTCATATAATTCAAATATTTTTGAAATTTCATGAAATTGAAAAAAAAAATTAGGTTTTTTTTCACAAATGAGAAGAACAAATATATTAATATCGGGTAATTTTTTAATAGAAATGTCGCGATCTTTGTATTAGCATAATAAATACAGTAAAACTTCAGTTTTATATTCCCCGTTTTCATGTTTTTCTGCTATTTATACCGAGAAGTCGAAGTCCTTGTTTCATCTCCAACATTCCCATACAAATATTTTGCGCAATTTACGCAAAAGACTATTTTCATTTTCAAGGTTTTATACCAAAATATTAAGAAAATTCAACTCTACATTCATTGAAATTTGCGAGCGAAATTTTATTTTTTCTCTCCAAAAATTTAACATGTCAACAATAGATAAATTTTGTATTTTCAACTTTCGTGTTTGGGTTCCGGCTCGAGCGAGTACATATTACGTTAGTAATGAAGTAATGTATAAAGGGGCAATCTATTTACTGAATGTAAATATTTTCAACATTTAACTAATGCATCGGCTGCCACGCCGTATTGCGGGCGTAAAATTGTTTGACAGTTATTACTTACTTTGATTTATATTTTTAATATTACGTTAGCCATTTTAATTGTTAATATTCTTTACAATTTGCCCTCAACAACAAAAAACATCACGACATAAAGTACAATTGATTATAAGAAGATGATTGAAAAAAAAATGTTAAGATATTTACAGAATGGTCAATGTCCGCTAGAACTTTCTGTGAGTGGTGAAAAAGACTCCATATCGTGGTCGGGCTGAATATCCGGGTTATGTAAATTGGATTATTTTCCTTTAGCAACATTTTTGAAAATTAAAATTTAATTGTTTTTATATTAATGAAAAGCCCATTTTTCTATACAATTTTCATTTATTATTTCTTATGTTTTGTTTAGTTTTATCATTTTTTTTACTTTTCCCTGGAAAAGTGTAAAACCGAGGTTTCACTGTATTGCATTTTCGAAATGATTTCTTGAAATATGCAAAAATACAGACGTTTTCACAAAATTAATGTCCCTTTTCACGAGTTTTACAATTTTTGGCAAAATTCACAATTGCAATTGCAATGCGATTTTTTTTAACCTTGAATTTCGAATTAACAGGGTTCCGCGTAATTCAAAATGTTTATTTTGGGTCCCTTGAATTTCGAATTAACGAAGTTCTACTGTACTTAGATAACTTAATTAAATGTTCCTTTCTAAGTTGTACATTTTTTTTAAAGTTTATGATATTATTATTGGGATACATAAACACCAATAATGTAAAAAATTGTGATTTCTCCGTTTTTGACTGCTAGATTGCATTCTATACAGCAGTGTAACATTGGAGAGTAAAAAGAATAAACCGTATAAGAAACTGTGCCTCATTATTTTTTCTGAATCAACAAGAAACTTATCAATTGGTAAACCTTATTTTACAAACTCAAATATATACATACCAACCTTACTTCATACTCCTCAATTTCCAGTTTTGAACTAACTCAATAGCAAATTAATAAATAAAAAAGTGTCATGGTTTACAGATAAGTAACCAAATTGGTAAAGATTGACAACAATGTATTTAACCTGTTGATTTTATGTACTGCTTGAAATTTTTATGAATTTATTAAATAATTTAATTATGAAATTGTGGAACTTTTAAATATCTTAGTAATTAAATAACATGGAGTAAGTATCTAAGATATAAACCAGATTGTAGGATGGACGAATCTAGGGGGAGGAATCACTTTAGCAATCATCAATTGTCGGCACGTTTATGGTTGCCCACATTTATTTCATAGATTTGATTTTAAAAGTATTCTCCAAGAGAGATACAAATGGTAGTAAATTTAAAAAAATTTCCACCTGTATAGTATTGATGTGGATCAGGGATATACTTATTCCTTTTTCCTTAAGAATCTTCATAGCCGGTGTGTTCAATGATTTTTAAATTAGGGAAGATAAACATTGTTATGTGTGTATTAAATAACTTTTAAATGAATTGCATTATCAATGTATTCGATGAGTTGTTGGCGTAAAGATTGTACTGAAATAATGAACTCAAAAGAATTGTTAATTTTTGTCAGCCATTGGCGGATTTAATTACAATTGATATGATTCAATTGACAGCATTGAAATTATTATTTATTTTTTTGCCAATAATTAATTAAGTCTTAAGATATATATTTTTAACCAAAAGAAGAGTGGTACGTACACAATTTAAATGTGTAAAGGTTTTCACAGACGTTCAGAATCTTCTGTGTAGTTTTCTAGGCTATTCTGGAATTTGTATCTGATTCTGTTACACGGAAGACAGTATATTATTATTCTAAAAATTTACTTCTATCTTTGTAATGAAATGTGTAAAATTATTTTCAAATAAATTTACATTCCAAGCAATAATTTTTTCATTTGTAAATGTTTTTTCATTTTTCTTTTATCGTGATGCTCACATTCGTATTTTGTTGCCTATATTTAGATTAAAAAGTATCAGGGTTAAAATATTTGGAAAAAAATTTGCTTCTGTCATATACATATTTGACTGAATGTTAAAATTCTGCAATAATTCCTGTTTTGTAAGAAAGACTCTGATGAACCTGATGAATATGAAGACCTGATTGAAAAACCCCCTTGCATCAATTTGGGTTTGGAAATATAATTGAATATTTGTTGAGTATACATGTTACTTTGGTAATCTGTTTGATTTATAGAATTGGTAAACTTAATTGAGTATAAATAATAAAACTAAGATAACCACATACGCACATGGTTTTTATATTACTATGTAAAGTAAACATTTTCATGCTTGGGAGGTTTTTCTTATTATATTTCATTTTTAAATTCAATTAATAATTTTGAATACTAACATTTTATTCTAAAATTTGATTTTCAAAAGAGCGTTTATCTTTACTTTCTGAAATTTTATGTATTAAATTATTCATTTAAAAAAATGTATTACATTGTTAATAGTTAATAATGTAAATTAATTTTCATTACACATTATTTCTTACAAGAGGTAAATTCCAAATAAACTTTGTACGTATTTATTTTTGCCTACATGAAATTAACTTGCATACTGACTGATGATACTGGCAAAAGTAGCATAAAATTGTTTTTTTTGAAAAATGAAAAAAACTTTTAAGAAGTGTACTAAATTTTATGAAACGCTATGTTTGATGTATATTTTAAACATTTGTGGTTTTTTTCAATGTCAATTGAAAATTGTTGCTTTGGGTATTGTGTAGGCTAGTGTTTCGTAAATATGAGTCGTATATACTGAAATATTATGTGTTTGTTTTCTTTAAGGGGTTATACATGGTCAGGAGGTCGAAAAAAACTATTTTTTCAAGAATTTTTCCTGGATAAAAGTTTTAATTAATTAATTTAAAAATTTAAATACAATATTGTGGTAACTTTTAACATTATTCTCATACTTTATATTTGTAAAAATAATGATTTTTAGAGCTCTTATGGCCGATCTTCGGGAGCTCCTCTAAAAATAGGTGTCTTGCGGTGTGCATGATATCTCGGGACTGGATTATCCGAAATGGCAAAACAAAAAATATTTCATTAATAAAATGTATTATCTCATAATTAATCGAAGGAATAAACAAAATGTTAATTTTTAACAAAAAGACGGTTTCTCAAAAAAAAACTGATTTTTTATAAGAAATTTGGCATTAAATTGTTTATAAAATGTGAATGACTAAAAAATATATATATAAAGCTTGTGTGCAAATTTGAGACTGATGGGTTCAGCCGTTATTGAGAAATCGTGCACACCGACTTTAAGATAAACGCGTTAAGATAAGCACTTTATACATAGTAAAAATCTTGTTTTTTCTACTTAAAATGAGTCATCTATTTCAGGACTTCGGCAGCTTCTAATAATTTGATTTGGTGTTGTCTACAGTCCATTCCTCCTTCTCTTGTGCTCTCATACTCTCTTCGGTCAGAGATCGTGATGCGCTCTGCATCCTACTTTTGGGTATATAAATAAAAGTGAAAGTCCCACCGCACTCATTTGTGTGATGCTATAGACCTTTATTAAATATGCCGGCAGCGATGTATGCAACCATTTTCACAATTTTGGAGCCACATGGAACGATTTTCAGAGTGATTTTCCATATGAGTTGATTGCAAAATATTTTCTTAGCCCCATTTTGAGAATTGATGGCCTTTAAGGGTCGGTCATTCTTTTGTTACGACAACTTTAAATATATGAATACAATAGAAAAGGAGCAGCGCACAACCAGGTAGGCCTCGTTCTACGCTCGTTGATTGTTGCTCGTCAACGCTCATTGATCCGAGGCGTCTTTATAAATGTGAGTGTAACTTCGAGAATATTTGTCGGATTGACATGAAATTTTCTGTGTATATACATACTTAAATATATGTATATTACCAAAATGAAATTTAAGAAAAATGATTTTTTGAAAATGCTAGCTGCGTATAACCCCTTAATGATGATCCCTTTCACAAGATTTACAATTGTATTTCTAATGGTTAATTAATATAATTTAAGAAAAGCAAGTCTGTTACGATAACTCCAGCATTGTCTATATCATTTTGAATGTTAATATACAATTTGCTTTCATATTTCGCTTCATCTTGGGGAAAGTATGTCTTCGACAAGGAGTTACGCAAACTTGTTAGGATTTTCTAGTTTTCCTGAGGGCCGAGAAAAGCAGAGTTCGCTAACGTCTTCCGACAGCTTGTGGAATTCTAACCAGTTCTTTAAATTCTCCCCCGTCTCCTGCAGAGCTCTCTCGATGGTCAGCTGCCCTTCTCTCATGCCACACTCTGCCAGCAGGGCCGCATCGACGTAGCTCTTCATTGTTTGCAGGGAGTACACATTTCTTATCTCCTGGTAACTGTTGTACAAATCATGGAGACGAGGGTTTCAGTCAAGGATATCCGCGATTCACTCATCACGGTTTAGGTGTACAAGTTTTGCAAGTGAGTAGATATCCAAGGTTTTGTTGCTATCAGTCAAATTTTCCTGGAGATTTGAAAGTTGATCTGAATACTCCAGTACATTTTCTTAACTCAAAACAGACTGAAAGAATATGTTTATTTCTTAGCCCTGGGTGTCGACAGATATAAGGCTCACCAAACAAAACTCAATCTTCTCCCACGGCAACACGTTATTGGTGGACTTCAGTTCTAAATGTCTTCTCGAGAACAGAATGAAGTTTTTTTTATTGTTTTGCATCAACCACTTACATATGTATGTGACGTTGACGTGAAACGCCAATTGGTGTGTGCAGAGTTTCTCTCAACCAGAGCACTCTGCCCACTGGCGGGGCTGGCAGTGAACCTGTTGAGCGAGTTTCATTGTATATATTTTTATATTATTATTAAATTAAAAATTAAGATAATTCTGTTTTCGCTTCTAAGTGTTATGGTATACAATTTATATAACTATATATTGTATCAAACTGATGTATTTACCTTGGTTCACTAAGTCTGTTAAAATATTTCTTTTTCTAGTCCTGTAAATTTTGTGGAATTTCATTCTGCACTTTTATATAGTTAAGATAAGACTAAAAACATGTTTTGTTAAATAGGGGGATTTTAATAATAAAATTATTATGAACAACTGTTTTTGAATTATTAGTATGTGAGATTTGAATGATATATGACTTTTCGATAAATAAATGTTTTGTTCCCCTTTCCTTCCTGCCCTGCAAAATTAAAAAAAAAATTCTACACATCAGTTAGGATAGAAGAACACATGATTGCTTGCTTTTCATGTACACAAGTGAATACTAGACGTGGGTAAGACCTGTTCAGTCGCAGGATATGTAACATTGTTTCTATATCACCAAAAATATCAATATTGTTCACTTGGCTCAATAACTCAATTTCACATCCAATGCGGAGTAAAAAGGTTTTCAGCAAAAAGGCTACTACAATTCTATTAGGACGATATAATTATTTGTTTATTTATTAAGTAAGGATTGCGCGGTTGTAAATTTATTTATTTTTTTCGCTGGGATTGTTAATTCCTTGACTATGGGTTTATTTGATTCACATAAGTTTTTGAGTTTCTTTAAGAAGAGAAGAAACTCAAAAACTTATGTGAGTCAAATAAACCCATAGTCAAGGAATTAACAATCCTAGCGAAAAAATTTTACGACCGCGTAAAAAATCTCTCATCAGTTTAATTTACCCCTCAAGAAACGGCTCTTCTGTCAAAGGGTTTAAAATATAACCTTCACTACACCAAAAATCAATATAATAGTGCTATTGAGAATGTTGCAGTGGATATAGAAATAGCATTACACAAGGCTCCAAGAACATTCCATTACAAAAGTGCTGAAGTGATAAAAAACATTATTCCAAAAACAATTCCACCATTTAATGCGGAAACTCTAAATGCTAAATCTATCCAAAATAAGTTAATTAGTAATCAATTAGTGTTAACAAAGGCATATAAAGGCAATACGGTTATAATTATGCCTAGATCTGATTATAATTCTAAAATTGAAGATTTTCTTAATAACTTTGGAATTTTAAAATCTTATCCCACAAATAAATACCAACAGAATGTTAAAAATGCTCTAAAGGAGTCAAATCCCCAATATTCATAGATTCATCGTATGATAAAAGTAAATTCCTTAATAAAAACCACCTAGGTTATATGGATATCTCAAAACTCATAAAACTAATAGCCCTATAAGACCTATAAGCTCCTGTTGTAATTCCCCAAATTTCAAATTAGATTTATTTGTAACAAATGTATTTAAATAATGCCAATGTGTTTTCCCCAAAATACATGATCAAGAATTCTCTTGAATTAATACACCATTTGAATAACCTTGTCTTACCGCCTAATTGTAAACTTGTTTCTTTCAATGTAGTTAACTTATTTCCAAACATACCAATTTCTGAATGTAAATCTTTAATATCTAATCTATTGAAAAATTCTCATTTACCTAAAGACCTTTCCATTGACCTTGCATGCCTGTTTAATGTTTGTCTAAACCAAAACTACTTCCAATTTAATGATGTTGTGTACCAGCAAAAAGAAGGTTTACCAATGGGTGCTCCAACTAGCCCTCTTTGTGCTGATTTATTTATGGACAATCTTGAAAACAAATTATTTTATTGTAAATCTCCTCTGTTAAAAAATGTATTAATATGGAAACGATGATATTTTTTGTATTTGGACAGGCACAGAGCGTCAACTAAACACATTCCTTTTACTCCTCAATTTCTTTCGCAGTCAAATACAGTTCACACTAGAAGTAGGTATTAATTCCACATTAAATTTTCTAGACCTTTCTTTAGCCATAATCAACAACAAAATTAATTTCAATGTATACAGAAAACCTACTTTTACTGACACCACAATCCATAATAGTTTCAACCATCCTATCTCACACAAACACTCCGCGTTTCATTCCATGATCCACCGCCTCACCTCTATCCCCCTATCCGATACAAACTTTTCCATTGGACTTTCTACTATTAAAATGATAGCTTTTAACAATGGATATGACCCCGATTTGATTGATAGAATTCTTTCCAAAAAACTCCGTCAAATTTCGTCTAATAAATTTATTTATAACGTTCCTCCAACTATCAAAAGTAATATTCCAACACCTCAATGGCGTAGAATTCTTTTTATAAATAATTTTTCAATATTAAGCACGACTAAACTTCCTAAAGAGATAAAGCCAGCATTTTATACCAATAAAAATTTAGGCAAATTATTAAGTAACTGTAAAGACAAAGAAAATACATTAAACCATTCTGGTATTTATAAACTTAGCTGCAATGATTGCCCAGCTTTCTATATTGGTAAAACATCGAGAAATGTAAATATTAGAATAAAAGAACACATTAAATGCTTAACAAATGTAGGTTTGCCGAACATTAATTTTGATCAAACATTTGATAATAATACAGGGCCAAAAATTTTACACAAAAACGGACTAGGTTTGCGACTTAACAATCTAGAAGCATTAGAAATTAATAAAGCTATCAATAATAATAGTCAAATAATAAATAAACAAATAAATTTATCTAATAGTCCGATTTTAAAGCTGTTCCCTCTATCTTCAGTTAACTCCTTCCCTTCCCTCCCCCCCACCTAGTTGAAATTCTGTCCCTCTCTCTTTTTCTTTCCTCCTTTATAAATTTCTGTACCTAGATTAGTCTATATTATAATTGTCCTGAAGAAGGTTGAGTCCAACCGAAACTAGTTGACAAATATATAGCGATAAAGTGGTTTAAAACATAGTATTTAATTTATTCTTAAATGTCTTATAATGTCAAGCAACAAAGTGTTTTCTTGCTTTGAAAAAAAAAATCATTTATATCCGTCGTTTTTAAAATCTTTATTTTAACGTAATCAAAAATTAAAACAAATCAAAAACATAATATGTACCGTAGAACCTTGTTAATTCGAAATTCAATGTACAAAAAAAAATCGCGATGCATTTGCGAAATTCGCCAAACATTGTAAAACTCATGAAAAAAGCCTGTAATCAAGAAATCATTTCGTAAACGCAATATTTATTATGCTAATACAAAGATGGCGACATTTCTATGATTAAGTATCCGATATTGACAGATTTGTTGCGAAACAATCGATACTTGCAAAAAATCGATTTTTTTTTATCAATTTTGTCAAATTTCAAATTATAATTACTACTAGCTGTTCGTACTCGGTGTTGCACAGGTTAAGGATCAAGTTGAAAATAAATTTGTGGGGGGAAACAAAGGTTCAATTTGAACGGTATAGATTTGCATTGAAAATATATCAATGGGAGGGGAAAGGTTAAAAAGGGAGGGAGGAAATGTCTCCTATGTTACCCGCCGGGTCCTAAAGAAGTTTCCAAATTTTGAGTCTGATTGGTTAAACATTACAGTTTTGCATCGAAAATATATCGGAGGGAGGGGAAGGGATAAAATAATAGGGGGGGAAATACTTCCGAGTCCTTAAAAATAAGTTTCCAAATCTTGAATCCAATCGGTCAAACTGCACAGATTTGCATCGCAAATATATCAGGGGAGGAGAAGGGATAAAAGAATAGGGTGGAAATGTCGCCTGTGTCACCGCCGAGTTCTACAGAATAAGTTTCCAAATTTTGAGTCCGACCGGCGAACAGTATAGATTTGCATCGAAAATATATCAAGGGGGAAGGGATAAAAGAATAGGAGGGAAATGTCATCTATGTTACCTGCCGAGTCCTAAAAAATAAGTTTCCAAATTTTGAGTCCGATCGGTCAAACGGTAAATTTGCATCGAAAATATATCAGGGGGAGGAGAAGGGGGAAATATCGCCTCTATGTTATTTGCCGAGTCCTAAAGAATAAGTTGAACGGCATAGATTTTCATCAAAAATATATCAGGGAGGGGAAGGGGTAAAAGAATAGGGGGGAAATGTCTATGATACTCGCCGGGTCCTAAAGCATAAGTATGCAAAATTTGAATCGAACCGGATAAACGGTGTAGGTTTGTACATATAAAGAACAGACAGACAGACATTGAGTTTTATAGGTATAGATAATGTGTTGATTTATGGCGCAAGGGACTAAAAAATATTTACGGGTTAAGGGGGAATACTTACCTAGACATTTTGAAAAAATCGATTTTTAATTTTTTGCATTTTCTTAAAGCTTGGGGTCTTAAAAATTTCTGGTGAAAATTTCAAGCAAAAATTCAAAAAAATAACAAAGTTATAGCAGATAATAGTGGAATCAATTTGTTGATTACGTGTCGCGCCGCACGCACGTCGCCACACGGCACCGCGCTACAAACTACAAACTGTTGGGCTCCTTCATAATAGAAACATTAGACCTGTTTCTATTATGTTTGTGAAGAGTGCTTGATGATATGGGAATTTTAAGCAAGGTGGAGGGAGGACTTATACTTTCTTCCTGGGTTTCAATCCGTGAGATTGGTTTGCAGCAAAGCACATCTCCTTCTCCATTCTTCTCATACTACACTGTGGACCCATACTATGGATCTCTGGAATCGATGATTTTTTGTAAATTGAAAAATTTCGCGATTTATTCTTTGCTCAATATTCAAAAGCGTTTTACTTGAAACCATGTTTTGAAAATCGATGACCAAAATATCTCGGCAACTATTGTTATTCTATACATTTATTATTATTATTATTCTAGTCTTTGTCGTAGGATTTTTTTAAGTGACTTAGTTTTTTCTATCGGCATAATAAACCCAAATTTTTCCCTCAAAAATGCTATTTTAAATTTAAACGCCCACCATTTTGTCAAAAATCCATATTTTCAAAGACTAAATTATAGTGTCAATTTTGATAATCTTTTTGTTTTTTTTTTTACTCTGATGATTACAGAATGATGAAATGGAAGTGGTCACCGCGGAGGACCTTTTTTCCCCTTTTTCTTTTTAATCTACTATAAAATAAAATTTTGGGTATATTCAAGAACACATTCATATTTGTGAAGTTGTAATTTTTCAGAACAAAGTTCTGTGAAATTTTTTATATCAAATTATTTATATCAATTATAATATAATACAAAGTGTTTATATAATTTATTTTTAAAACTACGCTGGGTTGTCCACTAGATTTGTTGTCCGTTCTGGTAATATATTTAGATTAAGTTTATGTCTGAAGCTTCAATTGAATAACCTTAATTTCTGTATTTATAAATTAAAGTCAAATCAAGATTAATCATTAAAATATATATTTATTTATTAAATATGAATCGTTCAAGTATTTTAACAGAAATTGTAGATGAGATTTTGGAAAGAGTAAACACTATTGGAAATTCATTTTGGCTTATTACATCCAGTAACTATCACTTTACAATCCTTACTATATTGTGTATTTACCTATTCATTTTATATTATGAATAATTTGACATCACATTTGGCAAAAATTCAGGTCGATTTTGGATCAGACATAAATATAGTTCACATAATTTAATTAAAATTGTTAATTATATTACAGTACATTTTACTACCAAATTTAGTTAATCCATTTTAAAATTTTAATTATTCACAAATGCTTAAACAAAATGTTAAATCTTTAAAATATTTTTTACAAATTAATCAGAGGCTATTAAATGATAATAATATGCATATTGTATGTAGCATGTAATAACAAATAGAATGTTTATAAAAATTGCTTAAACATTTAACAAGACAGTGCAAAATTCAACAAAAATTTTAATTAATTAAAATATAATACGACCTTATTAATTCTAATTTTAAAGGACTTAATAAATATTCATAACATTAAAAAAAATTGTTTGTATTTGTGCGAATATGCATTTCTATCAAAACATGATACAAAAATAATATGCATGTATGTATCATGTAAGGAACAAACAACAATTTTTTCTTGCAGTCTTCTTGTGGTGGGTTATTAAACAAAAATAATTAACATTACATTGATTAAACAAAAAAATATTAGTCGAAGGTTACTTAGATTATTCACCATAAGTTTGTCACCGATCACAATTTAAAATTATGGCTGTCCTAAATTCCAGTCTGATGGAATTATTTTGTTTAAATATGTAAGTATTTCACCAATGTATGAATAAATAAACAGGACTTTCATAAAGAGGCAGTTGTGTCCAGAAATTATTATGGAATATACAAGTATGGATTTCTAAATGCAGTTATTGACCAGAGGAATGGCATTTAATAACTTAGAAGTAAATGTAATTACTTATTGAAAAATTGAATAACACAAATATTACTTCATTTCATCATCATCGTCACTCTTGGCTCTACAACCTCTGGTGGATCTTGCCCCCTCAAGAGTCATTTAGTTTATTTACGATGGAAAAACAAACTACAGTAAATACTGAAAAAAATTATTTGCACTTAAATAAAAGCAGCTTTGCTGTTGTCATTTCAAGTTTTTAACACAAGAGTAACGCAAAAAAATCTAAAATTTATTTTATCTTATTTAGAACAGTACTTGATAAGAATATGTTTTTTTGTTTGGGATTAAAATAAAAACTTGGTGGAATAAAGTTTTCAAGGTCAATTAATTAACTTTGTTAACAGATTTTTTCTACAAGAAAACAAATATATTAACATTTTTCTTAGACAGTAAGTATGTTAAAATTTCCATTTCATTTCTATTTTCAAACTAATTCTAAGCATCCTGCGCTATGAAAAAGGAATTTACTTATGACTACCGAGTGCAGCTCTCAACCCTAGAACCTTAATTTGTGAATCTAAAGATAAGCTTCGCATTCATACCGAGCAAATTGGATTAATGACATTTTGAAGCAATGTTGATGAAAAACAAAGCACTTTGTTTTTCTAACAAGACTAGACTCATCAAGATTCAGAGATATGCAATCTTTGATGGAGTATATTGGCAAGACAGACTTTGTAACTATTTGTTCTATTTGTTGTGGCTTCTTCTGTAGTTACGCTGGGTGTGCGTATTTGGCTGCTAATGGCACTGTGTGTGTATGAGTTGTGCGCGCCACCAGTCACGCACATCGTGCACTGCAGGGGGTAATCGCGGGCGCTCTTCTCCTGCACCCCCAGTCAGAGATGGCCCTTCGCCCTCCGAACTTCCCCCTCGAGTATTCGACAACTTTCCCGTGGAAGGAGCTAAAATAATAATTTAACAAATATTTTTATGAAATATATAATCAATACACATTTTACATATATCAAAAATGAAATTACATTTGAATCCAACTTTCTTAATATTCTTGACACAGATATATGCAATTCAAGGTATTGATTTTATAATGCTACAGATATCTAAGAATTTGTAGGAATGTTATGAAGCAAATATGAAAAATGCGAAATTTTTTTAGTTATAAAATGATTTACACATTTCATCAAAATTTTATTTGCTACAAAAAAATAATTTTCAATCATGCACCATTGGGCAGCAAAAATGAATATACGTTAATATCAAGCTGATGGGCCAGTTAGTTTGCTATTTAGAAGAAAACTTTCGCATAAAAATGGGGGATTAAAATTTAGTGTCACTACGCACTAAGAGACTGGCCGAAAAAACAATTATTGTAAGTGATATCTAACAGAATGTGAGGCAGGTACCTAACAGTGTTCCGGAAAATGAGTAATCATTATGAAAACCCAAAATAAACTCTGCATCAAGCATTGTTGAGTAAGTACAATACCACCTGTTAGTTAAATGTTTTTAGTTTGTTAGTCAAGTGTTTTTATGATAAAATTGAAGGATTTTAATACTCTAAGCAGGGAAAACTAGGAATAGTAAGTAACAGATAAATTGTATATATAATAACAGCAAGTCAATATAAAGATAACATTTTGTGATTACCAATAATCTTATTTAAAAATTTACAGAAACCTTGTGGCCTTTTGGCACTTGTAGGATGAGGGTCACTCAGAGTAGGTTGCAAGAATTTTCTTCCTTGACTGCCAGCACTATCCGATCTAAAAACCAGAACGCATTTTACCAAACAAAACTAATTAGTCTATCTTTGCTAATTACGCGCTGCCATTTTGAAAAGGAGTAATGTAAATCAGTTTGAAAATGCCCAAGGGCATCCTACAATTGTGAATAATTATATGTTCTTCTGAAAATAGTGTCAGATTTTCACCTTCAACAATTAACCATAACTTTAGAGTAAAAAAAATTATTAATCAGAGTGAGAGTTATGTATTTGATTGTATGTATTTTTGCCAAAAAATTATAAGCTTAAATTGAAAAAGTTCTCTGCTACCTGCACAATCCTTGTGTGGCTCCAGTTACAACTGGCCCGGGTTTCTTTCCAGGCCTCAACCCTGGACGGACAGTAGTGGAAATCGGGAGCTCTGTGTAAGAACCCACAGTAATAGCTGATCCAACTTGCTGTTCATGATGCTGTATGTTATCTAAATTAGTCTGAAAAAATGATATCACTTAAATATAATCTTAATCTATGTATGAAACAAAGTTTTATTTATCTGAATCTGAATATAAAAAAATTTTGTGCAAATTTCAAACAAAAAAGAAAAATTAACCCAAAACAATCTTCAAGTCAAGCTTGTATGCGAAGTTGGATGAGGCAAGGTTGTGTCAGGACAGTGAATGGTACCCACCGCTTACCCAGGACCGTTTTAAGAGCAAAAGCTTTTTTTCAACTAACAAGCGGGACCATGCTGCTCCGCACCGGTCGTATAAACCGTTGCACGGCCGCATGATAGAAGAGTTTGGCGCTCTATCCTCTCTGCTTAGCCCAGCAGTAAACGGCGTGATGGTAAGTAAGTAGTAGTAAAACAGACTCGGGGCCTTAGTTTATATTGATAGTTCATTAAAAACAGATTTTTACAAAAGTGGGTTGTTTGATTGGTGGAAAATGTAAAATTTTATGCTTTAAACAAAAGATTACTATAAATAAGTTGAGACAAACGACCCTTAAGTGTGATGTTACGAGAAATATGTATATTTTGTGATAAATAAAAATTATCAGATATAAAACATGAAATAAGGAAATTGTGGGAATAGAGATTACTAAGACTCGGTTGTTTCAATTTCGATCAAAGTAAGCCTAGAGTTTGAACTCAAATTTTTAGTACTTTTTCCAAAAACAGGTTGTTTCAACTCAGATTAAGCGAAATCTGTCAGAGAATTCTGAGCGAAAATAGATTAAACTCTCGGCCAGAGTCGCACATGCGCACTGCGCAATGTTATTGACATCTGTCAATAAAATATTTTTTTATTAATTTTTTGACATTTTACGCACAAAGTGTCGAAATGTACAATATTATGTAGGGTGGACAGGCTTTTCTGACGATGGACTGATCTACAGTATATCCTTAACAGGAGAAGTAATTTAATTAGACCTCGAACAATACTTTTTTGTCAGAAGAAATTGATTTTTCCGCAACTCTAAATGAATTTTACCGTAGAGCATTGTCGACAATATTTTTTTCAAGGTTTCTATTTCACTCGGGTTTTGATAATTTTACATTTATATCGATGAAAATAATGCATCTGGAATACTGTTTCTTGGACTGCGGATAGAGTCAGCCATTACCAGAGCAATGGCTCCTCAGACCACATTTTAATCAGTCGAAGAGCATTATAAAAGTCAGAAATATATTTATCATTATGTCCAAACAAAATATGTATCAAGTTACGACAAATGGTACTAGGTACCAGATTTGGTAATTTTATATTGTAGGAGAACGGGATTATGCCCTCAAACCGTATGTACAGCAATTTTTAATGCTACGATGGGTCTGAAGGCCCAATTAATTACGGTCCGGCAAGAACACCTAGATTTTAAAGAAATCAGAAAGATATATTGCGACCTCACCGGGAATCGAACTCAGAATTTTTAGTATGCAGAGCCAGTGACATGGCCACTGGACTACGAACTTCGATGTTATTTACCAATGTTGTCGCTTTGGTTTGGTCATGTGGAACTGATGAGCAAGGAAAGGATGGTAAGGAAAATTGTTTGTCGAAGGCAGCAACTGAGGGCGTCTGCGTAATAATAGTAACAAAATAATAATAATAATAATATTCAGTGTATAAAACTCTTTTATTGTATTTTATATACCTACATTTTTAACAGGAAAATTAAAATTTTAATAAAATATAATACAACTTTCAATTATAATTAAATGAAGCCAGATCTCTTTTGGTTTTATGCCTTTCCAAAACAACTTCGTGAATTTCCTGCCGATTCTTTAGTTGGGTTTTGAAAATATCTAACTGAACCAAAAAAAAGGTTCTAAACAGAAAAACTAAAGAAATACAATACAGTTCAAATAAAAATATATTGTTCTCGCAAACATTAAATAGGTAGGAAAACATTTAATTTTGTCAATAACTAACTTTCCTGGCGCATTTCATCATATTCTTGAATCGACTTCGAAAATCTGTTGGACAGTACGCATTTAGGCGGGAACAAAGCATTAAATTACACTAGTCTCCTTTTATCTTCTTATGGAAATCTTCAGTCCTTATTTAGTAAAACAGCATTGTTGATGATATGAACTGTCATGTGTCGAAACATTTGCATGCTGTCAAATGAAATTAAAATGACGTGATGCCATATGCAAACTTATTTTGGCATGCATTTGTCTATGATTTTTAGTTTACACAATTGCAACACCCCTAATCCAATATTTGACAGATTTTAGTTTGAAACAACTGTTTCTGTGAGATTTCACGTAACCTTGAGGTTAAGCTCAGTTTAACCCAGGATTTACGCTTACTTTGATCCAACTTGAAACAACCGGGCTTAAGTCTGATTTATTAAACCATAAACAGACTTTTGATTTTTGGTTTATTAAACCATAAACCTAAAAAAAATTAAAAATAACCTTATTTCCAGAGTCAACTCTTGTCAATAGCACCTGATCATCTGCTTCCAAAGCAGCTTGCATTTCATTGGTCGCTCGTAAACCCGCCATTAAGCTTGATTGTTGCTTCTGTAATAATTTATGAAGAGAAAAACATTTGATTTCTTATCACGTGCATATAATACGTAGTACAACGAGTAATGTGTTGTCTTAAATATGTACTCACACTGGTTGCTCTTATTTTTTTAAGACATCCTTCTAACCAGGTCCTTATTGTTTGCTTTGCTACTTCTTCTTCTATTAAGTACTCAAACTCTTCTCTCGCTAGGAGTTCCTCTAACTGGAGGGCTTTACGGATGTCCACAGATCGGTAGGATAACATGCTAGAATTATGGTTATATGCTAGCATTACAAAATATCATACAATATATAGTAATACTAAACCCCGATAAATCGAGATTCACCATAATTTTTCAAACCCACAGGTCCTAAAATATTAATTTCATGGTAGATTAAAACCGATATTTCAAAAACCCCGGTAATTCGTAATGCGAAATAATTTTTAGTCCCTTGAACAGCAAATAAATTTGACAAAATTGAAAAAATGATTAAATTTTTTCGCAACTGAGAACAACAAACATGTCAATATAAGGTACCTACTTTACTAATAGAAATATTTCGATGTATTAGCATAATGAATACTGCATTTTTGAAATGATTTTTTGAAATGTGCAAAAAATACAGAAGATTTTGACAAAACTAATTGCTTTTTTAATGATTTTAATGGTATTAATGGTTTTTTCATGAGTTTTACAATTTTTGGCAAATTTTGCAAATGCATCGCAAAAGGTATTCTAGATAATCACTTATTAACACTCAACTAAAAAAAAACACACTTTGTGGTATTCTCGATAAGGAAATCAGATAGCCTACTCTTCCCGAAAAATATCAAAATACATACATGTGACTTGGAAACAAATCATATACGTGACTGTGATACCATTGAAAAATCAAGCGAGATAAAATATCTGGGTCTGATAATTGACGAAAATTTTAGATGGGCTTCTCATATTGAGTACATAAGTGCCAAGGTGAGAGGATTGATTTATATATTTAAAATTTTACGCGGCTTTATGAATATAAAACACTTTTAAAAATGGTGTATTATGCACTTTGTCAGAACATAATCAGCTACGCAATCTCCGCTTGGGGGGGGGCGGCACGTACCTTATTGGATTCTGTAGTGAAGGCTCAGAAGTGGGTTGTCCGGGTGATAAATAAGAAGACGCTTCGATATGAATCTGAAGAGCTATTTAAATCCTTTAAGGTGCTGGACATACGGCAGCTGTACACCAGATCCATCCTTAATTAATTTTTTTAAGATCCTATCCACACAGGCACGTTCAGAGGCCAGGGATACAAGGAGCAAGATAAGTGGAAACTTCACGGTGCCGAGAATGAACACAAAGTTTGGACAGAGATTTTTCTTTTTTTGTGCTCCAAGAATATACAATAACCTGCCATTAGACGTAAAGGGTCTTAAGGTGTTAAAAGAATTCAAGCATAAAATAACAAGGTGGCTCTTTGGTGTGGGTAGGACAAAAAATGAGACCAATGTGTCATCCATATTAATATAGTCAATACAGTCCATATTAATATAGTCACAAAATTGTTTTGCAATGAAATTAAAGCTGTCATGTATGACACATTACTTTCGTTTTGTAGTCTGCCTACATTTGGTAACCGCTTTGTTGGCTTCTGTTTGAATGATTTTACTCCCTATATACAATTTCTAAATGTATAATTCTTTAATATATAGTCTTTTGTTTGTGTTTTATTTCTTACAGACAATATATAAATCTTATTTCTAATATTATATATATATATGTGTGTGTGTGTGCGTGTGTATGTATATATATATGTAGATGTTTATGAGTGTATATTTGTATGTATGTGTGTATGTATTATATATATAATATATATATATTATGAATATATGTGTGTTAATATGTCTATTATATATATTATATCTTGCTAATGTTCAAACTTAAAAAAAAAACTGTACAGGTAGTTGTTTCAGAACAGGCATTGTCTAGTGAAGCAACTACCTTCATTTATATGTATAAATAAATTTATTATTAAAAAAAAAAAAAATACAAATTGTTTTTTTCGAATTAACAAGATTCCACTATAACAATTTCTATTACACATGTTATTGGTTTGTTATAATGGAGGCATAACCATCAAAATAATTTTAAAAATATTACTAACTTGATGACATCATGAAACGTTACATCTTCACCATTGTGTAATTTTTCCAATTCATAACACATATATTTAAAAAGTAGCCTATCCTTTTGAGGATCGCATTCAAGCCGTCCTTTCAACAGTCTTAAAATAAATTTAACCTGAAAAATAATAAGAATCTGTGTATATGTATTACAAATGACATATCGCTGCCTATGGTGCCTGCCTGACCCAAAAATTAATTTATGTTCAAGAGAGTGATCAAAAAAATTACAATTTTTTTTTATATCTTTTAAAATAATAAATAAAAAATTATTATTTATAATAAACATATTCACTTACTCATTTGTGATAAACATTGGAATGTTATGGGTGTAGTTATGTCTTTAAATGAATAATGAAGGATAGTAATAGGCCCATTATTCATGATAAGCAGCAATATTATTTTTAATAATAAGGTAGCATTATATGACGAGTATAAAAGCAAAACCAAAAAAATTTAATTTTTTTAATGGATTACTAATTTAGAATATACTGAATTCTGAATTTTATGTATCTATATCCCTTCCAAAATCATCTTTCCTATAAATGTATAGGCTATATTTCCTATAAAAACTTGAATTCAGTACATTCTATATTAGTAATCCTCGATGACTGCATTAATTTTTTTTTGGATATTGTTGCTTTTACCTTCATAGGCCTTATATTATGTAATATGGAACAATGTATACACAAAATTACACACAGGGTGTAACAGAGCTAGTCCACAATACTTTACAGGTGGATTTCTGCCTTGATTACGAGTCGAAAATGTTCAACTATATCAAAAGTTATGAAGATATGCAATATCAAAGTTTGCACTTTTTAATACACGTGACTTATTTTTTTCAAAACGTTTTACTAGAAAAAATGCAAACTTGTATCTTGCTTATCTCCGTAAGTATCATTATTTCACCCAAAGTGTAAAGAATATTTTCTATTCAAAATTGAATGAAGAAGTCTCCCCTTAAGTTTAGGTCACTAACTATGAGACACCCTACAATGAATATTTTTATTATCGTACGCCAACAACATTGATTATTTCTAATTACGGCTCTAATTTTTCTATAAATCGCTTGTGGAAATAAGTAGGTACTAGGAATTTTCAATATAATATTTGAATTATAAACTTACTCTTCTCACAGGTATAACTCCCCGTTGGTGAATATCTACAATATTCCAAGTATTTTGAAAATTTCTGATATCAGCATAAGACAGAAGCGCATCTTCCTCATTAGAATAGAATAAAGAAAAGTTCTCCATGATGATAGCTGTGAAAAAATAAATGTCAAGACGGAAATTACTAAAAGAAAAATATTTGGTATCATAATATGCCTTATGGAAAACATCGCCGCTGGAAATTATTATTACTTTTTAAGTACAATACATTTCACAATAAAGGCAGAAGAGTGCATTAAAAAAATTGGTGCAATTTGTCAATGTTAAAAATACATTATTGTGTTATGTAATAAAAAATTTAAAAAATAATTCAATAAATTGCAATAATTACATAAAACAACTTCTTAGTACATAACAAACAAAATACTGCATAAACGGTTATCATAACGCGTATATCGCCAGCAAAAAACATAAAAATATACAATCGCACCATGTACAAATAAATTCAGAAGATTTAAAGCATAATTAATCAATTGTATATAGTCACATAAAGTTTTGAAATATTGATAAAATCAGATTGACTGAACTTTCAATTGCTCTCCTGTAAAGTTCGAAATAATCACTAACTCCCTTTTTTTCAAATATATATTTTGAATTTTTATAAATTGGTTTGATGTTAAAAATGTGATGTTGATAATGTGAAAGGGAATTATTGTAATTTTTAAAATGTAAAATCTGAAATCTGATAAATATCAGTGACGCTTGGTTTCCTATTCAGGAGTGCTCCCCCCAATAGATAACCAATTTATTCACTTTTTGAGTTACATAACCGGTAATACACCTATTTATATATTTATATGTTTAATGAATATTTTTTATGGAAAAATTAGCATCCACCGAGCGGAGCAAGGAAAACATAGAAGTCACAGGCTTACAACCTGTCGTCGGCTGGTATAAGAATCCTTTAAGACCACGCTCACCTTTTCTTATATCTCCTCTCCCCACATTAGTGATATTTTTATGATTTATATGTATTTTATGCATGCTCCGATTCGTTAAGGTATTTTGTTTGATTCTTTATTATGTATATTCTTTCCAAGAATCCCATTGGTTCCAGATTCTTAAGAAAACTAACTGACTTGGATGGCAGTCCTCTCGCATCCACGTCCACTGTATATAGATTTTTGGAGATCTCATCCAATTTGTATTTATTAAAATTATAAGTGTGGTCTTTTGGAATATTTTTCTCCCATATTAACAAAGAAGACTCTCTTAAGTGTATTTGAGTACAAGACTGTGTAAGATCTCAGTGCTGTAGCGCACAGTTCTCTTGGGAACATATATTGCTCCAAAGTTGGGTCCATAATTAGTCTCCAGTCTTGTGCTTTTTTAAGATAAATTATAGAAGTCTCACAGAGACGATGCTATGAATATAAAAAAACGTGTGTGAAAGTCTTTTTTACTACGGCCTACTTACTTTTTATTACTTTTACGAAGGCCCAGGGCTTACAACCTGTATGAGCCGCCTCAAGTGATCACTCATGCAATGTTCTACACCACACTACACAATCCATTGTAAGAATATTCACACATTATCAAATCTTTTAAAGTTCTATATATGTACATACATATATTCAAATCTTTAGTTTATTTGAATGGACTATGCCAGAGAAATCTGGAGTCTTTTCTCATGAACATATATAGATTTTCGCAGCTGGTAATGATACCTCCATGTTCTCATATCATACCCACATATGAAAATATTGTGCTTTTTTGATAAATGAAATTGAGACTTTTGATTTCCTCCTTCCCTTTTCTCCGGGCCTCACAAAGTTTATCTTTGTAACATTCTCCTTGGGCAACCCTTTGTTTGCTCTAGCTATTGCTAGGCTGACATACTCTCTGAGTACCATCAACACCTCGTCGTATCTATATGCTGTATTCCAGGGCGATTTTACATCCAGTTAGGTTGTGCCTTGCCGTGCATAAATTTCCACTGCGTAGATTGCACAAGACATTTACACTCATACTCCAACGCTTCGGATTGCCGGGGTCAGAGAGTGTATTTTGAAATGAATTTAAATAGAATTTTAGATTCTCGGCTGACCAGCTATATAGCACTGCTTTCCAATGCAAGAAAGGTGGGAGACACATCTCCTCGATAATGAGCCATAATATATGTTAATGCGAAATCATATTTCTAGTGAAGGAATATTTTCCAATTTAACTAAACTATCTATTAGATTAGTTTGAATATAAAATTTTAGAAATGCAAAGATCACAACCCTTTTTATATTATACTATTTTGAAAGATACAAGAATAATCTTACCCGCAAGTAGATTCAGGACGATATACGTAATATACTATTTTGAAAGATACAAGAATGATCTTACCCACTAGCAGATTCAGGACGATATATGTAATGATAACGTAGAAGGTGCAAAAGTATATTAATGATGCTGTGAAGTTTCCACAATCAGTCTCCCAGTAATTATCTCGGGGGGTGCAGTAAGGTGGAGCCACCATACAATCGTGCATTATTTTATTCCAATCTTCCCCAGTTACAATACGAAATAACATGGCCACGCCGTGGATGGCAGTATTAAAGTTCGCTCTCCTTTAAATAAATAAAAAATTTGATAAATTATATTACACATTAAATAGTTTCATGACGTTACCGTAATTAATACACATCTTTATGGATTGACAAAAATTTAACAATTCATGTACATATTACAAAAATTATGTTTTTTGATTTGATTTGACTTGTTGACTTTTTAATTTTTTTAAAGAAAAATTATTACAGTATAAATATTTAAAATCTTTATTCTGTCCTATAAAATAATGAATTTACTTATACAAATGTCTCTATTGATACCCTGAATATTAAACCCAATGTAGAAATAACACGGAAGAAGGATGTTAGCCTTAGTTTAGTAAGTAGGTAGTTAGTTGAACAGTTAGGAGAAAATAATTATAGCCATGTACAGTAGAAATTCAATCCAGTGTAATTGATTGATTTTTCAAATATCAAAAAGGTTAGGTAGGTATTCAGGTATAGGTATTCAGAAAACAAAAATATGTTGTTTGAAAAACTCAATAAGCCAAGATTTTGGTGGTGTTAGTTTGGTGATAATACAATGCAATGAATAAAGTACAAGACATCAAAATATTTAAACTTACCGACCAATACCCTCACCGTACTTCACATTTCCAAAAACTATGGTTCCTGCCAATGCATAGAAGAACACGAGTAAGAACATCCCAAAGATAATGAAGAATGACTTGCAAACTGAAACTCCAACCGTAAGCATGAGCATTTTTAGTGTTGTGTGCTTCCCAGTTATTGTGAAGAATCTCAGAATAACTACCATGAATCCAATGAAGTAAGAAAGGTCATTCTGCAAAAAGAATTGATTGAATATTAATTTTTTTAAACATTTGACAAAATTCACATTTCAAAGTACACCTTTTTAATGACAATCTCAACATTATTTGGATAGACATTGTCCATAAAAATAAAATAATTAAGAAAACAGATGTTTCAATTGCACACTTGAACAGTAATGAGATGTATTGATGTATTGCCATGTGACTGTAGAAACGGAAAGAATAACATGTAATTGAGGATTTTGCAGCACTGTGGATATTTCGCAGTAAATAAGAAATTGATGGTAGTGTCCGGAATACATGGGAATAAATCAGAAACTTCTCGAACATTGAGAGAATAAATACACACAAAAGACGCGCAGCAACAATAGTTTTCCATAGCAACAATAGAATCCATATATGTAGATAAAGCAAAATGGTAGAAGTGACCAGCAGCGATTCAGTGTGTCTAGCAAAATAGCAACGAAAATAGTCGAGAGAGAGTACTTAACAAGAGATGGGCAATTTCAGTAAAATATTGACCAGCGAAAAAGTACCTATCTATAAGTATGTATGAGAAGTAATTAGAGTGTTACAAACGACACAAATATTTTTAACCGATCACACTAAATTTTACAACACTAATCGAGGCTATTTCTCTCCTCTACCTAGAGTGATCAACCACTATAATGAGATATCGTCCAGAGACGGCAAGCTTGATATATTCTTTATGACACAGGCTCAGTTCAAAAGTGAAATATTGATAAACTTGGTTGACGGTCCCTCAAGTGTGTAATACATGCTCGTCATAGACACATTGTTGACCTTAGAACCCGTACATTCGCCGTAAATCTAGAAGTCATTCCTTAAATTTATTTGATTCGTGATAGACTTTATATTATACTGAATATTATTTACAATTTATTTATCTTTAAGACACTTTTATTATTAATTAATTAATTTATTATTATTAATTGTGTATTACGCAAAAACATACATTTATTGATTTGCGATATTTTTTTTCCTGAATATTATTTACGACTCATTCTATTCTATCATTAAAACATCATTTATTTCTATTTATCATAAAGAGTGTATTACGTTAAATCTTATTAGCCTGGAACTTATTCGTAAAATTGTACTTAGTGATTTGCATTAGTCTGAATATTATTCTCAATTTATTTTAACATTTATTATTTATTCAATGTTTATTATTATTTATCTTTAAAAGTGTGTTGTGTAATTATATCATATTCAAATGTTCACAAAATATTCATACTTTGTACTTTAATGTCACTCTTTATTCTTTTTTATTTATTATTTTATATATTATTAGGGTCATTAATGACCTGTTGACGGTCTACTGCTGGACTGTAGAACTCCGCGACTACTTTTGTACCCTCTGTGTGCCGGAGCTGAGATATGCGCTCCCTAGACATGTATGCGAATTTGACCTATTTTACCTGTGTTTTTGGGTTTTTAAAGCTTGTTATTGGTTATATCTCAAGTTTTTGAATGAATGAATGAGTTCTATTCGTCGAGTAACCTCGTTGGCTGCGTAAACTGGACAAAAAATAATTCCAATTATTGTCTTCGAACCGCGCAGTGTTTATGTTATTTTTGTGTTAAAAAAGTGTTTTTTTTCAAATAAAAAAGTGTTAAAAGCATTTTTATATTCTTTGATGTATTTAGAACGAAAATATTGAAATGCAATACATTTATTGTTATTTCTTCCAAGGTTTTATTTGATAAACATGTGCGTACATTTCTCACAGTAAATTTCGTTACTTATTTTCATAATTAATGAATAAGTAATTATTGAAGTCTGTATACTGAAAAACCAGAAACTGCAACTTCTTAGCGCTTATTGTTGATTTTTACATCGATATAACCATCACAAAAAAGTGTCTAAAAATAGCAATCATATGCAAGATTGCACGGCAGACAGCGTACATTCCGCATTACGTACACGACATATGACCAGTTAAATACAAGTGAAAGATTCTCGAGTAACTAGTGAGAAATTTAGTGAAAATTACAGAATGGATCTCCACTTAAATTCATGTCCAGTGATTTTAGTTAATTAATAATACTTAATTAATTTCAAGTGTTCAATTACAAACCTTCAGTGTGCAATGTATGAATATCCACATACAACCAGCAACAGTGACAAGAAGGTCGTAGCGATTGCGTCGACTCTGCCAGTAACCACGAGGTGTGAATGCTATGTTTTTGAGAACAACTTCAGCCACAAAAACCAATGTCAACAGAGCTGACGTGAAGGCAAGCCACTCGGTATGGGCTGCCTCTTTTATCCACTGTAAATGTAATATTAACCAATTATTTGTAAATAAACTTAAAAAATAAACACATTTCAGGACTACCCGTCAAACTTTGTGAATGTATTCTACAAAAAAATATTACAAATTTTGAGAAACAATGTCATCAACCTTGATGAAGATCAAGTAGGATAATACATACATATTGTTCAAGTTTGTGTTTTCTGGGGTATTATGCTGTGTTGTTACGACCTTTCGGGCCAACGTTTCGGATCCCATTGCAGGGTCCATCATCAGCCCTAATGATGGACCCTGCAATGGGATCCGAAACGTCGGCCCGAAAGGTCGTGATAACATGGCATAATACCCCAGAAAACACAAACTTGAAGATTCTGAGTGGCCGTGAAAACCTAAGAACATTCTTACATAAATATTATATTGTGTAAAACTCTTCATGCTTTGTAAATGCTTCAAGGAAAGTGCCGGAACAGAACTTTGTACTTACAGTAACAGCTAGCAAACTACTATTGAGCAATACAGCAATAGCGATGCAGCGTTTAAAAGCAATATGCTGTGTGACGTCATACGCTGCTGCACGGAATCTTCTTCCATCAGGTCTGGGTGGGAGGTGTAACGGTTGGGCTATTTTCAGTCTTTTCTTTAAGTCACACCTAAAATAAACGAAGATGTGATAGAAACTTTTTGAATAACATTCATAATTGCATTTTCTATTGAATGTTATAAGACAGCAAAGAAGTAAATTAATTTAGTTGTGTAAAGTTGAGTTTTTAAATTTCTTGTTTTTTTTTAACATTTTTCTCTCAAATACAGTTCACAACTAATTCTAGTCGGCAATAATATGAAAAACAATATAGGATATTTGATTTTAGCTTTCTCTCATACATACTTCGAAACTCAAAATACAAAAGAATTAATTTATTTATTTATTAAAATTATTTACCAAAGTTCAAATAAAATATTACTTCAGATTTTATTGTATTTTGAATTACGTTAAATAAAATAATAATATTATGAAGAATTCAAGTATTTTTGTTGTTAATCTTTTGATTAAGAGTTTACAATTAACACATATACTGGTAATATTGGTATTGTTATAGTTACCATCTTCTTTGGTCAACTGTGAGTAAAGCAGTTCCCTTATTTTCTGAATAATTAGCAATAACTACGCCCACAAAGAGTGTGAGCCCAATCATACACCCTAGGAAAATGTAAACATGTATATAAATGGCGTGAACCTGAAACAAGAAAATAATTACATTTTTCACTAATAATAATAGATTGACGAAGAATATATTACATTTTTAAATGCTGCTTCACTAAGTCTCTTGATGTTTTCGTTTCTGAGAAAAGTTGCGTTTTGTGAGAGTTAAAATAAATTACATGAAAAAAAAAATAGCTAGTGAATTCAAAAAGATGCGCTAGCTAACTAGCGCTAAGAGTGAAATGAAGGTACAGTTGTAAACTATAGGTTGTGGGTGGAGAGTTTAAAGAGTTAAGAAAAAATGATATTATCGATAAGTAATGGATATGTATGTATTTAGTTTTGATATAAAGATTAGTTTGAACTCACTGGTCCTAAGGCTTTAATAAGAACATCTCTGACATCCAACCATCCTTTGAATGAAAGTACTTCAAATAAAGCAAGCATCGCATCACCAATATTATCAAAATTAAATCGACGTGGATTAGCCCTGAAAATGAAAGAATAAAAAAATGATGAAGATAAATGAATACTCTATAATTTAAAGGATAATCATAAGTACATACAAAAACTGACTTTAAAGAAGACCAGTTTTCAAATTTCAATATTACATAAAACCTGATTGGTTTTCCCGTTTTTTGAAGTTTTATATAAAAATTTAATAAAACATCAGATAATACATTTTTTTAACCTTTAACTACCGTAGTGACGTCTGACAGACATTGCAGTACCTTCCCCCAGTCATGGTTTGACCTCTGCACGCGCTACACCCCTGCCTTCCCTTAGACTTGCGCATTGCCCCGCAGTGTAGCGCAAGAGCATGTGAAGTCACACGTTTCCCGCCAGACTGCAGCTGACATCCCACAGACGCTAGGTCGGTACTAGTGTTGTTTTCTCTTTACGTTTAAAAGACGCCTGCGCAGTGTTTATGTATTTTTTACTCAATGTCTGGTAGTCATTACAACGGTGTCTATGTTATTATGTTTTTGTTATGTAGATGTCTGAATCTCAGGAGTCAACTTCAAAAAAAAATGAAATATCAACATGAAAGGAACCTACAACCTATAACTCTTGAAAATTTAGAAGAAGTTGTTCGTGATGTGATCTAAGAGGAAGATACAGATTCAGATTTTAGCCAGTTTGATGACAGTGATGCAGATCCAAATTTCATATTGGAAGAAGGCGAAAATACGGATTCAGAGCAGTCGGAGTTAGAAATTGCGGATGTTCCTGACATGAACTCACATGTCAACTTCAGGACCACGAGATCTTGAAGTTCGTAAAACGTGTACTATATGCCCTAGTAAGATGAGAAGGCGAACAAAGCATTTTTGCTCTGTGCCAAGCCAATGTGCCTTAGTTGCTGCAGTCAGATTTGCAATGACTGCAAGTAAAAAGTAGGGCACTAATATGGAATTTCATAAAGGACTGATTATGCTAAGAAATATAAGACTTATTCAGAATAAAGAGTTGATAGTATGCAGAAATTGTTACACAAGTGATCACTTGTGATTTTTTTTTTTAAATGTTGAAAGCTGCTAATTACGATTGAATCTCATTTTTTAGAGTTTTATTTATAAGAAAAACAAAGTTTAGAATTGTTACTTCTTTTTACTTGTGATTTCAATATGGTGCCTATAAAAAATGAAAATTTTGATCTCACTCAATGTAACTTATATAATTTTTTATATAACTTATATAAGTTTTGAGTAAGAGTTGTGATTAATATTTTTATTTGTTTTAATAATAAACTTAATTTCAAATAACTAGCATTATAAGCCGAGACAAGGTACCTTTTTAGAAATCCCCTTCCAATATCACGTCTGCTAGACTCCACCACGGTACTTGTGAACCAAATTCATCATTACGGTATTTAAAGGTTAAATAAAAAAATTATTCTACAAAAATATAATTAAATAAAAATATTTTAACTTTCTATAAATTTTGTTGAAAAATAATATCGATTATTATTGATGCAGGCGTGTAACACAAGTATTGTTTCACAATGGAGTGATCCGGCAGACTGAATGGCATTCGAGCTCTATTCATGATTTTTCTACCCAATATCTGTGATATTGTTTCGACAATGGCCACGAACAAAATACTATATCCTCAAGGTTAAAATATATAAATTAATTCTAAAATTGAAAACCAGGTTACAAAGTTTAAAAAATCAATTTTCGATTATGCAACTGGTTTTTCAAACCCGGTTTTAAACACCGTCAACCCTATTCATCTTATTATTTATTCTATGTATGTATAATTTTTCTTCTTTTGTATCTTTAGTTTTATTGGCATCATTAACGTATGTATAAATAGCGGATTGGAATTTGTACACAAAAGCTTCTCCGGCTGAACCACTAATTAAGGGAGAATACCTATCTAGACATTTCAAAAAAATAGATTTTAAAATTTTTGCTTTTTCTTAAAACTTTGAGAATGTCTGATGAAAATTGCAAGCCAAAATTCAAAAAAATAACAAAGTTATAGCTGATAATAGTGGCAACCCTTTGTTGATTACGCGCCGCGCCACACGGCGCCGAGTTACATGCAGGTAGCTGCCATCAGACTCTTTCATAATAGAATCGTTAGACATATTATTATGTTTGTGAAGAGCGCTCAATGGTATGGGAATTTAAAGCAAGGTGGAGGACTTATATTAGGGACCTGGAATCGGTAAGTTGAAAAATATCACGATTTATTTATTACTCAATTTTCTAACACGTTTTACTCAAAACCATGTTTTAAAAATCGGTGACCAAAAAATATCAGAACCGTAAAAACCGTAAAAAGAACCGTAAAAAAAATGAAAACTTGAAATTTCTAGTGGTCATTTTATACACAATTATCTAGTCTTTGTGTCATAGGATTCTTTTTTTAAGTGATTTAGTTTTTTTTATCGGTATAATAAACCAGAATTTTTAAATTCAAACGCCCGCCATTTTGCCAAAAATCAATATTTTGAAAAACTCCTAAGTCAAAGACTAAATTATAGTGTCAATTTTGATAATCTTTCTGTTTTTTTTATTCTGAAATGGGAGTGGTCACTGAAATGGGAGTGAAATGAAATGGGAGTGGTCACTGCGGAGGACCTTTTTTTGGCAGTCGACAGAACCCAAAAATTTTCTGCCAATATTGAATATTTTTTAATAAAAAAAATTTAACATATTCAGAAAAGTACCTACTTTCATGTAGAAATAATACCAATACCATAATTCATATAGGTTTACTTTAAAAAAAATCATAACAATTGCCTTTTTTCGCGCTTCATAGTAGGTGTTCCACTTTAAGCAATTTTTAAAAATAAATGTTTTATATTACATGAAATACCAGTAAATATCATACATACCAGACTCTCGGCACCAGCATGGATGGATAAGTTTCATTGATGCCAGGTGTTAGTTTCATCTTTGTGACAAATACTCGTCTCATAAAAATTCCTACGCAATCTTCTCTCTTGATAATCGTTGGATCATTGCAGCGCGCTAATCTGTAAAATAATATAATACAGTTTTTAATTCATTGAATAATCTGTTAATAATCACAAATATTATATATATTATTTGATTTATTTGCCCAATAATTATAGGATATTGAAAATGATTAATGTTAGGAACAGTTAAGTAAATATTTATGTTAATAATTAACAAAATATCTTCTGTCTGCGTATGGGGCTAATAAAAATCACAGGTTTATTAATCAACACTTTACCTTCCACCATATAGTTGAACACCGTAGCTGGCAAAAATGAACATCAATAAAATCAGTAGGGTAGATACCTGAAACATACAATCATTTTGTTAAGCAAGTCATTTCTGTACTAATAATAAATTGATTAATATATATAAATTATTAATAGAGGGTAAGACAGATAATCACTTCTTTTCAGATATTCATCTCAGTAGTTTTTAATATGATGTTCCGAATTAAAAAAAAAAATTAAATCACATCAAAAACGACCAGTATGTAATAGATAAAATAATCATATTATTCGAGTTTTTCATTATCTGAGATGGGCTCAGTCTAGACTATCTTGAATAATCGGGGTTGCATGTTGTTTTGCAGTGGACTTATCATATTACTTGTGGGGAATGTAACTATATTATAACAGAAACAATTTGTCAATATTTACCAATAAGATTTCTTTGAAACCACGGCACAGTTCATAGACAACTTTCCTCATATGCGGAACTAATGTAAATATTCTCAAAGGCCGGACGCATCGCAAAACCATCAAGAGTTGGGCAGATGAACCAGGTGGTACATTTACTGGCATCCACCAGAGAAATGTCAGTGATACCTATTTAAAAAAGATTTAAAAAAATACAAAATAAACGCATACTTGCACTTTTGGGTGCTTGGTGATATAATTTTGAAACCATAGCAACAAAAAAAATTGCCCCTATGCAAAATGGAAAGAAGTACCCCCCCTGAAAAATGTATTGAATTGATCTCTTAAACCTTTAAATGCCCTGAGCGTACTTATGCGCCAAACCATGTGCGTGATTACACACGCTTTTTGACCTTGCAGAGACAAGATTAAAAACGAATATGATTAAGTCAATCTGCTGTTTGTGGATGATAATTTATATAAATTTTTATAACACTTTATAAATGATTTTATACCTTATAGTATTGTAAATATTTGTGTTAATAATTATTATAATATATTAACCTTATAGTATTGTACTAAAACCTGCCTTTAACCTGTGTGGTAAGATTTTTTTTAAAACCTCTGGCTTTTGAAAGGTTAATGTCCTCTAATATTTATACTATTTATCACAAAAACACCCAGGCTTCAGAAAATCACAAAGATATAAACACTCACCGGGAATTGAACCCTGAAACCCTAGTGATAAATGAGAAGCCAGTGTCATGTCCATTGTCAAGTCAATGCTATATTTGATTTCACTTATCTCTGTAACTGTTGACATTTCACCCAAAGTGTAAAGAATAGATATTTTCTATTCAAAATTGCATAAAAAAGACTCCCCCAAAGTTTACGCTACTAACTATGAGACTCCCTATACATGCATAGTTGGTTATGGAGATAAGCAATTTCAAATATTGCATTTCTTTTTTCAATAATTCCGAATTATCTTCTAAAACGTTGGGCTATCATAAAACGTATTATGAAGATTTATTTGTATGAATAAATTGAGTTCGGCTATAAATATTTTCACGACTTAGGCGAGAAATGAACATAAGCGGGAAACGTATTAAGCCTAAAAAAATATGGGATTTGTATGGGACTTTTTCGGGACCGCAGAATTTAAACTTATTTAGCAGGATAACTTATTAAAAGTGAATTTATTAAGCGAGTTTCACTGTATATATATAATAAATATATATATATATATATTATAATAATATATATATTGGTGTATATACAAAGAATAATATAAATTCATTCGATTTAATACAAGTGAAATGAAGTAAGGAAAACTTTAGAGAAAAAATATTCAAAAAGTATTCAAGTTTCGATACTGGATGTCGAAGTTGCTGATGCTGACGTGTATATTACGCTAGGTACAATTACTACTTAATATTTTGTATGGTAATTTATTAATAATACTACCTATAATAAAATAAATGTATAATTAATCCAGTCAAACGGTACTTAAAGTGTTAACAAAAATATTCAAAAATGGTTAAAAACAGACTTTTTAAAGTGATTCATGCACTGTTTTTTGGTACAGAAAAAATGTTGGTTTTCATTTTGTATATAGATATTTAAGGTAATAACAAGATACTTTCTCCATACTAGCTATTGGTGCGTTGCATAGTGGCATTTTTTCTTCCTATTTTGTGGCAATGTGGTGGTTTTGCTACTCATCACTATTTTTTATGGGGATTTTGAATGGCATAGAAGCATTTTTACTTATGTTGGGAATTTGCAAAGTGTGAAGGTTTTGTATATATATATGTTACAGTGAATCTGATTTTCTAGTGAGTCCATCATTCACTGGCATTTTAGAGAAAGTATATTCAAGGTCATTCTTATCATATTCAAAGAGTTTTTCACCAATAGAAATGAATACAATATTTTAACTTGCACTTACTAGTGAATTTATTGGTTTCCGAACTGTCAAAAATTAAATTTGACAAGTCTGAAATCCGTTTCCGTAAAAATCTATGCTTTTAAACGAACTTTTATTTATCCAAATTGAAACAACCGGGCCTTGAATAACAATTTAATAAGTCATTGCGTGAACAAGGTTCTTACTGCATTATTAATTTCTTCTGTGCAAATCAACATTATGTAGGTAACGGATATTATTAAAATAGTCATTTTGAAGTGTTGAAAGTTTCGTCTGCACCAATTCTTCATTATATGATTTTATAACAAGATTCTAATGGCACATGGACCTTGTTTTTCAAAATTTATTTTGCGTTTTGTGTCTCATTCTACACTAGTCTAGTCCAAAGTCATCACAAAGCGACAGTATTTCTAATTTTTATCCTTTGAGCGATAGCATATTCTCTATTCTGTGGCGATAGTTCTGTTTCTCGAACTGTCACACTTCTGGACTGGTCTTTGATATTCAATGATTAGTTTAGGTAGGTAACTAAAACGTAATATATTTTTAAAATTTTAATCGCGAACACTTACGAAATTCTGATCATCTTATAATTCAAAAGACAGTCGATTAAACTCATAAAAATGATACGGTGCGAGCAAGCTTCACGTCTGTCACCGACGTCGAGCCGAGTAAGTTTGCGAACTTAAAAACCGCGCACTTTATGTTGTACGTCTACCACCCGTGCTTACACGTGCGCAAACAAGAAACGCAAACGACATTAGACACATTTTTGATAAAAAGATAGAAAATTGGAAATGCGGAAGAATCTGAATGAATTCAAACGTAAATGATGACTTAGAATCTCTTTGATTTTTGTATTTTTCGCATCGAGTGTTTGTTACTTGACGCACTTTTAAAGGTTCATTTAAAATTAATAATACCGGGTGTATGTTTATTTATGTTTCTATATTTGTAAGAAATAAACTTTTGTTGTATTGTTATAAAAAAAACATATTTAATAAACTTAATTGACAAAATACATATTCATTAATAAAAATTTTCCCTTAACCCCCCAATATTTACATGGTGACATAACCTCGTTTTGTTCCGGCAGTCGTCAGATATCATAAAAAACCCGAGTGCGCGATCTTTCAGCCGACACCTTACTTCGCGATTCGTATTCGTTTTGCGGTGCCGCTGTCCTATTTTAATTTAGGAGTTAAAATAGGACCGCAAAATGAATAAAAATCGTCTAGTGTAGTGCCGCCTTTATACTTTCTACGCTTTAAGAATTACGTGTACAAATTGATGGTTTCACCGATATATTGTCTATGCTTTGAGTAATGCATTTTCACGGATTATGTGTAGTGAATCTGAGAATTCGTTGTTTTAGATGTTTTCACTGCCCCCACTCTGCCCGACCGGGAAAAGTACATTTTTACTAGTGAAAGTATAGTCTCACTAAAAATGCAAATTCGCTGTAACATATATACAATATGCGTATATTATTTTCCTTTTCAACAAAAATATATAAAAAAATTGTAAAAAATTTACAAATATGTATACAGACTGAATAAAATAAAACTTACCACATAAATGAAGACATCCAGTACGGAAGCAGCATCTTTTAAATAAGCTTTTGGCGTAAAGAACAATCCATCTGCTAATATCTTCAAAGCTAACTCAAGGCTCATAAATATAACAAATCCATATTCTGCAACCTGTAAAATATTAGTAAAATATAATAAAAATAAATAAATAAATATATATTACTTATAATTATTCTTACAATTCATGAATTAAGAGAGGTTTTCTGCCTTGTTGGACTGAAAAATGTTTTGCCTTGTTGGACTAAATTTTTCGGCCCACTAAGGCAGAAACCTCCCTTACTAACTAACTAACCATCACGCCGTTTCACCACAGGGGTAGGCAGAGAGGATAGAATGCCATATTACTCTATCTTGGCACATTACTTTTGCTTCGGCTACATTAATACATTTTCTCTATACGCTCTACGATTGTTGAGGCTTTTAACATTTTAGCAGGGCCTTTCTCCAATACTTGTAGAATCGAATCATGCCAGGTCTTTCGCGGACACCCTTTATTCCTGTTACCTTCAACACTTGCACTTTATATTTACTTAACCATCCTTTCCTCGCTCATACGTTCTACATGACCAAACCATCTCAGCACACCTTTCTTTATTCTATCTGCCTTAAAATAATAAAAAGTAGGTACATTGAACTCTTGCTATCCGCAGAGTTCAATATAGAATGATGCTCATAGTAATAAGAATTCATCCATAAGAAAAGCTAATCTATAGATTTGTCCATGTAAACTTTAATTAGGTATAATATCCATTATACATATATCCTTGAATAAAATTATAACACGAGGAATATTGAAAAGTGTTCAATAAATTTTACAAAAACATTATGAGTTGAGCAGTAGGGTGGAAAAATAACTTGTGAACAATTTAGGCCAAGAGGCCCAATTACAGAAGCAAAACACATCACAAAACACCCAGGCTTGAGTAAATCACACAGATTAATTGTTACCTCACCAGGAATCGAACATGGTAGTGGGAGTTTGAGGAGCCACGTATATCGATGCGCGAGCGATGACATTCTTCACTTGCGGAAATCCTAAGAATCTCATTTTTTGGATTCCTCTATACGCTACCCCTAACTGCTAAATATCATAAGCCCTGTGGCTACCATCTCTTCCCTACTCCGCGCGGCGGGCCCGGATTTGGAAACTCTCTGGTCCCTTTCCGGTGAGACCATGAAGGCTAATTCTCGCATATTCTTCAGTATAATCCCTAGGATCTAAACATTTAAAAACCCAACCTATTCAGTTTTTTTTATTTCATATGATTTTTCAGATTACTGGAATCATTGAGAAATAGAACCAACTTAACATATTGCGATATATAAAGTTGATATTATAGTTTGTTTGATTTTGATTAATTTTATAGTTGGTTTGGTGGATTTTACAGCTGGATTTTCGAAACTCTTTAAAATTACACTTTTTTCTTTAATGGTTAACCTATTGTGGTTTCTTTTAATAGCAGACAATTTTGTAATTCACAAATTTAGGCAGTAAACACTGTTTTCTTTTTATTATTTTTTTATTTATGCTACAATAGGTCAACAGGCCCTGTTCGTTCCGCCTCCGATAAAAGACTGATCAAAATCTAGGAAAATATCAAATCTCTTTCCGGAATCAAACTGGAATCGCCGACAAAGTAAAAAAAAACCGTAGCGATTTTAACTCAATTTTTGCCGGGTGAAATAACTGGTTCATTTATCACTCGAAATGATTTTTATCTTTTTCAATTGTTCTGGAGATTTTACTTTTCAAAGAGAGCTTCGAGACTTTCACATTCATTGGCAATGTCGTCATTAGAAAAATACTCATATAATTAATAAATAACCCGAAATGGAATTTGATTTACACGGCCAAAAGGAAAATTTTTTGAATTAGCAAAAAAAAGGAATAAAGATAAAAAAAACTGGCACGAAGCTACGTACTATCTAAATAACTGAATCTAAAAATGCTCGTGCTTTTTCGAAAATTATCCCTTTCATACCCATTTGACTTTTTTTTTTTTTAAATATATAAAATTACTCATATACTCTTATAAATAATTAGATATATAAAATTACTCATATACTCTTATAAATAATAAAAATATACTCTTATAAATAATTTAAAAAAACATATTTGTAATACTTCTATATGTATTGCTAATGCCCTTAAGTGGAGGAGTCACAGACTAAGCGGGCAGAAAATGCTACTTTTATCTCATTTCTGTCACTTGAACTGTTGTGTGCAAGTGTCATGACTCTCATTTATCTTATGTGGCGGCGCTGATTGGATATAAATTGGCGCTTATTCTCGGACTTGCATAAGACTCGAAGTGACCCCGGTATAGGGGAGACAAACATATATTTCTGCACTGTAGTGATTTCGCCTATTTTCAGACCCTACTAGCAATATTACATACATGAACAGAACATAATTTTATTCAATAAGTACATAATATAAAAACAGTATCAATTTAGAAGACATTTCATTATGTACAGCATTTGCTAAATAATTTGTAAAATATTGAAGTTTTATAAATCCGCTTAAGAATGAAATATTTTGGAAGAAACAGGCCCAATTGTAGAAGTGAAACAAATCACAAAACACCCAGGCTTAAGTAAATCACTTAGATTAACTGTGACCTCAACAGGATCGAATCCTCGATGTGAGAAGCGAGGGCGAGTTGCAACCAAACCCAGACAACATGTGGTAAGTGAAAGAAAGTACTTCTTCACAGATTGGCAAGTTATTTTAAGGGGTTACGTGTAGTCAGGATTTTCAAAAAATGTTTTTTTTTTACATTGTCTTAAAGTAAAATGTTTCAAAAAACAAAACGACATCTTGGAGGCTTACAAATCGGCAGAAGATCTATTATATGTACCAGAAATAAACGACTCTACGTAAGCAATTTTTAAAATTGTATTTGTATTAATTATTTATGCATAAAACTTTAACGTTTTCAAAAATGGTGTCCACAATATTTTAAAAACTACTCGACAGCTTTAAATGAAATTTAAACATCATATTTTAGGCATTAAAAACTTGTGCTTAACCGAAGGTTATTTTTTTTTATTTAAACTTTTTTTTTATAAATAATTAATGAGTGATTTTTTCCCTCAAAATTCATAACTAAGCTTTCAAAGACCAACATTTTGCTAAATTTGAAAAAAAATAAAAAAGCATCGATTAAGCACAAAATAAATTATTGAACTACTAATTTTTGTGTTTCATTAAATTTAGATAAACCACTAAGAAGCACTGATGGTCACCGCGAGGCACTATTTACAAGACAGGGGTCAAGAATCGAGCTTCTATTGTGGTCCAGTATTAATAATTTTATTTGAAATTTTCGGTTTAGTTACTTAAAATATAGTATAAAACGTTGGTATTATGTATTGAACACAACCGTTCAAAAAAAAATCTTGAAAATGTCTATTTTTTCGGGCCTCTGACTACACGTAAAACCTTAACATGTGTTCCTATACCCATCCTGCCCGGTCACCCGATGGTTCGGTTTACTGGAGGTTCAGCTTATAGTAGGTTTTGATTACAGAGACTATATTGTAGTTGGACACCAGATAAAGCGAAAAAATAACCTGTAATGCTGGATTATCCATAACTCTGTACAATGGGGTCTCGAACATCATAGATAAACAGGAAAGAGTTGTAACACAAATCATCACCCAGTCCAGGTACGTTACCAAGCCCAGAAAATTGCTGAAACAATTCAAATGGATTATTGAAAAACATGTTGGATTTTAAAATATATTTTACAGATATTTATATAAAGAAACATTGGATTGCCAATAATTTGGTCTCGAAGTGTGCAAAGTGAGCAAAAAAATTTAATAAATGATGAGCTCAAAAATGAGTGCAGTTTTCAATATGAGTAAATGTGTTGTCACAACTGACTAAGACTTTGTAGAAAGGCACCACCCGAATAACTCGTTTTCATAAAAATCTATGCCTTAAGCAAACTATTACTATAATCCAAGTTGATACAACCGGCCCTAAGGCCATAGCAGTGCGAGCGATGAATCTTTTTATTGACAATGTAATTTCACATTTCTCAAAATCTTTTGCAAAATCCTCAAAATGAGGCAAAGCCAATCATAGGCTATATATATGTACCTTGTTAAAGCCACACAAAAAGAAAAGATTTCACTGAGCATAGAGATAGACTTGATTCAGTTAGTAATAATGAAGGTCATCCAACATAATGTAAAATTTAAAAAATGAAAATTATGTAATACCAATATACCTGTCAAACGTTTATCAAAAGACTAAATATTAAATATCTAGTCCATGCTTGTCTAAAATATTTTCACTCAAGTTTATTTTTAGTAGTGTGTTCGTCAAAAACTCCGAAATTTATCACCCTCTCAAATGTCATAAGACAAGGTACAATTCAAAATTTTATTTAATTTTATGTAGCTTAGCACCAATACAAGCGTGACATGCCCATAAATTTTGTGCATGATGGTACTACATAATGTAATACACATAATCATCTTAATAAAATCATATTATGTCATATTATTATACATATTACAAAAGATCGGAAGGAAGTTGTTTTATTTGTTTTACTGTACAATATATATGTGTATATATAAATACAGTTAAACCTTGGATTGTTATATTTTAAATTGAACTATATTTTACTTGTACTTAAGAACTTCGTTGATCGAATTATGTGGAACCCAGTTATTTCCGAATCGATTTATGTGGAACCCAGTTATTTCCAATTTTAAGGTACAAAAAAAAAAATGTTGCAAAATTAGGCAAAAATTGTAAACCTCATGAAAAAAGCCATTCATTTTGTAAAAAATGTCCGAATATTTGGATACTTCAAGAAATTATTTCGAATATGCAATATTTATAATAATTAATTAATTAATAATAATATTAATACAAATATCACAACTTTTCTATTACTAAAATACCCGATACTGAATATTGGTTTTTATTTTTTTTAATTTTATTAAATTTCTAAAAAATTTCGAATTATGTGAACTAAAATGTATTGATTTATGCTGCAAGTTAATCTACTATTGAGAAAAAAAATGCAAACTTTGATATTGCAAATCTCCATAACTATTGATATGGTTGCTTGAACATTTTAGACTCGTAACATAGGCAGGAATCTACCGGCCACGTTTTTGCTGCTAGCTCTGGTTCACCCTGTATGTATTATATATTTTCAAGAAAATAGTGTGCTATACTATCACATCATTATTCAAATGCTAGTTTAGTATTTTTGTGATACTGAATTGCCCTCATGCTGCTAGATTAAAAAACATGTAATCTTTTCAAGTTTTTGACTGAAGTAATTTGTCTCAAAATTGTCTACATAAACTTAATAATCTTTATAAAATAATCCAAGTAAAGAGCTAGTGGCCTTAAATAGAACGGTTTATTAACACATAATCCAAAACGATTATGATACATTTTTTAAATAAAATAGAGATGCGAACACGGAATACGTGTCGCATCAATATTCTTACTATTTACAAAATAAGCTTAACGCTTGTGCTATGAAAATAGAACTAACTGCTGGTGTCCTGGAATGGGCCTCAAACCACCAACCACCAATCAACAGATCACTAGGCAAGCGTCATGACCATTACATTGTAAATTAAAAAAATCTTACTGTAGTGTTTTGTAGTGGACTTTTCTTTCTTTTCCAGTGAGAGGATCCTTGAGACGAGCATCATATCGAGCGTAGACAGCTCCCTGGCAGATTTTACGAAAGCGAGACTCCCTCGGAACAGCCAAAAGTGGGGTGTCAAATAAGGGATGGTTTTCACGCAAGTCTTCTTCGCGTTGATTTCTATTAAATTGAAAAAATAAAAATTTAAGATTACATATATATGTATATACATAATTCAAAAAAATATTAATTGATTAAGGCATGAAGCTTTTTCTTATTATAATTATTTTTATTTACAAATGAAGTTTGGTTTACGGAGTAATCTATTTGACTTTCAAAAGATTTTAAAATTTATTATTCTAGTTAAGAAATTGTAATAAATGCCAATAATAAGAATAATCTTCTCTGAATTTTTAGAGTTCAAATTAAAGGTTTAGGAAATTTTCTAATATCTCTTAGGATCCCCTGATTTGTAAAGTCTTGCAAATGTGATGTACATGCATCCAATGAATTTATTATCAGTTAAGCAATCGGATATCGCCGATAAAAATTTAAATTTAAAAATTATAAGTTTAAATTTTTATTGATTTTCTTACACAATCATATTAATGATTCTTCTTCTTGTCCTAGTGTTGTGTCAGGTCCCCACAACGTTGACTATCACTTGAGAATACATCTTTCTATCTCTAGCAGTTAAAAACAGCTCTTCCACCGTCCAATTTCGTATATTACGGAGCAATAGGTCATACTTTTCCCTTCTAAGCACATGACCCAAGTATTACACCATTCGGACTTTGATATTTGTAAACAACTCTCTCTCAGTTCTGGCTCTCTGGAGCACATCTGAGTTGCTGACAATATCTGTCCACGGTTCTTCTATCGCAATCTAGCGCAACATTCTATCGGTATGTCGATGATTACTGCACATAAATGAATAATGTTTTATGTATGCGGACTCTATTTTAGTACTAATGAACATGATGCATGAACACAAACGCCCCAAAGAATGAAGTACAGTAGAACTCCAATTATGCGAACTCCGACTATCCGAATTGCATATTATCCGAATTGCTTTCAGAATTTCAGAAAAAAATTTATGATGGAAACGTACTGCGATTCGTAAATAATGATTCTGTCTATGCGCGAGCTATTGTTCTTCCCTCCGCAATGTTCAGCAAGCAATGACTTTCATTTACAGTAACGGTACGTACATACTAATGTACCGCACTTTTAAGTATGCTTAATATGTAAAAGTGTTATGTTTTCATTTAATTAATTAAAAGCTCTTTTTCTTTAAAAATACTTTTTTTCTCTCATTTTCAACATACAAACAGTATAAAATATAAACTTTTTTGAGAAAAAATCCAATTATCCAAATTCTGGATTATCCGAATGGGGTCTGGTCCCAGTTGATTTGGATAATTATTGATGTTCTAATTATTGATTATTCTAATTAATTATTAATTATTGATGGATTGTCACCTTTTGATGATTGGTTTGTGTTTAGGAATAACCATATTTCATACGTATCAATGAACTGCTGCTTTAAATATTGAGACTTTTTTTAGATTTCGGGCAGACTGTGTCATATTGAATTAGCGTTAATCGAGGAAGCACTAAACGAGGTCTTACTATATACCCATATATAATAAAGAGTAAAAAGAAAAATGGTTTTACCTTCTCATCTCTGCCTGTTGCCGCTTGGCCTGAAGAAGTTTGATGTCAAGATCGTGAGGTCTTGCCCTGCTGCTAGTCACTCTTGGAGCAGCTCCGATGTCTCCGTTCTCCATTAGGTGCTCGTAGGTCTGTTTCAGTTTGATGGAGCCCGATCGCACGGACCGCCGTATGGAGCGTGACCCAAACCTGACAGTCCCAAATTTGGAAAGTCACATATCAGACATCATTATGTTATTCAAGTGAAATAGATAAATTGTAATATTAAATTTAATAATTATGTTGACTTTTTTTTTATAACACAATAAAAATAGAACATAAATAAATAAGTATGCATTGTGTTGCCTATACAGGGTAACTCATAGCTAGAAGCAAAAACTTAAGTGGAGTCTTCCTAATTCAATTTTGAATAGAAAACATTCTTTACACTTTGAATGAAAGATCAATAGTTACGGAGATAAGCGACATTAAAGCTTGTTGCTAATTAAACGAATTAACTTAGTTTATCATCATTTCATTTTTGGGAAAAACCAACTGGTTTCGGAAGCAACGTTCCTTCGTCAGGTATACTTAATACTAATTAAACTTTACAAATTATGAACAATCATACCTCGGTGTCAAGTGTCCAATTGGGGGTAAATAGTGGGGGGTGCGAAAGAAACGGGTGATAGGGTGAAAGGGAACATATTCAAGATAGGACTGTAAATTAGATTTTTTTGGTTATCCATAATACATTTATTATGGATTTCTTAATTGAAAGAGTTCTTAGTTGAAAGATAAAATTTGATATTTTTTCTGTGGTTTGATTAAGTGGGTTTTTCTATTGAGAAGTAGAAATTATTTTATTAAAAAAAATTTCTATTTTGAAAATGAATGACTCAATAATTTACTTATTTTTAAACACCATTAAATACAGATCATTTGTAAACATTTTTTAGTGTTGTATAATCTATACATAATATTCAAAATCAAAAATGTTGGTGCACGTAGTTTGCACAATAATATTAATATGTATGCCTGCGAAGTAAATTCAAACATAAATAGCCCTTTCATATTAGCTGTAACATTAAAACTTTTGGTAAACATTTGACATGTAGTACGCATACTGCCAGTAAGCAAAATTGTATAAAAAATATTGAAGTAGTGAGATGTACAAATTATTTTAAATACACACAGGGTGTTTCATACCTAGTAGCCAAAACTGCAAAGGAGGCGTCTTCATTCAATTTTGAATAGAAAACATTATTTACACTGAAATATTGACAGTCAATGAGATAAGAAACATTGAAGTGAGCATTTTATTACAATGTTTGTGGTTTATTTTTTGTAAAACGTTGGGCTGTCACTATTGTAACATATGGAATACATATTAAGAATTCATTTGCTTCAAGTCAAATTAAATTATTAAAATCTTGCATAAAATTGAAAAATAAGTGCTGATAAATTCTTTACACCATAAATGTAAAGAATTTTTTCTATCCAAAATTGAATGAAGAAGACTTCTCCGAGTTGCTACTAGCTACGAGCTGTATATAGTTTATAATATGTATTTGATAATGTGTAGAAATATTGTAAACATAATTTACTATTAGAGTTATTAAAAGAAAAATTTCCATGTATTCTTTGGAAGAAATAATAATATTACAATTTAAATTACAGGTCGGTTAACTAAAGCTGGCGTGTACACATATTCCGCGCAAGCGCACGGGGTGACGTCGCACTGCATATGCATCTCGAAAAATCTCTCTGTCTCTCTTGCGTGCGGTCAAGCTTATGAGCGTGACAGAAATTGTTATTGTTTTGTTTTTACTACTATTACGAAATACAGCGTGACATTTTGTTTTATTCCCTGTTTGGTTTTATCCGACATACTTGAAAATATTATCAAAAGGTGCACTTAGTCAAGATCTATCTAACAATAATAATTAGGATCTGGTAAACACTTGTTTATTATTTTTTATCGAATTAATTGTAGAGTTTATTTTCATACGTGCCAAAGTAATCGGCACATATTCTCTATATCTCAGTAAATTCTGTCTTACGATTCCAGTAAATTATATCATACTATTGGCAAGACATAGTTTTATATAAATGACATAATTAAATGACAACATGAAGAAAAATATATAGAACTTGAACCAAAACTGGATAATTTCACTGATGGACTTGTAATAAGAGTAGGATATTCCGATAGTGAATTATCAGATTCTTCTAGTGATGAAGATTTAAGCGGCGTAGAAGAATTGATTTGTGATTTTGATTAGAAACAATAATGTAACAAAATAAATATTATATTTCTTACAATATCCTATCGTTTTTTTATTTTATACACGACCCACCCAATTGACTCACAGATTTTAAAAAGGTGGTTTAATATAACAACCGTTTGATAAAAGTAGATTATGTGGCAAATAAAACAAACATTTATCCGTATTCTGAAATAAGCAATATTGCTATTTCCTGTATCTTAAAATTATTGTGTATCATTGTGACGCCGTTTTTTGACGTTTTATGTTTGACAGGTTTGAAATTAATGAATTTAATCGATTAGAAAGCTCATTATTCATAATTGCGAATAACTTTGTTTACGCGTTAGAACTTTCTGATTGATTGAATTCATTAATTTCAAACATGTCAAACCTAAAACATCGAAAATGGCAGCAATACAATGTTATATATACCTGTCAAGATTGCATTGGCGGGAGTACTGTGTATGTGCCAGCTTTAGATAACAAACTTGTACCTACATTAGGAAAAAAATGACAAATATAAAATATTAAAATACCAACTTCTTTTGATCTATCCTCATTTGCTTGGCGCTTGTGACAGTTCCCTGAGACTTAAGACCTCCCGCACTCTTTCCCCCTACACCACCAACAGCCAAGAGAGCGGAGTCTCCAAGCATCAAACGTTGATTATTCGAATCACTAAAGAAAAAAAATATTTTATTGATTTAATAAGCTATTTAATTTTAATAAATAATAATAATTGAAATATTATTCATAATAATGTGTAATTGGACTGCATTTCGATAATGGATATTTTATAGTCTAACAGTTTTAAATTTTAAAGATTTTGGATATGTACCTAACTCTTTTTATGCAAGAAAAACTTTAATTATTAAAAAAAAAACTATGTTTATGCAAAAGTACAAAAAACACTTCATATGAATGGGGGTGTATAAAAGCGAAAACAGCAATATCCCTCTGAGGTGTTGCGTATAACATAAATTTCGTATGACATACAATATAAAAAAAAACTACTCAAGGAAATATTTCTGGAATCTATGAAACCTACATCAGTGTCAGGCGACACATCCTTGGGGTTGAAGTAGACATTGCCGCCTTTACTTTTTGTACTACGAGGATATCGCTGCTTTTGCTTAATATGGAAATATGAATATCTATAAAATCTTGAATTCAGTACATTTTAAATTAGTAATTCTTGATGACTGTACGCTAAAAATTTTTTAAAATTTTTTAGATATTGCTACCTTTGCTTTTATACTACTCGATTATACAAGAATGGGTCAAAAATTAAAAATCTTTGTCTTATTTAAAATTTGTTTCACTTGCATTTCATCAAAAACCTTGGTTAAATGTAAATGGAGTTTTTTAATATCTTTATTAAATTTTCATATCTTGAAAGCTTAAATCTAATTATTAATAATAATAATAAAAAAATAATTGTTTACTTGATAATGATAGCAACAGCAGCTTTTCTAAGGTCGATAGATCCTTGGCGAAGTTTTGGAGCATTGGCGAGTGTCCTAACGGGCCGTTGCTTTCTGTAAACTATTTTGCAGTCCCAAGCTGAGCCGCCTGTGCATTTCTTTCCTGAAGGGCCATCTAGTTCTTCTTCTTCCACTTCATACACAAACTGACGCATGAAAGATTCACGAACCTGATCAGAAAAAGATATAAAAATTAAAAACATATAAAATAATCTAATAAAATAATTTGCCATTATATTACATCTTAACGTGTAGGCAAAAAGTTATTATTAAAATAGATTAATATCAACATTTCTTCTAACTGTATTTCTTTCTTAGTATACAGTCTGCTGAAATATACTTTGAAGTATTATTTGCCTTGCTGCTAAAGTCAGCACTTAAAAAGCTTGTAAATTTTGTGACATTTAAAAAGTAATTAAAACTATGTTACATTAAAAGTTTAAAAAAATATACCTTTGGTAGGTTGAAATCGCTTGGAACTTTATGCAGACAGGTCATTTGAGGACTATCAGGAAATTTCTCAAAAACCCTCAATCTGAACGGTAAGCTTTCCTTTATTTCAGCACTTTGCTCCCTGAACTTTAGCTGTTTAAGTTTCTTTATATCTTCATCCAGCTCTAAATTATCGAGGATAACGGCGACGAAAAGTGAGAGCACAATCTGTAACCATCAAGAAAATTCTCATTTATTTTGCTTTTTTTCAAAGGTGTAAATATTTAAAATAAAAAATATACTCACAAGGGTAACAAATAGATGGTAAAGAATGAAGTACATTGCAACCAGTGGGGTCAAAGTATGACTTGTCCTTATCATGGTTTCATCCATAACTTCCACCCAGGCCTCTTGTGTAAGAATTTGGAACATAGACATGAAGGCCTGAAAGACATTAATATATTAAATAAATAAAGTCTTGAATATTACATTAATAAAGCAAAACAATTGTTTATTTAATTTGAATGGTAATAGTAAAACAGAACATATCTGTACTATCTTTTCAAGGATTCATTGAATTAGTACAGTACTCACTTCTGGAAAGCTTTCAAACTTGGTGAATTCGCAAAGGAAACAAAAAAGCTGCATCGATATGGAAGAACTGATTATTAGTAAGCACATGGTAAATATAATGAGGCTTCCAAGCTTCTTTCCAGGGCCAAATATTTTGTATACGAAACCCTCCAACAGTGGTGATGCTTTAATGAGTCGCACTACACGAAGGACCTAGAATTTAGAATCCAAATATTTAAATAAAAATATCATTAGAAAATAATCATTAACATAAAATAAAATATCATTTTTTTTATATGTGTATACTGTTAAGGCGATCGTCTAGCAGAATGAGCAAATTACACAATTTGTTCTCATATCTTCTCTTGCGTTTTTTATCACATTTTTGTAGGGACATATCTAATTTTAAAATTTATTCATCAGGTTACATATATTTTAAATACGAATATCTTATTAAAATGTCATAAACTAAATTAAATAATTGATTAATAAATTACCAAACCTTCGATGTATTAAAAATGAAGAAAATTGCTCCACTTTGTGGGCCTTTTATGACTGAACTGCGTGTTGAGATATCTTTTTTATTCAATAATATTACAAAGTAAACGATTATCTTAAATTTATTACAATTATAGCAAAATCTGTTAGTTTGTTTACATGTAATTTATGATTTGCTCTTCTTCATTTTATAATAAAAAAGATAAGGATAGCAGATAAATGTAAAATTGTGATTAAATAGTTTTATGTGTATCTATTACACACAAAAAACTGCATGTGAATAATAAAATTTAATGTAAGATAAAACTAAAAAGCAGGATAATCCAAGATGACGGTCCCGGTATTCATACAACAAAAGTAATTATTTCACTATATAATTGAATGTTCTGATTACGATATAAAATTATGCAAAAAGAATTATGTTTTTCATGGCAGCACCAAATATTTACGCAAACAGTCAAATATACATAAAAATCTATAAATTATTTGAACTCGTTTAAAAAATATTTAAAAAAATCATTTATTAATAATAAAAAAAAATCATCAAAATAATCACATAGGAATAAATTTTATGTAACAAAAATAACCATAATTTAAATTAAACAAACCAAACCTAATAAATAACCTTACCTAACCTAATCTTACCTAATAATAATAATTAACTAAAATAACAAATTTATGTATATATAAAATATATCTCAAAATTATTACAATAATATATATATAATTATATATATATATATATCATTATATATATAATAAAATATATAGAAAAACCAAAAAATTATTAATTTCTCAAAAAAAAAGATTATAAGACATTCACCAATTCAAAATGAAATTAATCAGTTTCATCTTCTTAACTTTATTCAATTTCATTAATTTCTTAGTCTTAAAATCAGGCCTATTAATAAAATACAAAAAGTACCTAAGTTCAATATTCATCATATTTCTTTCGTCTATAAATATAAATTTGTCATGTAAACTTATACATTGTCTATGATTTTCACATTTTTCCTCAGATGAAATGTCAAAATATACGGTACATTTTTCGAAACTTTAAAATGTAATATCTTGTTTAATACTTATTATTTAAACATAAATTATCTTTCATTTTATGAATAACACGTTCAATAATATAGTGTAATACTCATTTTTATTATATATGAAATGGGACCGTGAACTTAAATTTAGCCGATTCCGCATAGCTGGATCCGCAATACTGAAAGCACGTTCCGCAAACTTGGTGGCTCCAGGTCTCCTTGGTATTACTAGCTTTCAGAGTGTATCCGATTTAGCTGACCTCAGTGTGAGCCGCCTTCCAATGATATTGTCCGGGAAACAGAGGTCCATAAAATATTGCTGTATCAACTGTTTTCTAGTAATAACAAAATATTTAATCTTGCCCAATTAATGCGTCGTTATGTATTATAGAGAAATAATACGTAAACATACCTGAAAATAAGTGAAACCGGATAGATATAATGCTGGGATTACGTGCAGTGTGGTTCCAATAGCCAAAAGGAGTTCGAATTTGTGAATAGAATGCTTGAAATAGCCTCTCCACCCAAGGCACCAAATTTTGAAAAGAGTTTCTAAATCCAAAAATATAGTAAACGCCACCTGAAAAAAACCAAGTTGTTCTTGTAGACTTTTGCAGTTTCAATATTCGTTAACATAATATAGAATAATAGAGAAAGAATTATCACTACAAACAATTTATTAAATTCACACAAAGTTCATAAACAATAAGAGATAAAAGGAACAATAAAATTTGCCACAAACACTAAGGTCTCTGGGACAGTCTTATGGTGGGATTCTCATCACAACAGTTGAACGATAGTATCCTCGGGATCCTACTAAACGTTAGCGGATTAGTGGATCAGCAAAAGCCCTTGACGGAAAAAGCTTGATAGCAAGAATGAATGATTTTTCGGCGAAGAGACGACCTGAGGGGTCTGCAGAGGCTGGATTGTCTGCACAGAGTGTGACTTGAGCTTTATGCAAACTTGGCCCAGTTTGGTTTGGTACCTATTTGCTCCAGCAGGAGAAGACTCGACTGCGGCAGTGATATGTTTCTCTCCCGAGCATCTCCCAGGAAAGTGAAGACTGCTGTAAACTCTTTCCAGACACTTTAATCTGGCTATTGGAACTGGTGTATGACTTTTATAAGCTGACATGTGGGGATAGATATGCGATGATTATTAATGGCTGGCCGAAAGGGTGCCTTTTTGGAAAGATCGGCAATTTGGGGGCCAGTTGACCAAGTCTTAACTCTTTATTGAGTTGAAAATTAATTTATCAGAATGCAATTTAAAGAATGTATTTAAAATAGTGGTTGTTTGAACAAAACAGGTCGAATTATAAATCAAAACTAGGATCTTGACCGGCTTGGCGTTGGATTGGCATCACTAGTATAAAACTTTGCTCTGAAGTTACCTATACTAGTAAAATACTTTGTGGATGAAAATAAAAAAAATATTATTAGTTTTAGTAAACCTACTTCAATATAGTAATAGTTTTCATAAAATACTCTTCTTGGACGTCCATCGTGTTTGAAATTCATTGTTGCCGTAACAATTCCATTGGCTAGAATGACAGTCATTACGAGTAAACGAAAATAGGCAGAGCGTAAAATTTGTTGGCAAGATTCCGGTGCGAGCCCTGAAAACAAAGGGAAAAAACATGACAAAACTTTGCATGTAATTGTTGTAAATTTAATTGTAATAAATCACCTAAATAATGAATTTCATAAAACGTTTTATAAGTTGATTAAGGGGGTATTCTAGTCTAGAGGCACGAATTTCGGGCGTTTTTTAGAGCTTTGTAAAAAATAAACAAATAATATTTTTGGTATACATTTTTTTGTGATTCGTTTATTTATATTTTAAGAATACATTAAAAATAAAAAAATAATAAAAAATTTAAAACTCAAAAAGTTATCGGCTGGTAAAGTGGGGGTCCAAAAAAAAGGGATGTCCTGGCGGACATGGTTCCAACCCTTGTGGTCATCTGAAACAAAAAAATCTAACGGATTCTTAATTAGTAAAAAAGTCGTTATCGCCCCTACCTCGGAGAAACAAAAAAATTTTTTTTATAAAAAATGGCGGCCGTTTGAAAAAAAAACACATTTTTTCGCATTTTTTTTAACAGTTAAATTTTTTTTTTAATAGTAAAAATAAAAATGTTGACTTTATTCTGATAGGGGCTATAGAGGGATGTATTGAAATGTTTTATACAAAAATTTTAATAAATCGGTTTAGTAGAACTTGAGATATCATGTCCGCCAGCTTGAAAAATGTCATTTCTAGAAAAATGCATTTAAAGTTTTGAGTAAAGTTTCAGTACAGTATATTTGCATATTTTTAATCGGCGATTCCTGCTTCATACAATGGACCTTTCTTCACTTCAAAATGTTCATTCTCTGAAATTCTTTCTTGTAGACGAGCGGCATTTGAGGCATCCGAAGTTCGGATTTCAGAGCGTTCGATCTGAACTTCGTCCCGTTTCCCAGCGAACGCATGGGCTTCTGGACCAATCGTAATTCCCATAACGTTCAGTATTTTTAGAATGGGTATAAAACCTTCATTGAAAATACTAACAGCGAGAAAAATAGCAATTTCAATGGTCCGCGTTCCTGCATTATGTGTTTCAGAGCAAAAGTCCATATTAAAGAATTCAACAATTTTTATATTTTGACGTATAACGAAAATGTTGTATTTTGCTTACATGTATAACACAGAATTAATAATGTTAGAGATGTACAATTAGATAAAAATTCTAAAATGCAATAGCCGCAATTTTTTTCTATTATAACTTCTTCGTCACCCGATCTTTTCAATTTTGCTGCGGACGCACTAGTGAAACTTATTTCTTCTTCTACAGTATGTTGAATACCTCTAAATTGTCTTTTCGTCTTTCTATATGCACGCTTAGCACCATATGTATTTTGAACTGTTTAATCCGTTTTACACAAAAACTATAATATTCACTCAAAATATTTGCAGAGAACGCACGTCAACAATGTTTAAAGATTGGCTCGATACTAACCTGAACTAAATAGTAAAACGAAAAGATTTAAAAAAAAATACATTAATATGACCTTCAGTTAGATATAATTATTTAGATATAGTATATAAGAAAGGTTTTATGAGGTAATCCATCCGCAGGTAGACGGCAACATCGCTCCCTCTATTGTTCGATTTGGTCCGGTTACTTGCCGCGCCATCGAAATAGCTGTATCTCGGTAAATAATTGGAATTTTGAAAAATTCTTTTGAGGACATAATTTAATAGTCTAAATTATTATTAATAGTCTAAACTTACGAAATATACAAAAAAAAAAATTTTTGATTTTTTAAAATTTCTAGACCAGAATACCCACTTAATGTCTTAATTATCCATACAATTTCTCTTTTCAGAGAAACTAAAGACTTTTTCTAATTGATACTAAACTAATTCATCTTGTTATTTTGCCTTAAATTCAATTTTCATTCACAATAATTACCACTTTTCACCACAATACATATATCACAAATAATTTAAAGTTGAAAACCTCCATGTTTATTTTCATCGAGTGTTATAAGTCTCCATCCAGCATCATCACCGGTGAGTATTTGTGAAGCTGTACTATTTTGAATATGCCCACGAACGCCCCACATTTGTTGAAATTGTACTCGAATCTCGTTGAAAGTCTCGGTTATGACGGCGATGAACACATTCTTTACCAACCAGGCCAGGAAAAATATCATTGTGCTGTAAATTAAATAAACTATTGTAAAAAATTCTAAAATTTTATTGTATGCATTAATTTTAATTTAAATAAAAATAAAAACTATTATTTTGATAAAGATGAATTATAGATGATCATGAAGACGAAGCTATTTATATGGAAAATTAATATGGAAAGCAGCGGCGACATCTTTTATTGTTTCATGGGAATGACAAATTTCAACTATAGATGTGATAGCGTAGTTGTATTGAATAAAGAAAGTGAGTTACATAAATACCATATACAAAACATTCCAAATTTGATAGATGTGTGGTTAATTATGGTTGGAATTGTGAACGTTACATTGTGTGAAGTGATCACTTAAGCCAACTCTAAAAACGGGTTGCAAGTCCTGTGGACGCCGGATAAAAGCCTAAATATGCTTCTTCTTCTTCCTTTTAATAGACCTATGTGGTCTGTTCATCAGAGGATAGCGCCTCCTGTGAGGTGGGTACGCATTTCTATATAAATAGCTTCATCTATGTGAGACATCAATCATTTATCTTAATTAATGATGATCCCTCTGGGGACAAAATCCAGTAATTGTGTTCTTGAAAATTTGAATATACTAAAAAACAATATTATTTTGTTTTAACACCACTAAATTTGAATATACTACATAACTAGTTTCGGTTCAGGCTTGAATCGTCACCAGAGTTGAATAAATACATACTAATTAAACATTAAATTATAACAAGTTGGGAAAACATTAAATAGAGATAGAATATCAACTTTGGTGGGTGTTAGGTAAGAGAGAGAACTAGAAGTGGAATATGTATATCTAAAATTGGGCTACTCTATATATCTAATTGTTTATTCGGTAAATGGTTTACATTTGTTGTTGATAATTTTTTGATTAGGTACCAGAATAACTATCTCATTTCTATGGAGTACATCTGCACCAGAAGATTGCTGAAAGGAGTGATCTTTATCAAATCAATGGATCACAAATTCTGAATAACCTACACTATTTAGTATTCAATCACCTTACATCTATGTTTCTTGCAATTTTTCCTAGGAGAAAGCTGGGCAATCATTGCATCTGAGCTTGGAGATCCCTAAATGGCCTAGTTTATAATCATCCTTCGAATTGACCAAAAATTTACCCAAATATATATTTCATAGAAAGCGGCTAGTATAAAATTCTACGCCAACTATGGTTTTTATTATTATATTCAAGAACACATTCTGTTGCAATTTTTTCAGAACAAAGTTCTGTGAAATTTAAAACCAAATTAATTAATCAATTAGAAAGACATACAGAAAAATCTAATCCACAAAAAAATATTTGGCTACTACCAGGATTCGAACCACGGATCTCCTCCTTTCCGGGGCAGGTGCGTTACCCAATTACGCTATAGAAGCCTTGTATATTTCCGTGAATATTTCAACCTTATACGTAAGTCTCATTTAATGGTTTTTATTAATTTGAATGACTTTATTGTAGGGCACACCATTATAAAAGAATTTTTTACTAGACATGAGTCATAATTTTTTTGTAAGAATTCTATCAATTAAGGGGTTACGTGTAGTCAGAGGCGCAAAAAAAAAGACATTTTCAAGATTTTTTTGAACGGTTGTGTAATGTTTTGATTCAATACATAATACCAATATTTTACACTATATTTTAAGTAACCAAACCGAATATTTCAAATAAAATTATTAACACTGGACCACGATAGAAGCTCGATTCTTGACCCCTGTCTTGCAAATAGTGCCTCGCGATGTCCATCAGTGCTTCTTAGTGGTTTATCTAAATTTAATGAAACAAAAAACTATTAGTAGTTCAATACTTAATCTTGGGCTTAATCGAAGTTTGTTTTTTTTTCCAAATTTAACAAAATGGCGGTCTCTGAAAGCTCAATTATGAATTTTGAGGGAAAAAAACACTCATTTATTATTTATAAAAAAAAATGTTTAAGTAAAAAAAAAATCCTTCGATTAAGAATAAGTTTTTAATGCCAAAAATATGATGTTTAAATTTCATTTAAATCTATCGAGTAATTTTTAAAATATCGTGGACACCGTTTTTGAAAACGTTATTTTGAGAAAACGCGTTTAAAGTTTTATGCATAAATAATTAATACAAATACAATTTTAAAAATTACTTACGTAGAGTCGTCTATTTCTGGTACATATAATAGATCTTCTGCTGATGTGTAAGTCTCCAAGATGTCGATTTGTTTTTGTCTACGTCTCATTTTGCCTTCTCGAGTGACCTGATTTGCACGTTGGTCAGCAATCTTTATGCGCTCTATATCGAGTTTTTCAGCATACCGGTGTGCATTAAGTCCATAATTTAATCATATTGCATTGGCAATCATTAATATTCCTTGCATACATTCATAACGTCTCATTATAAATTTTTGAAAATGATTATTGTACACGCACAACTACCTGTCGACTGCTCAGTTTCACACTAAATCAAATCTCAGTTAGCCTAATGGGTCTTCTGTCTAAAAGCAGAAGTATAAAAGAAATTTCGTACATTATTCTTAGAATTACTCAGGTAAAACCCCATTCCATAGCAGCCACGCTCTTCAGTCAGCCCAGCCGGCTTTATTGCCGTCCGCGTGTAAGTACGGACGGCAGTAGAGGGCCCTACAGTTATTGTCAGATAAAGCTAATAATCGGATCGAGTTGATATTTTCACACAATATTTTTTAAACATTTTACTTTAAGAAAATACAAAAAAAAAAAAATTTTTTTGAAAATCCTGACTACACATAACCCCTTAAGATATTGTCATATCTGTTAATTGTTGTAATAGATTGATTATAGCGAGTTTTTCATTAAAGTTAATGTTATATAGAGGAACTGTGGCAAGACTACGGATCATTGAATGGAATGCTGGATGCTTGTGGGAAACTGGGTGGTTTGAACTACAAACAATGAATTATTGTATCTGTAAAGGTAGGTTTTCTATAAATATTGAACTCGATTTTATTATCAATTACCTGTTCCAGGCCATGACGTACATATACAGAACGCCTTCTGAATGCATAACTTTTGCACTGACCGGGTTAATAATGGATAGGATCAGGACTAGTAGCTTAGGTTTAGAAGTTTCTACTGCAAGTTGGGTTTGTTTATGGAACGAATTTAGGAGTATGTAATAAGAAGGAGTTAGTTGACCTTGGTACCTTTACTTATATACAAAATATGTCATCAATGTATTGTTTCCAAATTGTTTAAATAGTAGTTACGTCTACCCCTAATGTGTTTACTTCATATGAAAGCATTAGTTTTAGTTACAAAAATTAAGAGGCATCAGTATACGTGAAAATGTATAAATACATATACCTAAGTAAAAACACTGACCTAAAATATAAGGCAGCTCTCCAGGCAGGTAATGAATCAATTGCCCTGTACATAATGAATACCCAGCCTTCTTGGGATGCTGCTTGATATACAGTAAATATACTGGTGGCTAGAATGAAAACACAGTTTGTATTTGAAGATAGAAAAATAATTAACTAATACATGGTATAATTAATTGACTCAGTAGCAAATTTGTAAAATATCCATTCTTTTAATATAAATGTACATCTTTTAATTTGGAATGCATTAAATACAAAAGAAACTTGAATTCCTCTTATTTCTCTGTGCTCAGATATTAGTACATACTATCTTCACACTTACATATTTCATACACCACAAGATTATGAATTATCTACCTACATAAACTTAAGCAACCTAATAATAAAATTGTTTCCCTTGCCAATGATTCAGTATTTCATTGTGATACACAAGATATATATGTATATACATATATATGAAGTAAGTATATTTGTATAAATCTGGGTCGGGGCTTTGAAGTCACAAAAAATTTCCATCACTACAATTGGTTCCAAAAATAAATTTATTATATTTAGCATTACTGAACATGGTCAACTAAACAAGAATGAGATACTGAAATAACATAATTGTGCTTTTCCATTTTTTACATACTGGAATGCAGAAACTGTTGTGAATGACGAATGTAAGTTAATCTACACTTTAGTAATCAAAGGACTTATATTATGAATAGACTTACTAAATTCCTCAAATCCATTAAACCCCATAATATACTTCGAAAGCTGGAGTTTCATACATTTCATTCCCGCAGGACATTGGTACCCGGATCCTGGTTCAGGAGAACAGAATGTGTCCGGAATAGCAATTGAATTAATTGTAATGTAACTAAAATCAGTAGAAAAACATTTCATTATTATTTGGGTATTGAAAATATATATAATTAATAATTTACATGAATGTAAATATAAGATAGTAGTAATGATAATATAACTTACTCTTGTTGTGTAGTATTTAAGACACAGTGGTTTTTTAATTCCCCAAAAAATTGGACTCCCAATAAACTATAAAGTGACATGAAGAAGAGGAAAAACAATGTGACATTGTAAATCTGTTGACTCGAACGCCTGTAATAATAACGCAATTATTGAAACATTTGTTGTAATTTGAACCAGAATTTTTTTTCTGTTAATCTGCAATAATCTAGATAAGAACGCAAAGAACATATTTTTAAGGATGTTCCGTAATATGAATGTTTAAAATGTATTCAATTTGTGTGAAAATAAATTATTAGGATTGAAACGTACTTAAAAATTTGATTGATACGAGATTTTGGCATGGAAAACTTTAGGAAAACTCTCAGAAATCTGATCATAATGAGTGGTCGAGGAGCTCTGAGGATACTGAGGTAACTGAAGCGTGGTACCACCCCGGGCATTTCAAACATCTGGAGGATGACAGAAACCCAAAGGAAGAAGACCATTGAGGCATCAAACTGGCACCAGTGATCCTTAAGGTATGGTACCTCACCCTGAAATATCATTGTATACATCATGTATCATTCACGCACAAATTAAACATGTTACACGTATTTATTGTTATCTCTGTACAAAATCTGGTCATTACAGACTACTGATAAATTGCTGTCTTTGACCTTTTGTAGACTAATTTAGCAAATTATTTTTATTGGTGCTAATCATATATGAGGGGTATAAAAACAAATGTATCAATGTCCCACCGAGGTGTTTCTGAAATCAATACAAAAACCTGTCACTACTAAAGGAAATTTCTCTTGAATCTAAGATACTTACATCTTTTTAGAAATAAGTTTTTAAAAACAATTGCCACCTCAATTCATGTATTTATTTATATTTATTTATTTTGTATGAATTTATACATATAAATTAAGGTAGTTGCTTCACTAGATGAGGTCTATTCTGAAGCAAATACCTGTACCTGTTTTTTTCTCAAGTTTAAATGTTAGAAAAATCTACATATTAGAAATAAAGTTTTAAATATTGCACATAAGAAATAAAACCCAAGAAAGACTACACATTAGAAATATACTTTTAAACATTGTACATAATGAATAAAAAATAAAATAATTTTACTTGGTAAAGAAAAATACAAGGCCTTTTTGATAAAAAAATTAGAGAATCTATCCCCAGATAAACATCACAACACACACATATATTTCAAGCATAAATCTTACATTCAACCGTGACACAATCAATAAAAAGATAGAAACAAGATATATTGGGCCGACAATCGATGAAAACCTACATCGGGCTCCACACATCGAATGTTTAAGCTCCAATGTTAGAAAACCGATACATACATTCAAAACTCCACGCAGCTTCATGAATCTCAGTCGTCCAAATAAATAAATAAATATTAACTTTAAAATATGGATATCGCTGTTTGCTACCAAATAGTGATCATTGCTGCTTTTGCTATTTACAAAATAGAATATGTTCTTTTTGCTATGGTAAAATCCATATCAACTCTCACTTTAGTATGAAGTGGCTATTTTGTCACGTGAGACATCCGTGAGAGTTCATTGGTTGAAGTGGATATTGCTGCCTATGCTTTTTGCACTACGGGGATATTGCTGTTTTTGCTTTTAATAATAATAATTTAGAAGCATGATTTTGGAAGGGATAGAACTACAAATCTCAAATTCAGTACATTCTAAATTAGTTATCCTCGGTGACCGCATTCAAAACATTTTTTTTTAAATTTATAATTTTTTTTTGGATATTGCTGCCCTTGCTTTTATATCCATCATATATATTATTTTAAAATGGTAGAAAAGTCTCAAAAAAAAATATTTTTAAGTAATTATATCCTTTCCTTCAAATACACATATTTACAGGCTGCGTGTATATACTTTGATTTCGACAGTGAAAACTACGTATTCTAGTATAATTTATACAGGGGCCAGCTTGAACTCACTTTCAATTTGAAAGTAATTGCTTACACGCATCGTAACAAAAAATGTGAACGAGAACTACATGTATTCCACACCACGCAATGAAAGTTAAGATAAATAATACTAATATTAATAAATCAATACTATCCAATTAAATATAATAATAGTAGGAAGTAGCATTTATTAAATAAAAATAAATTGCTATTTCTAATGATGATTACATAGTTTACATTAAATAGTTTATTACATCTTAAAAAGTTTACTCTACATTCTACAATGAGTTTTCACTACCTTGAGAATTCCCCTTATATGCATTTTTGCTATCATTTCTGCCGTGAAAAGAAAAGTGACAACAACATCACAAGAAAAAGTAAAATACTGCAGGGGTGGAAGTTTCTCGAACGTTTTTGGTGTGTTCATGGAGACGGACATCAAGCTGACGAGAGCACAGAACCTCATCAGCCTTCGAACCCATAGCTGTAAAAATACAATTGAAAAAGTTTTGATTTTTGTTAAATGTTAATGAGGAACGAAAGCAAAAAATCATAATCACAAGGCGAATATGAAATACGAGATTGAGAATTTAGGAGACTGGTACCTTGTGACACTTTAGTGTATTAGTTGTCCAGTAATGGGGCTGAAGAAAACGACAAGTAGTTCCAACACATTGGCATGACACAGCACAACCCAAATATAAATATAGTACTTATAACAGTTATTTCCTATTAGAAATTATAGTTGAAATGTTTTTATTCTTTTCTATACTATCTTTGGTTTTTTTAACAAAATAAAAATACTTGAAAATTTTGAATTATTTAATAATTATAGTAATTTATATTATAAATTATAATAATGGACCAAGTAGTAGTTTTAATTGCAAATGGAAGTATATTACAGTCATAAATAAATAATCAAGTCAATGTTGCACCGGTTCAGTAGCCTTATTTATCTACTGGACTTATCAAGTAAATATGTAACATGTACATAAGTGCCTGTGTGTATGTTGGATTCATAAACTAAGTGTGTGGAAAGGTTCCAATGTTTACTTAGAAATACTACCTTATTAACCCATTCTATATCAGCACTCTCATTGAGTGACTCCTCGGGGCCATAGTCTGCCAACACGGGCTCTCCTTTCAAACTTTGCTTTCTGCCCAGCATAATGGTGGCTTTCAAATATAAAAATCACATTTCACCAATAATTTTATGAATAGATTATACTATTGAACATAACATTCTCCAACTCGTTTTTACGCCATGGAGCGACATGTTGGAAACGTGTAATTAAGGGCATCACCCGGAAACAAGGACAACGCGAGAGGGCATCATTGGACTTCGGCGATCGCGACCAGAGTTATTACATAAATGGAGACTCGCGCGCTTACCGGGGCTAATAAAAAAACGACAATCAATGCTCGGTAAGGTAAGATTATCGGGAACACAAAATTAAGGGAGTGAAGTACACGAAAAATCTCCGGCTTTGTCATCTCTTTTTCTCGCGAGCGGGAGTCGTAATAGACAGAGACAGATAACGACTCTAAAGGCGCGGGCGCGAGATGAAAATAAGGGTGGTAGACGCAGATGACGTTTCGCTCGGAGCCCAGCGGCGTGCGGAAAACTGTCAAAAATATTATGTCGTTATAAATGTTATTATAGAGCCAATGAAAATCGAAAGAAAAAACCACACCAACAAATCTTTAAGCAGTTAGCTGCCCGTTGCAGACTTTTTGGTGTGTATTTGTGTACTTTGAAATATTATTGAAAAGATATTACAATCGTGAACTTATTTTTACATTGGTCTCATTGTTCCAAGCAATACGACAATGTGATTAGATGAAAATATTAAAAAAACAAACATTAATAGTACATTCATATTTATACATTTTTATTAATAAGGTGTATGAGTATTTTCCGTCTAACGCTTCTAGTGTGCATTTTGACATTGTAATGACATCTCTCTTTAAAAACGAGGGCTTATGTCTGTCAAAAAGGGCAAACAAATATGTCTTTAAAGAAATATAATTTGAAATCATTATTCCAGAATTGAAACATTATCTTTAAAGGCAAAATAAATAAAATGCAAAAATAACTATACGATAAACATACTATTTATAATACCCATGTTAAATGTCAATAGTTAAAATGAACTGAATAGAACATAAATCTATACATATAAGATTATTTAATGAAAACCGTGTATTCTGTAATATGCATCTTTAAAATGTGCATGGAATTTTTTTTATATAATATAATTTATTATTGTTTTGGTTGTTTTATTTTTTTAAGAAAGGTAAAACCTTGGCGCGGACGACATTAGCTATGTTCACTTGTCTTTGCCTTAAAAAACAATTAAGACAAATTTATAACAATAAAATTAACTATACGGTCGCGTGGAGAACGTTGCATTTTGATGTTGTAGTGGAGGAAAACACTTTTGCGAAACCCTGGTAGAGTTCTTTTCTATTACTAATACTAATTCGACTGTCTTTCTTAAATGGAAAGACCTGTACAGTAGCCGGCAAACATCTTGAAAATTTTCGGCGTAGTGGGGGGAAGTTTGCGCATGTACCATTCCATCAAAGAGACCCAAATTTTGTCTTCTGCGCATTCCCCCACTACGCCAAAAAATATCAAGAAGTTTGCCGGCAACTGTACACGACCATAATTTAGCACCAATCGGTTATTTCACTTTGTTTACAAATACGTTATCAAAAATTACGGGCTTTCTTCCCTTTTCTATAATCGTACTCCACTATGTACTATTCCACTGCTGACTCACATAAGTAGTACGTTTTACATTTCATATATTTTACGAAAAAGAATTAGATTAGCGTACTAGGTAGTCTTTACGTAGCACCACTGAACAGCATCCAAGGATAAGAGTTATTATTTTCAGTTGCTCTACGAAGAGCTAAACAGTCCCAATATTGAAAAATGAGTTAAATACTCTCAATACGTTTGCTGTAACTGCGATATTATACAGTCTGCCAGTCGCATCCAGAACAGGTAAAATTTAAACAAAATTTTATACCACTCGACTGTTTTTTAAGTCACGACGTTTTTTAATAGGCTTCAACAATTGATTGCCGAGAAAATGACTTAAATCGGATTCATTATTCACATCGTAACTATTTCTTTGGAGTAAATAAAATATTGATTGTTGTTGTGCTACGAAAATACAATCGTATTCCCTCGATTGTTTGGAAACATATGACAAGTGATATTTGGATTGTTATTATTTCATATTGGTTGTTGTGTGACGCCGACCTGCACGATAGCAGATATCGACCGCTGCGTTGGGAATGATTACATCTTGTTCACCCAGATTGTTCCAGGCCACAAATCATGATCTTTGTCCAATATCCTGCGCGTAGGATTCGCGTCGCTGGGAGGGGACGTTATAAAATGGTAGCTTCACTTGCGAAAACTTCGCATCTCTAGGTACATGGTTGTGAAATCGGTGCACTGGCCCCGTCTACTACGTCAACAGTTCGGTCAAAACTAGCAGTTCACATTTTTGAGGAGTCTGGATTCTGAAGAATATCCGCTAACATTTTAATACCTCTTTCTTCTTCTTTGAAAGAATAGTTTAGTATACCTAGATATTAGTTGATTTAAAATTTTTGGAAACGCGAAGTTGGCAGCTTATACACTGCGGTATTTTAAAGCCGAGAATCAATTTTGGTTTAATCGTGAGGGTGAGTACACAAATATAATGTTTAAAATAATATTATTTTAAAGCGTCTTTTGAAATATGTTGGCAAACAAGTTATAGAAATACTGTTAGCGTAAACAGGTTTATTTATTCAACGTGCGAAATAATAGCAAATGTTTTTTTTACATAAAAAGGCTAGTGAAATATAATAAAAGAATTATCTAAACAGAGAGCAATATATGTATTGTTGACGTATTTTGTGCAAAGTTTTATCTCGCTTCGACCTATAATAATTCCATCATTGAACTCCGTTTTATTGCTTGTTTCAGGAAGATGACTTATAAAGCAATTAATTAAACAAAATAACATGTGTTTTTTTCTGAAATGAGACAATATTTACAAGTATTTTCAGTAAAGCGATAAGAATCCAGAATGTACGACATGGGAGATGAAGAGAGTCCGTCTCCATCAGACCACGAGGAGTTATTGCAGATTGAAGAAAGTGAGGAGAGTACAGATGTGGAGGAGCAAACTGTAACTTGCTCGGCGAAAGATTCTCCGGAGTTTCAGCCGAAGGAAAATACACACGTGACGTTGGAGGAGCGGGGAGGAAGCCCTTTGGATATCTTTCTCACGGGGCTGGCCCTCACGCTGTCTTCGACGGTGCTCATGGTCGTATTCCCCGTGTACATGGAGAAGACAGACGCCACTCCTGTGATGTTCCTGTTCCCATCCACGTGCTGCCTCCTGACCCTACTACTCGCGACGCAAATCCTGGAGAGAACGGGGAGGATTCAAGGACTGCTCATTAGCCGGTGTCCGATTCCTTTGAGAAGGTAAGGACTTTAACTTGCTCCTTGTTCAAAACATGCTATCAATGCGAGTTTTAAGTTAAAATTATTATTATGTATGTATTGTGTTATAGTTAATAGTTTTTACTCTTAAAGTTTGTGTTCATTGAGTTATTAGTATAGTATGGTATTTATTTACTCATTTCATTTCTGCACTTCAAATTTCACATAAATATTTGAAAAATATTATAAAATATATATAATGTGACATAAAAATATTGTCCTTTACCTACCACAGAAATGAAACTGGCGAAAAAATTAAATTCCACCTGATCAGAATACGTAACATTAAGATAAAAAAACTACACATTTTCGACAAGCTAATGTTTAAGTAACGATTACATTTTTTGTATATTATTTATTATTAATTTGCGATGATTATAAATTATTATTGCACTTGAAAATATAAATTTAGAGTTATTATTAGCGCTATTAGTACACTAAAATGTCGAAATTGAATCCAGGAGTAATTCCATTTGCTAAGTTTTATATGTAGATGTAATAAACAATATGAATACTTATATTTAATTTATTTATTTCATTTGAACGGCGCGTTCAAATGAAGTAAATAAATGGCGATTGCATTCTGTGAAAAATCAATATCATGACGCGGAATAACGCGATGTTTCTTAAGAATATTCTCGATTGACCGATTGTCAGAGAAAAGAAAAAATATGGAATATTTTCTAATAATATTGTCGACTGACGAGGAAACAAAATATAATTATGAAATAATGTTTTAAGTAAGTCTTTATACATTATTTTGCATTCCTTTACTTATTATTGCAGCATCTGTTGGCCATTTACATAAGAATATTAGTAGAGCAAATGAACAATTTTACTTCATTTAAAGTCTCAATCCCAATTCTATTTCTAAAGTGAAATAGGACTGGATTTGTAATAAATTTAGTAAGTAGATATTTAATTATTTTTAGCAACGTCGCGCGTAACGTGCGCGTTATGAAGTAAATCTTAGTTAAACGAACATATGACTGCCTTTGTTTTTATACCCCACATACTTATGTTCTATTATAGGTTACATTATTTTTCTTTAACTTTATTGTATTTATTTTATCTTTAACCTGTTCACTGTTTCTTCCACTGTTTCACTTCGCTGTTTATAAAATATATTTTTAACGTGTTATTTCACTGTTTATAAAATGTTGTATTTTTTAATTTCTCATTAACAGTCGAATATTTTAACGCTTGCATTTTGTTTACTTTAAATGAGGTTTACGTTTTCTGTCGTCAAACTTATGATATGTAGGAATGAACGCCCCATACGATACGCGGCTTCGGCTTTTCAGGCCATTTGAGGAAGTTGAGGCCAACGGCCAGCTGGTGCAATTTGGAGTTGGTGTATTTATATTGACGGTCCAAGTGGTTGACCAATAATTGGCATTTGCCAATTGTGTTTCCCGAGTTACGCCGTGAGTGAGTGAGAGTGCAGCACTTACGATTGGATTAAGGATATTGCACTTACGCCGATTGAATGAACTGCAATCAAATATTATTTATACGGCTTGACGCGCCGTTCAAATGTTTAGTACGACCGAAATTCCTTTAAAATACGAGCGCATCGTAATCTCAATACGAGCATCGTAAAGGAATTTTATTTTAGATATTATAAAAGCGCATTGGAAACTGCGAATTCTGCAACTGTGCTTATTCGTAGATGTTATAATAGCCTTAATTTTATAAAAAAACGTTGATCATGCGTAATTAATAAGATTATTTTTGCCGGCTTGTAGCATATATGCTACTCGCCGGCAAAATGAATCTTATTAATTACGTATGATTAACAACTTTTTATAAAATTAAGGCTATTATTCATACTTAAAAAAAATGTAATTTATTATATTATGTAAATAGCGAATATTAAAGCGAAGTGATTTAATTTATAAACTTCTTTTTTTTGCATTTCTAAGGCTTCAAGTTGTCCACAGTTAATCATAAAGAAGCTTTTTATGATTATCGAATGAATAGTTAATTTCAATTGTGTGATTAGTAAATTCCGAGAACTTAAATTCGAAGAAAACAATAAGTAACTTTATGATCCCTAATATTTCATCCACTCTGTCTATATTCCCATTCAAAAATGAAAAAACCCACTCCCATCTATGCCTTGCTCCTCTTCTTAATTGAAGAGATTATATTGAAAATTATTGTACTTATTATACATTATATTGTAGATACTAATTTTGAATAATATTAATTAAAAACTTATATTAACTTAAATATTTTAGACCCAACTCCAAATAGCAATGACCGGTTTGCGGGATAATATAAATATAGCTTCTAGTCTTGGGTTTTTGATGACAATTATTTATAAAACCCTTACATTCCACAGTAATTTGACTACTTTCCAAGGTCTGATCTAAAATTGTAAAAGTCGTAATTTAATTAAGTAATAAGTCATTTAATTAAGGCATAAATAAATACGTCCTGTCCATTTTTGACTGTCGGGGTAGTAATTACCGAATAAGGCGGACTGTCGTAAATCTACATCTTGTCTACTTTCGAGTATTGGGGTAACAGTCCCCAAAATAATAATCTGTTATTTTCATAAATCGGTCGAAAGTATAACAACGGACCGTATTCTGAAATAAGCAATTTTGCTATTTTTGTATCTTGACAGTTATTGTATAAAATTGTAATGCCGCCAATTTTTGACAGGTTTGAAAATAATTAATTAAATCAATCAGAAAGCTCTAAAACGTAAACAAACATTAAGATATTCATAATTATGAATAAAGAGCTTTCTAATTGATTGAGTTCATTAATTTAAAACCTGTCAAACTCAAAACTTCAAAATTGGCGGCATTACAATGTTATACAATAACTGTCAAGATTGCAATATTGCTTATTTCATAATACATCCGATTGTCGCTTCATCAATTTTGATGTTTGACGGATGTCTTGATATTTCTCATAGAAATTTTACGCGCACGTCCCGATAATTTGATGCCTTGCTAATTACATATAATAGGGTAGTTTGAGTAGTTTTATGCCCAAATTATGAATCCAAAATATTTAGAATTTTTCCATTTATAGGTGTAATCATTTAATCATTGACGTATTATAATATAGACACGTTATTCCCATACTAGTGTGTAGATGGTGTTGATACTAGCCAGCTTTCATATGTAGCAAATATTGCATTGAAAGAGACAACAAATCACATAATCAAGTAATCACGTAAAAATCAGGTAATTTGAAGTCACGCTGACTAAAATAACATACTCATTCTTACTATAGTGTACGATACTCTGTTCCTTTTTCCCCGGGACTTTTTTTTTGGCGTAGTTTTCGTAGTCGGCATTTTGTTTCGGTCTGTTCGATAACGAATGCAAGTAAGGCAATTACCTTACTTTTGAGTTGCCAAGATTTCACGCTTGTAACGTAACTACAGTTTATTATATCATTGCATTTAATGTAATAATTTGTTAATTTAATGTAATAATTTGATTTAATGTAATAATTTCACTTGCGTTAAAGCGAATAGTTAGCATAGCTCCCGATTGGAGCATGCACAATGCCAATTGATTGGTATATTATTATCATTGAGATTGATTGAAAGTGTATAAGTCAAAAATAAATGTTCTATTCTAGGGATACCACAAAATTATTTAGCAATATGTAATTAAAAGAAATTAAGAATATTCAAAAAGTGTCAACAATTAACGCCACTAGTATAGAATAGAATGTATAATACTAAAATGTAATAATTGTAAATTCTGTCATATTGTTCTTTCATCAGAATTTTAAGCAAATGTAAAATTAATTTTTATTAAACACAATCACCCTAATCTTCCTTTTGCAATAGGTTCTATTGTGCGGATTTTACATATATTACTGGATTTACCCTCGAAGGGGCCTTAGGCTAATACATATTGAGGGTTTCAAAAACACATTATTAAATCTTTTTTTTTTAGTTTAGCAAGCTCTAATGTGGTAATTGAACAGGTTATGTGAAGCAGCCCTGAGCTACGGCAGTGGGTGCCTCATGGTGACCTACGCGCAGGGTGAAGGGAGGGTCCCCTGCCACCTCCAGGATCCACTGAAGGCTGTTGTTCTTATTCTGTCACTATTGTACTACTTCTTTCTATGCAAGAAAAGTGAGTATTTTTATAACTTATTTTACCATATCAACATTACATACCATTACAACATACAAACATTTACCATATCAACGTATAAGTTACTGTAATGATAGTCCAGCGTTTTACAAAATATAAGTCAGAAATATTGAAAAAAAAATGCAAACTTTGATGAGGCATATCTCCATAACTATTGTTATTAGGTCATAATAGCTTGAACATTTTCGACTCATAATCAAGGCAGGAATATAGTCCTGCGAGGTTATTAATGTTTTACAAATAACCCCTGTATATAAGTTACTGTAATGATATACCAACATTTTGCAAAAAAATAAGTCAGAAATATTGGAAAAAAAATGCAACTTTGATGTCACATATCTCTTTAACTATTGATATTAGGTCATGGTTGCTTGAACATTTTAGACTCACAATCAAGGCAGGAATCCACATGTAAAGTATTGTGGACTAGCTCTGTTACACCCAGTATAAAATAATTTGAAGCATGCGCAACAAAGGAATGCAGAACAGAATTATATAATGGAAATCATGCACTAAAGTGTCAATGCCCTAGATGCGTCTTGCATTGCATATATGTCATGTCAAAAGAATCAAGCAACAAGACAATTGTGTTAAATTGTTAACATTGTAGCTCTGCTGCGTTAACTAATTATGATGTTACTTCAATAACAGAACTGTTTCTGTACTGTATATGTATTTTAGCACCTTGAAACATGCTAGCGGTGATATTTTGACTGGTGACACACTACTATTATTTGAGATTTGTATCTGATTGTATCAACAATTGCTAAGTGATAATGACAATCGCAATTCGATGGCCAACCATCGGTTCTAGACAACAGTTATATCTCAGTTACAAATACAATCAGGTCCAAATCTCAAACAACTGTACCGTGTAACCTGTTAAAATAATGGTTTGACCATCACTAAAATAATATACAGTATTTACTCGAATTAATTAGTTCATTTACAACAAGACCGATATTAAACTAACATAAAATTAATGCTTATAACTTTCTACGGCTAGTTGACACAATGAAGTAAAAAAGCTACAATTTGGCACATTCAATCTGGAGCTCAATTGTAAACAATACACATGAAAATAATAATTATTTTCTAAAATATTGTTTCAGTGCTCGGTCTTCGTAAGCTGTTTGCAGCATCAGTGATGACTGTAGGATTATTTATCGCAGCTGATTATGGACTCTGTGATGAGTTTAAATGCCGTGGAGCTGAATCTCGCATAGGTAAGTCAACCCATTTTATTGTTTTGTCCGTAATCCATTCAATTTAAGGATTTGTAATAGTATTTTTTATATTTAGTGTTACTTTCCATTCATTATTTTACAGAAAATGTTGGAAGTACATCAGTCTATTTCGGTCCCAGGTATTTTCATCTCATCATTCATTGTTTTTTTTTAAATCTACTCTATTTTCGGGGGTTTTCTGCCATGTGTGTATGACATTTCGTCCTGATCCTGGGGGGATCCGAAATATTGCCAGAAAGGTCATATACACACGGTAGAATACCCCAGAAGACTCCGAAAGGCCTTGAAATCTTGAGAACATTTTTATCCATTCTATTTGAAAGTGACATGATCCAAATATAGAAAATGGAAAAACGGTGAAGGTAAAGCCCGAGATGTCTTTATAAAGTTGTCAACTCATGCAATAATGTAAATTTTAACCTTTTATCAAAAATGCCGTCTAGAAATGATTAAGGTGTCAATTACAATGTAGTAAATAAATAAAATAATAAAAATGATTTTTCTCAATATTTTTATTTGTATATTCTTAGAACACAATTGATCATTAATTAACATAAATTATTAGGAGTCTCACAGAGACGGAGCTCTATACACAGGGTTATTTGGAAAACATTAATAACCTCGCAGGATTCCTGCCTTGATTATGAGTCGAAAATGTTCAAGTAAGTTATGGAGTAATGCTATATCAAAGTTAGCATTTTTCTTTTAATATTTCTGACTTATTTTTTGTAAAACTTTAGACTAGGCATGAATATAGACCTGCGAGGTTATTAATGTTTTCCAAATAACTCTGTATATGGGAAGCATGTATGGAAGTCTTTATAGGAACACAGGGTTTATGACCTGTATTAAGTACAACATGGTACAGAGGGCTATAGCCCCTTAGTCCCTTAAAATATTTGAAAGAAAACAAAATAGAACATAAGTATACACCACTTTAAAAAAAAAGTGTGAATGTTCTTACGGTGGAATTGGTGGACGTTGCATTGTTTAAAGTGATCACTTAAGCCAGCTAAAATAGGTCATGGGCCCTGCGGCCACCCTATAAAGACTTATTACTAATCAGAAACATACCTCATTATTTTCAGAAAGTAGTTGGCAATCCAGAGTCATATGGACAATAGTGTATTTAATTGGGTTAGGACTCTTCACTCTCCACTTCACTTTGACTGAAGAGCACATTACTTATCGTCCAGTGGTTAGTATTAAAAAAAAAAAGTAAAATTAATTATTTTTTCTTGAATTGTTTCATTGAGTATTATTTTATCCAGGGTGCCCTGTATGTGTCCTTATCTGGTTCGTTCCTTGCAACTGTGTCGAGGATAGTCGCAAGGGAAGAAACGGGAGACCGAGTGTATGGGAGGATGGACGTGACAAGCAGTCTGCCACCACACGCAAATGGTATGTGTATATTCAAAATAATTTTGTTTATTTGTATCCTTCCCAACTTTCTTAATCTTCCAAATGTGGCAAAATAAGACATCCATCATAACTTACTGACTCACTCTTTTTTTAAAGTTGCAACCAAGATGATTGTCTAAAATGAATTACAGAGCTTCCGAGAATGAATAGGTTCCAATAGATTTTAACCGATCGGATGCCGGCCATACCTAACGTGGAATGTACCCTTTGTGCCGTGCAATTTTGCGCACGATTGCTGTTTTTAGATACTTTTTTGTGATGGTTATATTCATGTAAAAATCAACAATAATCGCTAAGAAGTTGCAGTTTCTAGTTTCTTAATATACAGACTTCAATAATTATACTTATGTTTCAATAATTACTTGTACAATAATGAAAATAAGTAACGAAATTTACTGTCAGAAACGTATGCACATGTTTATCGAATAAAATCGTGGAAGCAATACCACTAAAATATTGTATTTCAATATTTTCGTTCTAAATATGTCAAAGAATATAAAAATACTTAATTGTAACACTTTTTTATTTTAAAATAACACTTTTCTTAACAAATAAATAACACAATTAATGTGCAGTTCGAAGACGACATTTGGAATGATTTTTTGTCGGGTTTGCGCGGCAAATGAGGTTACTTGACAAATAGAACTCGATCATTTATTCAAAAACTTGACATACAACCAATAACAAGCTTTAAAAACCCATAAACGCAGTACAATAGGCGGAATTCTAGGGAGCGCAGATGTGCGCTCCGGCACATAGAGGGTACAAAAGATTTCGTACAAATCTGCGCTCCGGCACCCGACCGGTTAAGAAAATTGCAATTGAAATACTCACATGCAACTTTAATGCATTTTCTTTGATCACAAAAAAATCCTTATAAAATACCACCAGTCATTCTCAGAAAGGCTATATTAATTGTATACAATTATTCAACAGTCCTCCAGTCAGGCTAATTCTGAAATATCTATGCAATTAAAAAATGTCTGAGGGAAATCTACTCACAACACAGACATTTATAAAAATAAAATACAATTTTACAATAACTGAAATCAGTTAAGGTGGTTGTTGCATAAGCTGTAATATTTGATATGACTCTTGCATTTTTAATTAAAATGCTGTAAAACAGTGCTAGGGAGGGGAACAATAATTCCTATGCGTTCTATTTAATCAATATATTATTTCTGTATTCAGCATTTCACATTCAACTTCAAGGTTAATGGTTTTCTTCATTGTTAATTGATTATTATTTTAAAGTTTTGTACAACCAAAGCTTTGTTATTTCTGTATTCATCTTATACCATAATTTATATAATTAACTCGCAACATTTTCCTCTAATCATTTGGTGTTCTCGTCCGAATTTACTATATCTCACGATGAATGTTCCACCTAAGTCATGTGTGAGCACGCAATTTGCCAAATAGAACACCCAAAAAAAGAAACCCAAAATAGCAAGCAAGGACCTAATAAAATTATGATGATATATATTATATTTTTCACAAAAATTGATTGTTTATGTGTACATTTTAGTTTTTTAAGTTTTCAACTATTTACACTATTGTTTCATAAACAATATTCACTATCTCCTTAACCCGTTTTGTGCGGTTCTGGATAGGGTTAGCTAGATCGAAGTCTGTGCTAAAGAAGATCGGTTGTTTTAAATAGTGGAATCTAAACAATAATGATATTCTCTAAAGTAACAAAATTAAAATTTGTTTGTTAATTGTTTTTTATACAACAATGATTAATAAATTATATGCCATTTTTATTTTGTTTACTTTGTATGTATACCCTAAAAAATAATTTCGAAGAGAAAATCCTTGGATTTCTGTTATTTTGGAAAAAATTGTAGAAATAATGTTTTTTCTTAATTATTTTGTATCTTGTTATAAGTTTATGTAGGTATAATAATAATGTACATGAGTTATCTCATAATTTCTTGATGAATATATTAGTTTGCCAATTCTTAGAGTATGATATCTCTAAAGAAAATACTGAAAGTACAACTTCCTTCTCATATTTTGCTTTATAAAATATTACAGTAAAAATATGGTGCACAATAAGAAAAACAGAATGTTTTACTACATACATTTATTGATTTCTTTCTGAGAATTGAAACATTGAATCCAATTATTTCAGAATATCATTTTTTTCATACCATTGTCTAAGACTAAGGGGGCGGTATGAAAATGTGAATGAAATTTTGAACAATCACCTTATACATAAATATATATGAATTCTTGATTACCATAGCACTTTACCCATAATTAGCATTCTCCAGATAAACAAGTTGGATTCACAATATTAGGGAAGAATTACACTCTTCTTTTATTTTAAAAATTAAATACATCAGAATTTGAGGGTAAATATAATTCATGAAATAAGTTAATAAGTTGATAATTATTATTTCAGATCAGTTCTGTTTGCCGAATAATCGGGAGAAAAATAAAAAGTCCAGCATTGTCATTGCATTGTGGATTCAAGCACTTACATGGCTTTTGATGCTCACTTCGGGAATATTTTATATGGCAGCCTCATCTACTAGAGTAAATAAACTAATTTATTTTATGACCTACCAAATTTATTGGTAACAAAATAAAGAAGAAGAATGTATTAAGTGGAATATTTATAATAACAAGCCTCTCAGAAGATTTTATTTGCAAAGCAAGTTGCAATACTCTACAGTTAAACTCTTCAGCAACACACTATTGAACGAGGTTTCCTTTAATATTTTTGTAAGAAATAGTCCAGAGAGAATAAATAAATAGGTTTAAGGGGTAACACCATTCTGGAAGACTGAAATTTAAGTAGAAATGTGATTATTTTTTACAAGATTAATTATTTCAATATTTTAGTGGAACTTCTTAAAGTACATATTAAGCAATTATTTTATTAGAGAATTTTGGAAAAAAAAACCATGACTGAGATGTAACTTTCCCTGGAGTTCCTGTAACTTTTTCCGAGACAGAAAAAAGGTCATATACAGATTTGGAAATGAAATATTTACAATATAGTACACGGATTTTTTAATCTGTTAAGCCATTTATTAACAACAATTGTTTATAAAAAAAAAAGTAACCAATAAAAACCAAGGTTTTACTATATTCCCTTTCTTTGTAAAATATAACAATAATTAAAGACGAATTAAAACATATAACATAACACAAAACTTACAGAAATTTAATATATTTCTAAAATGTCAGATGTTTTGAGATGTCAAGATTTTGATAGATTCAATTATCATCAATATTGTACCTTATGAATTTCCAGCGTCAAATGATTTAGTCAGAATCAGATTTGAGTAATGTAGAATTCTTCAAAACTGAGCAGAAATCTAAAAGAAATAAATTATTATTTGATTTTTTCCCAAAAAACCCAATTTTGCTGTCATCTGTGAACCAATTGTTTTGTAAATTTTCGAAATTCGTAGTGATATACCTATTATACCGACGGAGTAATTCAAATTTAGAAAATATTATACGGCCGCGCCGTTGCTAATCAAACTTTTCTAATGATTCCAATTTGAAAAAACCAATAAAATTTCTAAAAATCCAAAATTATACTATAATTATTAATTTTTTTTAATGAAAATTGATAGATCTTCTTGATCGTCGCCACGAGTCTACTTGCCAAATTTCAGCTCGATTGGATCACGGGATAAGGGTCAAAAATCGATCCAAAGTTTTTGTTGACGGCAAGTAAGCAGACGCCACGAGTTAATATAAAGGGAGTAAAAATAATGGACTTTTTTTCAGATTGTTCCATTACGAATTTTCAATTTTCCAAAAAAAAAGTTTTTTCCAAATCGGATGTACTACTTTTTAAATTTATTTCACTTCTAAACAATCTTTTTTGTATCAGACAAACGTGCATCAGGAATAGTTGCATATTAATCATGGCGGAAAAGCTCCATGGGAATGAACTTAACGCGACCATTTGTTTTCTTTTTCAAAATTTTTCCAATAAAATAATTGTTTGATATGTATCTTAATAAGTGCCAATAAAAAAATATAAATAAATAATCACCTCCTTGTAAAAAAAAATCACTCAATTTCTACATTAATGTCAGGCTCCCAGGGTGGCGAAACCCTTTAATATACTTACTGACATCAAAGGACAACTAATACATCCAAGATCAAATAAAAACCCAATAATCGTGACACTTGTCAATAAAACACATAATTCGCAACAACTTTGTGAGATTAGTGAATAAATTGCATTTTTGGCAATAAAATTGTGAGATTGGTGAATATATTGTACAGTTCGCAATAAAATTGTAAGATCGGTGAATAAATCTAAGAGTTTGCAATAACTTTATGAGATTACAGAATGAATCGCATAGTTCATAATAACATTGTGAGATTGGTTAATAAATCACATAATTCGCAATAACATTGTCAGATTACAGAATAAATCGCATAGTTCGCAATGACATTGATCAAATAATCTATAAAAAATAATATGAATAACTTACTTGTTACATATTATGTTATCACAAATGTAACAAGAAAGCTAAGTGGCATAAAGTTCTATCATCAAAAAGTAAAAATTATTAATTTCCATAAATTGATTAATTTATGATACAGGAAAACCCTGTTAATTCGAATCCCGATAATTCAAAATTTTTAAAACCCACAAGCCCCAAAATGTTAATTTCATAGTAAATTAACCCCGATAATTCGAAAACCCCTGTAATTCGTAATTAGAAATAATTTTTAGCTCCTTGCACCACAAGTCACTACATTTTAGATCATATAATTTGAATTCTTTTTGAAATTTGACAAAATTGAAAAAAATATTCAGTTTTTTTCCACACGTGATAGTTACATTATTTTATTAGTTTATTAATTGCGATATTTATATTAATATAATAAATACAGTAAAACTTCTATTTTACATTTCTCATTTTTACGTTTTCCGCTATTTACACCAAAAAGTCGGAGTCCCGTTGCATCTCCATACATTCCCATACAAATATTTCGCGCAATTTACACGGAGGAATATTATCATTTCCCCCAGGTTTTACACCAAAATATTTAGAAAATTCAACCATACATTGATTGAAATTTGCGAATAAAATTCCTTTTTTCTTTCCAAAAATTGGACACATCAGCATTAGATAAATGTTGTATTTTCAACGGGGAATCTTTCGTGTTTGGGTTGTGGCTCGAGCGAATACATAAGATTAGTAATGAGGTAACGTAAAAAGGAGCAAACTATTTACTAAATGTAAATATTTTCAAGGTTTAACTAATGACCTTTTTTAGTAGCTGTACCTACTCCTTTTACCATCAGCTATTCGCCAGCGCTGTACTTTGTATTTATAGTTTTTATATTACACTAGGCGTTTTAATTGTTAATATTCTTTACTATTTGCCCTAAAAACAATCGCAACAAACAGTACAATTGATTATAAGATGAAAAAAATGCATAACTCTATTATTGATATTAAGTCACTTGAATATTTTCGACTCATAATCAAGGCAGGAGTATAGTCCTGCGAGGTTTTTAATGTTTTCCAAATAACCCAATGCAGTAATTCAATTGCAAGAGTGAAAAATGTCATCCTAATAAACAACATATACAGTTCCTTTATATAAAATAAACTATCACATCCACAAAACTGCTTGAATACTGGCAGAGTTTATTTATAAACTCCGGGAGAGATCGATAATAGAAGGTGACCCTATAAAAAGGGTCTATATAGTAAATCAGGTCACAAAGTGATTTTATTGTTTTAAAATGGTCTACATATGCACCATGTGCGGTGTTTTATTTTTCATGATTTTAACTCAATCTTGCCAAAATTCAACCTCAAAAGTTTGGTAGCGTGGAAAAAGTGTATATATTCACCTGGTAGTAACAGATAAGACAGATGCCGACAGTTCGACAATGTCACTTGGATTGCTTAACAACACGAATGAACAAATAAAATTTAAAATGAATGTCCATAATAATAGAAGTGAATATTAACAAAAAAAACTTAAATTCTGTTTATTTATTTCACTATGTGTTATTTCACTCTCCTGTAAAATTTTGTTTTTGCATATAGAGCCTTTTTATAGGGACATCTTAAATTACTGGCAATTTTATTAATTTTGTGGGTATTTAAACCGTATGCATTCTGAAATTTGAGTGATGTTATCAACTCTTTGATATTTCGAAATGATCGCCAAAAGGTCATAACCGACAATTTTGCTCAAATAGTGTTTATTTATCAAAAGCACACTAAAAGCTAAACGCATCGCCTCAATTTAATAGTAACAACAATTATTATATGCAATATGGATATTTTGTCCCTATACATTTTATCGTAAGCCACAGCTATTTAAAATGTGAGTTAGGCAAAACATTGCAAGGATCAAACGTCCCTTGAGCTTATGACTCGGTTCTTCTGTAACAGTAGTGGCGACTCGTCGCACCCGCAATGGCTTAGGAGATAGACCGTAAATATATTATATACACGCTTATAACAATATATAGTAAAACATTAGCAAAAAAAGTTTCTTCTAGTATCTCTCTCGAGTATCTTTAATCTCTGACCGAACGTACTTTGGGCAACGATTTTTTAAAGATACAATAACAAGGCGTCAAGTGATTAGGACACCTTCAGAATGATTTCAAATATGAGAACTAATCCTGTTAATTTAATCTAAATAAAATATAATAATTTACAATACATATAATAATTTAATAATTTTGCTGTCTGTCTGTTCATCGGTCCGTAAATTTGTAACATGCTGGAATTAAAACTTTACCTAATTGACACTTAGAACATGAGTGTGAGACGCAACCAGTGCGTGGCTAATGTTGCGCGATCATGTAAGGGTCTTTATAAATTATTAGTATTTCCTGTGATTTTTCACGGGTGTATGGGCTAGTTATAAAATAACACTGATGGCACATAACGAGTTTCGTGACTGGAAATCCTTTTCGTGTCTTACATTCCAACAAAATATAAAATACAATTTAACGAGCTTAAAGGCATGTAATTTAAACAGAATTGCCCTAATATTGAACTCAAATATGATTTTTTTGATGACAGCAAGATAGATGTTATTGATAAAGAAAAAAATATTTGATCCCGTCAAAGCTGTTCAGTAATCAATTCTTTACTAGTACATCTGTACAAAGATAGACCATAAATATTGAAAGAAAAATATAATGACCTGCGTAAATTATACGAAAATGGCACAATTCCCTCCATATTTTGTCATGAATACTTGACACTCCCACATGATCCTAAAATAGCCAACGTATTAGCAGAATCAGATGAGCATGATGCACAAGTTTAGCACTGTGCAAGTTGGTATTAGTTACCAAAAACTATTAATTTTTTTTAACATTCGCTTGTAATAACTACATTATTTTTATATTGTTATTCTGTTTTACTTTATTTAAAAAAATGAGGCTTTGAAACAAAAACTCACCATGATATTTATAATTGTTGCTGAATTTCCTTCTTTTATATTAGTTTAATAAAATTATATACATAGCTTTCTGTATTATATATATATATATATAGCTTTAAAAAATTGAATAATATATGTGTTAATCAATTAAAAAGAGACTATACAAAAAGTCGAAAAATTTACATTAATTTACCAAGCTGCCATGGCAAAATTGGATAACGCGCCATTGCCGGATAGAATGGAGGTCCATTGGTTCGAATCCTGGTAGCAGCTAAAATAATTTTTCGTTAATTTGATTATTCTGTATGTCTTTTCTGATTAATTAATAAATTTGTTAATAATTCATAGAACTTTGTTCTGAAATTGCAGCTTCACAATAATAAAGTGTTTTCTTTAATATATAGATTTTTATAATTATAACTGAAAGATAATATTGAAACAAATATTTAATATAAAATTTAGTTCATTAAGTATATTCCTTAAAAAATTGAGAAGAAAAAATCTTCTGTACAATTTTGTTTTTGTCGGTTACAATATTTTGGCGATCATGAGACGATATAAACTCAATCAAAACTAAGCACAATACAGTTGTACTGAGTGACATTTAGGCCACTAATACAATAAATAAGCCAATTAGTTACAATCTTCAGTCCAAGAAATCTTTAAAAATAGTATATATTTGTATAATACATATGTATGTGAACATGATATTGTATTTGGGAACATGTGAATATGATTTGAACATGATAGCCAACGTCCGTTCAAGAAGAAGAAAAATGGATTTGTAAATATGTATAGGTATATATATATATTAAATAATTTTTATAAAAATATATATTTTGTGCCTTTTAGGGGGCGGAATATAATGAAATATTGTGGAATAATACACTGAAGGGTTTGGCGTGCCATATCCCTTCATGGGGTGAAAGCGACAATGTTCGCCATCTCGTCAACACATTACCAGCTGCAGCCATGACTGCACCTGACTATCCCAGCGATCCAGAGTAAATTTATAAAATATCTATATGTTTCTATCTTTAGGATTAATTAAAAAAATACTGTGATTAAAGACAAATATAATAGGGGGACCTGAAAGAATTTAAAATTTTTACTAACTCTTAAAAGTCATTTATAAAAAACTAACCCATAAAAACCAAGTTTTTATTATACTCCCTTTCTCATTGACTAGTTGAACCAGGTTTAACGCTTACCCCACGCGTTGGGCTTGAGTCGGGCGACACTATGAAAGGGAGTAATAAAAAAATTTGAAAAATCCAAAATTAAACTATAATTATTAATTTTTTTTTAAACAAAAATTTGTTTGATCATTTTTATCGTCGTCACAAGTCTGCCTGCAAAGTTTCAGCTCGATTGGATCATGGAAAAAGGGTTAAAAATCGATCCAAAGTTAAGTAAAAAAAGGAAAAATATTATAAATCAAAATTGTGAATAACTTAAGGTTTGTTTACGCGTTAGAGCTTTCTGATTGATTGAATTCATTAATTTCAAACATGTCAAACTTAAAACATCGAAATTGGCATTAATAAAATTTTATACATACCTATCAAGATTGGGATAAAGATTTGACATCTCAATATTGCTATTTTCAGAATAGCATAGATTGTTAACTAAGTGCCTTTAAAAACATTGAATTTTTAGTTAAAATAATTTAAAACAATTTTTTTATATATATGCTGTATATTAAAATTGCATTGGCGGAAGTACTGCGTACGTGCCAGCTTTAAATAACAAACCTGTATGATTCAGTAATTTTTTTTGTCACTTCATTTTCTGAATACATATTTTGATTACTTTCTGGTCCCTCTGATATATATATCTATATAATATATAACTTACATTAGAAGTATACATCAGAGGTATATAAGACGCAATATGTAAATTTGAATATAATTTGTGATGCATTATTGGTTGCATAAGTAAAAGGCATAAGTAAAACATTGTCTCAAATTACTAATTACATAAAGTAAAAATATCCGTTAAAATAAATTGTCTCCTTTAAATTTATCATAACATCACCCTGTATTGTATGCTTCTGAGGTATATGATATCGATTATTAAGGATGATTATGTATCAATAATTTAAAATGTTTAAATCAACGATATTACTTTACATCATTCAACAGGTCTAATAAATTGAATACTTTGGATAGTATGGACATCTTAGAAGAATCTCAAATAAAGGCAAATAAACGACATTTACTTGAACATGTGCATTCCTATAGACGGGAAAAAGGGTAAATTGACTCAGATTATTAAATACTTACTATACACAATTAATTTTTCTAAATTGATTTTAATTGTAGGAAGAAATATAAATACTGAATATCTATCAGTATGAATATTTTTGATTGAGACAGTTAAAAATTTACTTAAATTATATTTAATGTAGTAATCCAAATTGTAAGCAATGAATGTGAAATATTTGGAAGATTAAAAAATTTGTATGTTTCAGGTTAAACAAAACCACTAAGAAAAAACATGATGCACATAAACACGAGAAAAAGACAGGAAATAAGAAAAAAAGAATCAACAAAGCTAATAACCTGAAGGCAAAAACAAATAAGAATGAAAATAAGCTGAAAAAACCAATAGCAAAAAATGATACTGGTCATCCTCAAACTAAAGAAACTCATTTCGTAACAATGAAATTAAATAAAACTTCGACTGTGACAATTAATCAGAGCATAAGTGCAAAACTAAATGAATCCATCATGAACAAAAAGCCTAATAACACTGATGAAACAAATGTAAAAAGAGAAAAACGTACTTCTGATCAAACAAATGCTTTGGGTTTCAAAATTATACAACCGACAGATTCAATTTTACAAGGACACGTCATTACTAATAAACTAAAGCCCGACCTGGTTGGTCACGTGATTCTAAATAAGACTAGCATAAATATAAACGGCCATGAAATAACATTCAAACAAGACTTATTTATCCGAGAACATGACCCGCTACCAGCCAAGATGCATCGACAACATAGAGGACGAATAGATATACGATTTATAACGATTCACAATGTAACCCTTCCAGATAATACAACCAAAATAAGATCAGTGCGACAATCACCCATAAAGGTTACAGAAAACGCACAAGCTAATGACACAATTTACAGAAAATATTCCCCTGAGACAGCTGAAAAAAATCGTAAAAGGGAGACTGAAATGAAAACAACACTGGTTGCAGATATGGAGGACTATTTGAAAAGAGCAGATATAATAGAAGATAATCAGCGAAAACACAATAAAGAAATAGAAGAGGCTGACAACGATTCGAGTACTGTAGAAATTGTACAATTTGACATCAAGGGAAAGCATTTAAGTGGCATTAACGAGAAAATTAAATTTGATGACAAATACATGAAAGCAAGTACTGAAGAAAAATATTTCTCTCCTGAACCACCCAATAAAACATCGAGAAGAAGCAGAAGGAACACTCAAATGAAACCGTTTAATGACTCCGCAGATGTGGAGAATTTCTTCAAAAATATTGATATTTTTGAAAACAATTTGCAAAGGAAAAATAAACAAAATGACGAGAGTGATTTATATGGCAATTCGAGAAATATTGAAGTTTTAAAGTTAGAGGCCATAGGAAATAACTTTGTTCGCATTACTGAGAAAAGAGAATCCGATGATAAACATGTAAACTCAAATAATAATGTTGTGTATGCTATAACTAAACTAGAATCAGAAGGCTGCGGGTGTTTGGCTGTTTATGGTTGGACGATCTTCATTGCATACACAATATTTTCGATCAGCTCAATCAGATTTTTAATCATAAGCCAATCCTCAGTTTTCACCATTGCTATGATGTCCCCCGCGTTACCCCTTGCCGGCGTATGGTGGGCAATATTCTCACAGAAACCAGGTTTGTAATTTTTATTTTATTTACTTTAGTACCAATACAGGCATCGCGTGTCCATAAATTTTGTGCATGATGATATAACATAATGTCATCTAAATAATAACATATTATGCTACATTATTATATTACTAAAGGTATAATTACACACTGAAGTTGTTTCATCTGTTGCATCAATGAAGAAAGCATGTGTATGATGACGAACGTCTCGCCACCATCGCACGCGGGTCAGATATTAGAAAGAAAGATTTTTCTTCCAATCGCCGCCGACAATGATTGATAACAAATGACACCCGAGATATACTGGGCCAAAGCTAACTACGACACAGTGGACAAATTGTACTTGCGGTTTCCTGGTAAGTCGGGTGCCGCTTCAATCGAGATTCTCCTGGCTTCGTCGAATCCGGAACAGTTGGTGTGTCTCTTCCGGAAGGCTAAATTGAATTGATTCTTGAACCCACACGAAGAGGAATGTCTGTTCTCACCGAAAAACGACACTTGACACGCTTTTCAACTGTCACTGGGCGGTTTTTAAAAATACGAATCCTGGCTAGCGATTGGCGCAGAACACATCGGGCGCCAGCGCAATCAATCAAAATCATGGTGCGGCCTGCGTGCGGCGATTACGAAACAGCATGGCTAGAGAGTTATTTGCACAACAGACAAATGATTGTCAGGATAGCTGACTTGGAGTCTGATCACTTTTGCGCCGTTAGTGGGGTACCACAAGACTCCCACCTATGTCCTATATTGTTCTCCATTTTCGTCAATGAAGTAATCCCCGTACTATTGTCATCGGAGTTAGGTGTCTGCTTTTCACGGACGATATGAAACTCTGTAGGGTAATTGAAACAGTCCAGGACTGTAAACTTTTGCAGTGTGCAATGGACACTTTACAGAAATGGAGTGAAGCCAATAACCTATATTTAAATGTCCCCAAATGCCAATTGATAAGATTTTCCCGCACCCGAACAGTAGTACATTATGATTACAAAATTGATGGAAAAGTTTTGAGTGTGGTAGATGAAATAAGAGATCTTGGCAAAATTGTTGACAAAAAGTTTTCTTTAGCCCCCCATATCAACTCAACAGTTGATAGAGGATTAAGAACTTAAGGTTTCTTACTTAGGTTAAGCAAAGATTTCAAGAAAATTGAAATTTTCATATTATTTAAGACCCTGATTCAACCAATACTAGAATTTAATACAGTTGTATGGAGCCCTCATTATCAATTGATGATGAGGGCTCTTAATTTTTATTGATATTGATTATTGACTTAAGAACTTTGAAATTGGTGTATATGTATGTGTATGTGTCGAATTTTTATGGTATATTTTATTTTAAGTATTTAATAGCTGTTCTCTGTCCTTTTCTTCTTTTTTCTTTATTATTTTAATTATTTCTCTTTTGCTCCTTTTTATATTTTCTCTCCATGTGCCTCAATATAACATATATGTAATTTGTAATCTATATGGCGAACCAGGTCTTGCACTAACAACCTGGTTACGCTGGAATAAACACATTATTATTATTATTATACAGTTCACATGAGTAATATAGAGAAAGTCCAAAATAAGTTCTTAGATTTATCCATTATAAACTTAACATACCTTCAAGTAACATTGATTGCAATATTTTTAGATCTTTTAGCTGTCTTAATAAACTAAAGACTAGAAGAATAGTCACGGACTTTCTCTTTTTACACAAACTAATAAATGGTACTATCGACTGTCCTCAACTACCAGAACGTATCTGCTTGCGTGTTCCGTCTTGCATAATTAGAAGTCATGCAGGTTTTGCCATGCAAACTGCAGCTACTAACTATTTCTTTAATTCCCCACTGCAAAGGCTTCCTAGACTAGCAAACAGATACGAGAAACTTGATGTCTTTGCCAATAACCGTATATTATTATTATTGATAATGGGCAGGCAACTTATGCTGATAGGCCCATATCACTGTCTCTCATTTGATTATCCAGCCTATTCTTAAATTGGTTGATACTGGCTGCAGACCCAACGCCCTCAGGCAAACTGTTCCACATATTGACCACTCTATTACGTAATGCATGCTTTCTTGGGTTACACGAGAACCACGACTTGTTCAACTTCAGGTGATGTCCTCGAAGGCCCCCATTAGTGTTTGATGCAAACATATCTGTCATATTAGGAATATTGTAGTAGCCCGATAGAATCTTGAATGTCTCGATGAGGTCACCTCTTCCTCGTCGCTCCTGAAGAGTTGGAAGTCTCAAGACTCTCAGCCTTTCCGCATATTCCAGGTTTTTAAGATCCAAGAGCAATTTTGTGGCTCGTCCCTGAACGTTTTCCAGTAAAACTTTGTATATCTTTAGCAAAATATGGATTCCAGATCTGAGAGGCATATTCGAGGAGAGGCCTCACATGTCTTATAAATAGTTGTGAATAGTGGTACCGTCAGATGTTGGAATGATCTTCTCACCAAATACAAAATAGAGTTATTCAAACATATATTAAAAGGTGTATTGAAAGATTACTAGTATTTGTCGAATTGGATTGAAATAGTTGATTTGTATTTGTATGTATATTTTTTATTATACTATGACTTTCAAAGCTTATGCTATTGCTTTTCACTCTACATTATTATTTTTTTTGTTTTTGAATTTCTATTATATTATGTTTTTCTTATGCTTCTGCTTATTATATACTTGCTTCTTATTTTATATTGTATTTATCTTTATATATTTGTATCTATATTTTAAGTATTTTCTTTCCACTTTAAAACATTATGTTCACATGTTATTATTATTTTTTCTTTTAACTATATATGCCATTAATGTACCTTTCTGTTATAAAAGCCCTATAGGGTGTAAATTAATAAAAAAAAAAATTAATAATGTCAAATGCAATAAAATGTTATTTTTTAATTTTGATTTGCAGTCTGAAAATATGTCTATATTGCTTTGTAATACTTATAATTAACCTAATAAAATACCTCCTGTAAAAATATAATCAATTAAATTAGCTTCCGATGGACTATCACAACATTACTTAAAACAGTTTTAATTTTATTAATTGAGCCAATTGTAATGATTATTAATTTGCTTTACATAAAAGTATTACACGATAGAATATAAATTTTTAATAAAATGTTTTAATCTCAGTAAATATTTAAAATACAGATGGAAGTCTAGTTATGCAGCCAGGTTTGAGTGGAGAGTTAATTTGCGCACTCTTGGGTCTGCCTATTGTTATTCTTGGCTTAATATTACTTTTCAAAGCACATCTGATGCAGCCTTCTTACGATAGTCAACAAGAACAAAACATTTTCTCTGGGTAAGAAAAAAATTTGAATATTACAAAATGAAAAATATTATATGCATGTTGGATCGACTAGAACCAATTACCCTTTATTTTGGGTTTGATATCATCTATGTTCTATACTATTTACGGCCTTCTCAGAACATTACTATGTAGTTACAATCTAGAATTGTCTTATGAATACAGTAAAACCCCGTTAATTCGAACCCCGAGTTCTTGGGTATTATTTTGTTTATATTTATAGTTATCTCGCATTTCAATATGTTTTACCTTCTTTACACCTTCCTACGAATTTCTTTTTATAAAATCGTTTGATAGTTATTATTTAATTTTATTTATATTTTTGATATTACAATAGCCGTTTTAATTGTTAATATTCCTTACAATTTGCCTTAAAAACATCCCGACAAAAAGTACAATTGATTATAAGGTGATTGAAAAAATTTAAAGATATTGAAAGAATGGTCAATGTCCACGAGATCTTTCTGTGGGTGATATTATCCTGAAGACGACTCCAAATCATTGTTGGTTGAATATCCCGGATTACGTAAATAGGTTTATTTTACATTTTTTAGCAACATGTACATTTTTGAATAATTAAAGTATTAATCGTTTTTATTTTCATTGAAGACTCATTTTTCTATACAATTTTCATTTATTAATTCTTACGTTTTCCCCAATTTTACCCCGTTTTTGGCTGTCCCTTGGTTGTTTACTATACGGTAAAACATGCGTTTTCGAAACGATTTCTTGAAATACGTAAAAATACAGATATTTTTCACAAAATTAGTGGCTATTTTCATGAGTTTTACAATTTTCGGCGAATTTCACAATTTTTAATTTTTTTTGTACCTCGAATTTCGAATCAATGGGTTTTGAATAATTCAAAATGTTTTTTTTTGGGTCTCTTGAATTTCGAATTAACAAGGTTCTACTCTTTATACCAAATGGTTTTTAGTCATTACATATAGGTACATATATGAATAAGCTATGCAGTTTAAATTATAAGAGTTATATGGGTCTATTCTCATTGGTTTGCGGTAACATAACAGTTATATCTTGAATCCTATTATATATAACTTTGTGAACTGTTGGCTATCTATAGTAGAAAAAACTTTACAGGTGGATTCCTGCCTTGATAACGAGTCGAAGATGTTCAAGCAGCCATGACCAGTGTAGTCAAATAAAATGATAAAAACCTTGCAAAAATTGAAAATAGGATTACAAGGTTTTTATCATATTATTTGAGTTGTATTGAAGCGAATTAATTTTTTTGTATAAGTTACTCTAATGATAGTTCAACTTTTTACAAACTTTGATATCGCATATCTCCAAAACTATTGATCATGGTTGCTTGAAAATTTTCGGCTCATTATCAAGGCTGAAATCCACCTGTAAATTGCTACTAACGATAAGATATCCTGTATAGAATAGTAAAATAAATCAGTTTGTTTCACACTTCTATTAATTTCATCATCCATTGCTATAATGACAAAAATATTGAAATATGATAGATGTGTTTTTCTCTATCAAATTTCATTTATTATTCTTCTTTTTTAATTATATAATATATAATTATAATTATATAATAAAAATTCTTTTTCTTCTTCTCTAATGCGTGCATAAAAAAAGTTCGTCCCATTTTCTTTTGGGACAACAATCACCATTATATCAATCTTACTATCCTCAGAACAGGGGAAACTGATCTTAAACTTCTTCATTAGCTTATACAACTTGTGTTGTTTTTACAGTCTTAACAGAGAGCAATAGAAATAAAAATAAGAAAATGGATTTTTAAAATGTTTGAAAACAAGAGATTATGTTTCACATTTCAGGACAACAAATAGTGTAAGCACTATAAAGTTATGTGGAGACGACGTGATGACTTACGAGCTAACAAATGGATCGCAGGTAACCCACGCATAGTATAGGAACTTAGCCGACACACTGCTGTAAGTTAAGGTACTAAATATTGTCCATAGATTGGACTACAATTCGTCCACAGTCACAGGATACCAAACTAAATAAAATGCCCTTTTATGTGTGTATTAGTAAGCTACAGAAATGTAATTTCTGAATTTGATTTGTGATAACAAATTAAGGCTAAGTTAAGATAAAAAAATTCAAAATCAAGCTGAAGCTATAAATACTTAAAAATGAAAAAATATAAAACGTCTTATTCAAAAATCAGATTAAAATAAAGGAAATATAAAATAAGAAATTTAATTACTCTACATGATTATATTGCATGTAAACTAATATATATTTTTTTTATTTATAATTACTTTACTTATTTATTTGTTGTTAAATGGATATATGTACGAAAATCCTAGAAGCACGTTTTAACATTGCCCCATATTAAGGCGTTATTAGCCTTTTGAATAGCCTGCATTAATAAGCACCATTTGTCTTCCTTTGGTACAATGCAAACTTATCACAATACAAAGAACACTTTTTTTTCTTTTTAGAAATATGGCATTTTCAAAATAATATTCAATAAAAGAATTTCCATTTATGAAATCATATTTGACTCATTTTTATGGTAAAAATATTTTTGATTGATAATCCATTATCATTCAACGTGACATTATGTAATTTCGGTAGACTGTGATCACTCCCCCTCCTCGTCCAATAAAATTAGTCCTTGAAATACATCTTCATAAAGTATTAACTCTGACCAGAAGAGTTACTATAATAATTGTGGGAAATTACTTTGAATATATCGAGGGTAGAAAGCCAAAAGGGCGTTTTTTAGGAGAGTAAAAGAAAGTTCTGTCAATCTGATTTTGTCAATATTTCTTTTATTGTTAAACGATTTCCATATATATTTTGGATTAACAAATATGGGAATCATTTAATAATAAAAGAAACATTGACAAAATCAGATTGACAGAACAGTATTTTGCTCTTCTGTAAAGTTCAAAATAATCACTAACACCCTTTTGGCTTTTTACCCTCCATATATATATATATATTCCACTTTGGATTACCTGAGTTAATTAAGGATAACACATAGCAGGAATTTTTTGCTTTTGAGATATGCAAGTTCCTTAATTTAAATTCTATACTAAATGCTAAATTGGCTTCTCGGGAAGAGATACGCCGAGCTGTTCCTCTTACATTGTAGGTTAAAGAATTTCAAGCCATTAATTAATTCTAGTCAGCCTCAGATTGTGTGCAATTTGAGACAGATTTTTTATGTACTATTGAGCAGCAAATCTCTATAATTAACACTTTAGGTCAGCCTTGGGCAATTTTCAATTGGATAAATTTTCCACACTGTTTCAGAAAATCAGAATACCGAGATGGAAAACACACTGCTTTGAATTATTTCATCCCTATCAATGCAATAAAAATACTTTAGGAATAATTTATACTATGATCATGGATTTTGTTCTTTGTGTGTTGTGTTGGTGGCCGGTAATAGAAAAATGCTGATCTGATACAGATTTCAAACTAAAAACTGAATGCCCATGTGCCAAAGTTACACTTGATAGGATATTTTATAAATTCCCTAATTTTACGTTTTATTACAATAACTTAGTTTTTTATTAAAAACTGTAAATAGATGTAGAGGATGGTACTTTCATAACATTTTTTTAAGCAAAAGCCAATTCTTATAATGATGTACCACGTCAGGTGCCAATTTCTGTTAAATATGAATTGGTCGGATGTATTTGCAAAGAATACAATACATCCGTAGAATGTAATAATACAAATTAAAGAACGCAAAGTTTTTCATACCCTTTTTACCCTCTCCGCTTTTGGTTAGACTAAGACAAATTTATTTATTTATCTATATTACTGACTGCAAATTTTCGGTCATTTACTGAATTTCTAACCTTTATTGTTACATACTATATGCCAATATCGATGTACAGAATTGTGAAAAAACTTGATTAACTACGAACTTGGCAGGAATGGAACTCCTCATTATCTGTTACCCCGACTAAAGCATGATGTTAATTAACTTGGATTATGTATATGTATTGTTAAAAAAATATCTGTAAGTATTGGTGTTATTTTAAATTAATATTACGTTAAGAGTAAGCCAGCATTATACATTCATAGTATGTATGTACTAGTAGTTATTTTTACTTAATAATGAGGCAACTAACCAAATCAAGAATTGCTCTAGTGCAAAATAATTCCACACAAAAATGCAAAAGACAAATCATACTTAAAAAAATGCAGAGCTATCACCAGGACTCTAAAAAGAAAGAGAGATTTGTCTTTTAGATTTTTTCTGTGACAGTTAGTTTGGCTTAATTTTCAAAGAACAACGTATTCTGAAAATTGAGTATAAATATGTGAATTTAACATTCAATTACAATTTGTTTATATTAAAAAATAAAGAATGGACGTGTTATAAAACATTATAATCGGAATAATTTATTATCTCTTCAATATTAAACTATTGACTAGCGTGATACAAGTCAATCATTTTCCATAAACATGAAAAATGTATTATTCAATATTTAAGTATGCAAATAGAGGGGTTCCAATATAGATATGGTGACAAAATAATGAAGAATAAAATATTATTTCACACCACTGTCTTACAAAAAACTACATTATATTATGTTAAAGAATTATATTTTTGATAACACTAGGAAAAGCTTCAAGCATAGGTAGTAAGTAATCTTATGATACATGTTTGTTGTTATATAAAGTGTGTTTTAAATATTATAAATTTTGAGTATGTAGTAAAATTCTGTCCAGTTAAATTCACTTTATAAAGTAAAAAAATAGTATGCCTTTAAGTTACAAGGAAGTGTTTTTTTATTATATAAATAAATCGGTACATGGGAGTTCTCCCAGTGTCATGACACAGATGGAATCTTTAATGGCTTTAGACTGTTTAGGTGACTCTTTAGACTGAAAATGTGAAAAAGATGTCATAGAACAATGTTCAGAATGTGATAATTATTCAATGAAATTAATGAAATCATGTTATATTATGTTTTTAAATTGTTGGTCTAAAAATGAGTTTTTTTGTAAACAACATGACAGCATGTTAAATAACTTCAAGCACTCATTGACAAATGCAACGAGATAGAGAAGTATTTTAGAATTAATTGATTGCCAATCGGGGTGTATTTTGAGATTTTTTTACTTTAGAAGGTGCATTAGAAAATATAACTCAAAAGGTGCACACGGTAAATTATGCTAATGTGTGTAAACTTATTTATATTCATAAAACATTGTAATGAAATATTACCTATAAATAGGAGTCAATTTTAGCCATGCCTCAAATAAAAATGAAGTTATTTTGTATGTTACCGATAAAATAGGCAATTCAATGAAGAATTTCAAAACTTTTTCTGTGAATAAATACAATAATTCATGCATAAATATTTTCATATTTTAACGGTAACAGGTAATATAAATATATATTTAGAAGCTAAATAATTAATATGTTATACAATTTTATTATACTGTTATTTATATAACATTGTTGAAATAGATGTTAGTTATAATTTTTCCTCTGCAACATTACTATGATTATACTTACCACATGTATTCAATCAATTAATCGAAAATAAATATAAATAATTAAGAAAAAATATGTTTCATTGTAAATCATATAAAAAAATATTTGAAATAGTAAGCATTAATATTATTATCATAACACAGTGAATAGAGGATGTTTCTATGAAATAAAGACTAAGTGAAAAACATTATGTACAACATAATATTTTAATACCCACTTCTGCTTGTTCCTGAATAAAATTCTTGCCAGGAAAAACACCGTACAAGATGCAAGATTACCAAAAGGTGATGAAACATGAATAATAATTTTAAATGTATTAGCAGTAACAATCAACAAAACCTTGTCAATGCATTCAGTGAAAAAGTGAATAAATTAAGCGCTTGGTGCTATGAAAAAATTCTAAGTATGACTAACTTGGTGACTTTTTTGTATTAGGCTCGAACCGCCGTTCTAATTTTATTAAAGGTAATTTATTATAATACTAGCTGTACACCTATGAAAAATCACGGGAAATAATTAATAACGACCCTTGTGAAGGCTCCACATGAGCTGGGCACTGATTGCATGTCACTCTAATTATCGAAAGTTGTCGTTCCAGCAAGTTACGGACAGACGACAAAATTATTATATTTAGATATGATTTTGAAGCTTGTACATTAATGTACACTCCGTAGACAAATAGTAAGCAAGCCGCAAACAAATAATAAAGTCAATTCTAACCTAACCCCTCAATGGCATGGCAAAATTTCTCAAAAAATTAACATTTAATACATTTCATGGATAATAATATTATATATGTTGCATATTATGTAACACAGTTTCGTACACAGTTCTTTAAAAAAAACAATTAGAAAAAATTGTCAGGATACCAAAAATTTAATATAGGATTGAATAATTTAATAAAAAATTATGGTGATTTAGTGGTCTTCTTTCTTCTTCATTATTCTTGTATAATATTTACAATTATTTTCTCTGTTGTACACAAATTAAAATAACTAATTTACACAATTTACTAAAAAATAAATAATACATAATTGTTTACCAAGAAACTATAAATGACTATTCTTCACTTATAAAAATTGGTTGTATTAATGTTCTGTTACATTTCTACAAGCACTTTTTTAAGAATGATCTGACTGGACAAAAGTCAATTTAATGGTATGTGAGTGTTACAATTCCCATGATATATGTGAATTGGGGAATCACAACGGTAATAATTATCAAATAAGGATTCATCTCCGCTGCGTCGCCACCATTTACACAATTGTCTATTCCATCCACAATCCAGGGGGCTAATTAAATCTGGATATTCAAAACCTACAATAGAAGCAAAAAATCTTAATTTTTAAGAATACATATTAGGATTTCCAAAAATTAACTAAGTTTTATAAACAATGAGTAAAGAATAGCTATTACAAAATAAGCCCTTACCTATTGATGGTATTTTAACCGGTGACACACTAACCGTTATTTGAGATGTGTATCTGATTGCAACTGATTTTTTGCAATTCGACGGTACTATACAACAATTATATCTTAGTTATCTATCATCTATACAATGAGATACAAATCCCAAATAACTATACCGAAAATAACCGGTTTAACCATCACTACAACTACCCATCGCAATTTGGCAATTCTGCAGCCTGCTACTACAGACTTCATTCGACCTTGGTCCTTCAATTTCTCAAGCTGCTTGATTGGCGAAGACGTGCGTGTCCTCGTTACGAAAATGGAATCACAGAATATTGATCAGTGGTTATTATATGAAAATTAGATAGCCAGAAAGGAAACAAAATGAATTGAACAAATGAATAAAATATTGAAATAACTAGAGGATAGTGAATAGACACAGAAAGTCATAACCTACAGCATAACACATTTGTAAACACCAACTGCCGGTGTGGGGAGACCTGAGATAGAATAGAAATCGATGTAGGGACCTAGAGCGTTAAGAAAATGTTCTTTAATGCATCTGGGACTGTCGGATGTCGATGGCAGGGCAGTCAAAAATTGTCCCAATCTGGATTAGGCTTGCAAATAATTGCATATTACTAAGTCGATTGTAATTAAGTATTTTATTCATGAAATGTTTTTCTTTGAACAGTGCATGATTCACTATGAAAAAGTTGAGATTTTAATAACATTTTCAATCCTAATACAAAACGACATTGGAAGCAAGTTTTCATTATAAAATCCACCCAAAAAAAGACCTGTATGCAGAATTTTTCATTTGATGTCATTAGAAGTCTTCAAACTTCTTCTCTGTTTACGATGGTTGCTTCTAGGAATGACTAATTTTCACCTATGCTGCTTTATCATAAAGACGTCACCCAAGTGCGATTATTCAGGAACCTAGCCTTTTGAGTGCCGTTCTTAGCAACTTAGAGAAAAAAAAAGAATATCGTTTGAAAATAATTTCAGATTTAATAAGAATAAAAAAGGTAAAAATGCCAAAAGATTGGAAAGTAAAAACTCTACAAATTGTGATTTTTAGATGGAGAATAGAGCCACCCCTGTGGAGCAGCGGCTGAAACTGTGAAACCCAAATGAACCGAATTTAATTCTGAAGCATTACTTCGGAATGTTTATTTTCAGCACAATCGATAGCAGCACTCATGATCTATCGATTGCGATATTTATATGTAAAATTGGCCAACACACGGCAGAGCAACATTAAAAAATATTAAAAAACAGCAAAAAAAGCTCTAAATCGAATGCCATTCCGTGAAAAAAAATTCTATATTTTCTATATTAAAATTCTATATATTATATAAAAATTCTATAGACCAGACTGTATACTGTGCGGGAATGCTATGTGTAGGAAGTTGTCGCACCTCGCACCGATTTTTTTTAACCGAATTATTAAAAGCATAATATTTTGATTTTGGATGGATATCAAGAAAACTGGAGGGAGAAAAAAATGGGCAAAAGATGGCGCCTTATTTGAACGTGATATGCGATTTTTGAATTTCATTAAAACTATGCAAACAGTCGCAGAAACATCGCGCTCTGTAAAAAAAGCCCAAAAGAGGGGTTTTATTTAAAGACGGCTGGATTTTTACTTTTTGCCCCATTTTTTTATTTTTAAACACCATGTTTAATTGTAAATAAAAAGAATTTAAAAATGAAAATGAAATTTCGTTTTTAAGAAGGGCCCAGCGGGAGGAGGGTAGGGGGAGAAGTCCCGAAAAATAAAATAAAAATCAAGTCCCATGGTGGGTTTCGGGAAAAGGTTTCATTTTCATGATTGGATGAAAACTCGCAAAGTTATTAGCGTTGCAATGTGGTTTTTCGGATTAAAATGAAAAAAGGTGAAATTCGACTCAATTCTGAGAAGAGATCTCCTGCGACAAATGTTTTTGCTGAAGACGTCGGCGGGCTGTGCCTGTCTGGGGGGCTAGAAATTATTGGAATCAAGCTCTCAGTCAATGATTTTTTTCTGCGAAAACTGAAAACAACCACAGTAACCGTGCATACCGACAAAGTTGTCAAAATGCATTATCATCGACGTCAAATCGACATGCAAAATTCAGTTCGATTGGATGACAGGAAGTGTGTTAATTTTCACTACCAAGATGTCACAAGCCCATGTTCACATTCAGCGGCGAAACTAATATAAAGAATTTTAAAAAGTAACGAATAAAAACCAAGTTTTTATTATACTCTCTTTCTTTGTAAAATATAACAACAATTAAAGACGAATTAAAACATATAACATAACACTAAACTTACAGTAATTTAATATATTTCTAAAATGTCAGATGTTTTGAGCTTTGATAAGACACTTCATGCTTTGGAGATTAAATTCTAAAAACATTTGTCAGTCAATTTCGATTTTTGACATTTGTAGTGAAGTACCTATTATGTATATTGACGGAGCAATTCAAATTTAGAAAATATTCCGCGACGTTATCGGGCCGCCATTGCTAATCAAACTTTTCTAATGATTCCAATTTGAAAAAACCAATAAAATTTCTAAAAATCCGAAATTATACTACAATTATTAATTTTTTTAAATGAAATTTTGATAGATCTTCTTGATCGTCGCCACGAGTCTGCTTGCAAAGTTTCAGCTCGATTGGATCACGGGAAAAGGGTTAAAAATCGATCCAAAGTTTTTTTTTGACAGCAAGCCGGCAAGCAAGCAAGCAGATGCCACGAGTTAATATAAAGGGAGTAAAAAAGAGCACTACTTTCATTACAAATTTTTAGAAAAATAAGACAAAAATTTACTAACCCAACAATGTGTAAAAATCTTGGTCACCAAGATGTCCTTTGAATAAATATTTTTCTGTTAAATTTTCCACACTCTCCTTGGATAAGAGTGAATTGAAGAGTGACGATCGCCTTATTCTTTCCAGGTTCAACAACATGACACCAGAATTAAAGCCAGGATAGCCAACATCAGAAATGTTACTTTTTTCATTTACAACATTTTCAACATCAGAACTATTCATTTTATCCTTTAATTCGCCATTGTTAATATTTCGTTGGGTTTCCTTCAGATTTTTTGTCTTTGGTTCAGACCCTATTAGTGTTCCATTGTGCTTTAGTCTATAGTCAAATAAAACATGACGATATACAATGGACAGTTCATGGGCGAGTCCAAATAAATTTGACGGAGAGAATCTGCATAGATAAATGAGAATCTTTAATCATTATACATTTATTTACTTTGAACTGTATGACATGCCAGCAGACTTAGGTTAGGTATTTTCCAAATTATTGACACAATGCATTCAAAATGTCCATCACTGTTATAGTATATAAATAGAGGAAATACATGCTCTTAAGGGGTCATGCCTAGTCAGAATTTTCAGAATTTAGAGTTGCATGTCAGGACAGAAAAGTGTGGCACTCTATCCTCTCTGCCTACCTCCACGGTAAAACGGCATGATGGTAAGTAAGTGAGAATTTTAAGAAAGCATTTTATCGCAATGTAAACAATACTTTTAATGCATTTTTCTCAAAACCATATTTCCCAGATCGATTCATATTAAATTAAACTATTCGTATTTTTTTTGAGTATTTTTTACATCAAAAAATTTGTATTTGATGAAAGTTTTTTTTTTATTCATATAAAATGAAAAATTTTTTAGTGTAAAATTGAAATTTTCACTTTCAAGCTTTGCCATTTTTTAGCAAATTTATATCTTTTAAAACCCTTCTATGAAGCACTCATGTGTGTAATAATGACTCACTCCATTTTTTTATTTCAAGGTATCCGAATCCGAACCCGAACAGGAGTAGTCACAGCAAAAGTTTTTTCAAAGGCATTCCATATCTATGGCTGTATTTCACCCATTTAATAATATCTTTATATAAAAAATTGTGTACAGATTTTTTGAAATATATGGTATGTATATCTTTAAATATCACTTTTTTTTTACTTCTGAGTAGGTTTGACCTCTTAAGAGGCTTTGTACATGCGTGCTGATTAATGAACGCATAATTAGTAAAAACATAAACAATATTTACTTGTCAAATTCCTTAAATAATTTGTCAATGCTGTCTTTGAACAGAAGATCGCAGTCAAGAATAATGGCATGTTTTTGTTCTAATGGAGCCAAACGATGGAGGCCAAGAGATATGTAAAAGAGCGCATCAGAATAATATGTACCTGAAAATTTAATTCAGGAATAACAAGGTTAATAATATTATATGCTTAACTGTTTAATATTTTCCACTACTATTTTACCTAAATAAGAAGATTTGTTAAGGTCTTTTAATAAAATTTTATATGAACCGTACACATGTGTAGATTAGATTCTTGATATATTACTGCAGTCTACTGATGTATGGTATATACCCTTGACTCCCATGGCGAGAGGGCACTCTCCTAAAGACTCTTTAATATGACTCGAGAATCAAATCTCTATATATTTATAAGTGTATATATTATATTTGTATAAAATATCTGTCTTTGTTTCAATACCTAAATATATTGAACGACCGTAATATAAACATTAAATCTTTAAAGATTTGTTTGTTAATGTAGCTATATCAATAATGTTAAGCGCAGAATTCAGTTAACTGGACCAGGTGCGTTGAAAAGTTTATGATGCAAAAGTTTTTAATTTTCCCAAGGCCAAACAACTGTGGAGGTACCCAGCCGATCCATGCTGTGTACCTGCCTCCGACAGTGAACAACCTTTTTTGTGTTAATATAAAAAAAACACGCGGAGCCTTCGCCCGCAAAGAAAATAAATGGGAACAAAATAAGTCATATTAGATGACACCTTCTAGCAGTCTCGATCTGTTTCCGGTCCCGCATGATTATTGTTAAAAAATCATTTGTCCGCGTCTCGCATCCGCGAAGCATTTCTCTTTGTTCAATCATTTTTTATCAATTTTATACTTGTTCATAATTTTAAAATTTACTTTACGTAATACCTACTTGTACATCTACACTTGGTCCCGGAGCATATCTCCGGGAAAAAATAAACATAAACAATCATTTGCTCTTTCCTTCCATCGAACACCAAACCTTCACTAAACAATTTTCGTAAACAATGAAGATGATGAAAAAAGGTAACATTACCTGGTTGGGAACTGAAGTGAGGAGTCATGACCTGGATTATATCTTCTATTTTTTCGGCGTTTTTTTTAAAATCATAAAAACTAACAAACACTTCGGTTTGTGATTGATTATAATACTTATTGAGAATGTCAAAAGTCGATTTCACTATAAATTTGCTAGCAGTGTCAGACAGAATATTAAAATGCAAAGGCGTACCATCACTATGCATGTAAATACTTTGCAATAAATTTCGAAACTTAGTAGTCAGCCCACCGTTAACAGTTGCCTTCGTGAATATTATCCAAATGTTAATTCTGTTTTCTTTTGAGTTTCGGGCCTTAATATGTAATACGTGTGGCGTACTATGATGAGCGAAACGACTGCTTTGTTTCATATGCAGTGAGATCGATGAATAATTTTTAAAAGTTAAATAACACATGAAAATAAACAATAAAAATATAATATTATACACTATTTTAGCACTTAAACCCATTGAGAACAATACAAAGTTGCTTTAAAGTAGTGAAAACATTAATTAATCATTCATAATGACGAAATACTTCGCATGGTTACAAATCATTTAAACTTCGCATAACTTTTTAAAATTAACAAAAATACCTACGAGAAAGTTTGACATTTAAAAGTTTTGAGAAGTTGATAGGGATGGGTAAAAAATATCGATATATCAATATATCGATATTTTTTTTGAAAAATATCGATATTTATCGTCGATATATTTTTTCGCGATATATCGAATATCGATTTTTTTTTGATATATCGATATTTTTTTCTTAGCGACTTTTTTAGTTTTGGTAATTTTTTTGGCGACCTTTTTTTGGTCACAGCTTACATTTTTAAAAAATAATATCGATATATTTTTCGCAATGTATATCGATTATTTTCGATACTTTTTAAAAATATCGATTCGATATATATTGATTTTTTTTCATTTACCCATCCCTAGAACTTGAATTAACCATAGTCGTAGGCGGAAAAACATTTCATAGACATCTATGTTCATATAGTCCGTCTAACTTATCTGAAGAATGGCCAAATTTGGAACTAACGACGCCATATTGGATTATCTACAGCTGACAGACCTTTGACAGACTTTGTTTACAGAGGGGTTCACGACTGTTTCGATAGTTTTTTAAGAAAATTTTAGATTGTCGCCATGCCAATAACCATTAAAAGCGGTGTTCGGAAAATAATCTTGAAAATGCACACGTTTTTTGAAGAAGAACAACGTCTAAAAGCCCCAAATATACCGTTTGATTTTGTTCATAGACTTATTGCCGCCACTTCAGGTTAGTGCTGCCATGCAGTTATAATGATTTTCCCATACTTAGTTTTTTATTTTACTATTATACAATTTCTTCAGGTATTTCTGAATCGGCAATATACAAAATAGTTAAAGAAGGTAAAGTGGCCGTGGAAATGGGCATTAAAATATCTACACCCGGAAAAAAAAGAACAAGGATAAGTGGAAAAATTGAATTAGAAACCGTAAGATGAGAAAAGTTTTAGAACATATTTTATTCGATAATTTTTTACATATAATTTTTATTATTTATACTTTTTATTACATAATTCATTAACGAGTTCATTTGTAGAAACATCTATTTTCAAAAATAAACTTTTTTATTTATGCACATTAAAGACTGGTTGCATCAACTTACTTTATAGCAATAGTTCATTTAAAGCATAGATTTTTACGAGAGCGAGTTGTTTGATCGGTGGAAAATGCAAAATATCTATGCTTTGAACGAAAGATTACTATAAACCAAGTTGATACAACGGCCCTAAACCGATTGATATCCTTAGGTGTTACTGAGTTAAACATGGTGGTCATGATCATTAGGTATGAGACACCGAATAAAACCGGCGCCACACTGCGTGGATCTTCCGCCGCGTCTCTTCTGTCGTGGAACATCGCTACATTTCTTTCCATACAATATGCGCTTATTAAACACACTACGCGGATGATCGGTCGATCTATTTGCTTTGCCGATTTGGCGCAACGGAAAAAACGCGGCGGAAGATCTGCGTAATGTGGCACCGGCCTAAAATAATTATTATTGTTTGTTTTTTTTCCTGAAAATTGTATTTTTCTTTGATTTTGAAAAAACGCCATTTTGTGACGTCGTGTATTTTACGAATGTATATTTTGATAAATTTATTTGTACGTTAGTTTACATTTTTTGTTTTTATCGTGTCGTATACTGCTTTATAACTTGTTTAAGAAAAAACGAATTTGCATAAAATTCTCTACAAATGAGATAATTTTTAGACTATGGGCAGTACCACAACGATTGGGACGCCCTCCTTTATTCTCCAGATAAGTTGGACGGACTATACGACGGTTATCCACGGTTATCTGAGAAGATTGTTAAAGACGCCCATTCGCTATCCTGCACGGCGGACTGCCTCGCAGGCAGGAGATATTCTCTTTTCTATGGGCAGGAGAAGGCCCACACACTGTGGGTGATCCAGCGATTCAGCTAGGGATGGGTCGTCGACGTATTTACCGTCGACGAAACGAGACCGTCCACGTCCATCCATCGACGAGACGATCAACTAGTTGAATTCGTCAACTAGTTGACGCGTCAACTTCGTTACGCGGACGTCGCGGAAGTTTATCTAAACATCGGGACGACAGTCAACTGTCTACGGTTTGACGCGACGCTGCTCGACGGCACAACCGTTGGTTTTTTTATTACGTTAATTTTTAAAATTTAAAGAAGTTCGAAGGAATATAGTTTCGGGGAAAGCAAAACCGCTACTTGTGCTTATATGTAAAAAGAAATATTTTATTATTTATTTGTTTACGCACATTATAGGCTTCTACATATTGTTTTATATACTTCTTTCTATATATAATAAAGAAAGAAGTAGGTATACACAACAATATCAGGTGTAAGCAGTAAAATATAAATATAAACTACATATATAAGCAGTGAAAGTATCGGGTATAAGCATTAAAATATGAGTATATAAATTAAAAATATAAAGTACAAAGCAGTAATGTGTGTATAAAAAAATATATTATGTACACATCATTACATGTGTACAGGGTTATTTGGAAAACATAAATAACCTCGCAGGGCTATGTTCCTGCCTTGATTATGAGTCGAAAGCTATCATGACCTAATATCAATAGTTATGGAGATATGCGACATCAAAGATAGAATTTTTTCAATATGTCTGACTTATTTTTTGTAAAACGTTGGACTATCACTACACTAACTCAAATCGATTACGAAAAAAACATTTGCTTCAGTAGAAGTTAAATAAAATGATAAAAACCTTTACATTTATTTATTATCTATAAATTTATATATAAATACATAATTTTAAAATACTTTACATTTGAGATGTTATCTAGAAATTTATTGAAGAATACATCTTTCAAAGTCAGGCTTTCACTTTGTGGTGACATTATTAATAAATAAATATATCTGTCAACTTTAGTTTAAGGCTCAATCTGAGAAAAGGAACATTGTTCCCGAAACATATAAAAAAACCAGTAAAAAGTGGTGTAAACAAAATTATAATAGATTTATTTTTTTATCTATAAAGTTGAAAATAGGGAATTTTTAATAAAAAATAATTAAACCTTATATCAAGATTATATTACATATATAATAATTGATGTTGGATTCCTGAATAAGGACCATAGTTAGGTATAGAAAATTTTATTCCCTACAAGTTTGTTTATAATTTATATGCTAAAGTTGAAAAGTAACGAAATAACACAATAATTAAATTTTACCATCCCTTTTCAGGTAGATATAAGAAGTCGAGATCGATCAAATAAAATATTGATTTTAGAAAAATATCTAGCCGGCCTGTTAATTAATAATAGTTCAATAAAAAATAAAATAATTAAACAGAATTGTTTTATTTTATACAGCGTAAAATTGGGAATTCACCGAAACGTCGCACGTGCAAATCGCAAAAAATCAAGTAAAAATTAATAGATAATAGCTTATTAAGCCTATCTCTCCCTACGCATGCATTCAAATTTCAAATCTCTGTCATAGTTCGTGTACACTAGGGATGGGCGTTGAATGGACGGACTAGTTGAAATCAACCGTTGACGTTGCATCGACGCGTCGACCGTTTACGTTTATCGCATGGACTAGTTGAATTCGTAGACGGTGGACAGCGGACGCCGTGGTCGGTGGACGATTCGAGATTAACGCAATGCAAAGCAACGAGCGAGAGCAAGACAAAACGTCTCCGTTTATTTCTCTGTCTCGCTGTCGTCTTGTAGATGCCATAGACGTCATAGACGGCTCGACAGGTAATTTCATTTCAACTCTAAAGTACACTACCATAGAGTGCAGATCTGTGTACACGAACGATTACTAGAGAGATTTGAAATTTGAATACATGCGTAGGGCGAGATAGGCTTAATAAGCTATTATCTATTATTTTTTTACTTGATTTTTTGTGATGTCACGTGCGACGATTCGGTGAATTCCCAATTTTACGCCGTATAAAATAAAACAATTCTGTTTAATTATTTTATTTTTTATTGAACTATTATTAATTAATAGGCCGGCTAGATATTTTTCTAAAATCAATATTTTATTCGATCGATCTCGACCTCTTATATATTTACCTGAAAAGGGATGCTAAAATTTAATTATTGTGTTATTTCCTTACTTTTCAACTTTAGCATATAAATGATAAAAAAACTTGTAGGGAATAAAAATTTCTATACCTAACTATGGTCCTTATTCAGGAGTCCAACATTAATTATTGTATATGTAATATAATCTTGAATTAGGTTTAATTAATTTTTATTATAAATTCCCTATTTTCAACTTTGTAGATAAAAAAAAATAATCTATTATAATTTTGTTTACACCACTTTTTATTGGTTTTTTACGTGTTTCGGGAACAATGTTCCTTTTCTCAAATTGAGCCTTAAACTAAAGTTGACAAATAATACAGATATATTTATTTATTAATAATGTCACCACAAAGTGAAAGTCTGACTTTGAAAGATGTATTCTTCAATAAATTTCTAGATAACATCTCAAAGGTAAAGTATTTTTAAATTTATGTATTTATTTATAAATTTATAGATAATAAATAAATGTAAAGGTTTTTATAATTTTATTTAACTTGTATTGAAACGAATGAATTTTTCGTAATCGATTTGAGTTAGTGTAGTGATAGTCCAACGTTTTACAAAAAATAATACTCATAATCAAGGCAGGAATATAGTCCTGCTAGGTTATTATTGTTTTCCAAATAACCCTGTACACATGTAATAATGTGTATCTAATATATTTTTTTATACACACATTGCTTTGTACTTTATATTTTTAATTTTTATACTCATATTTTAATGCTTATACCCGATACTTTCACTGCTTATATATGTAGTTTATATTTATATTTTACTGCTTACAACTGATATTGTTGTGTATACCTACTTCTTTCTTTATTATACATAGAAAGAAGTATATAAAACAATATGTAAAAGCCTATAATGTGCGTAAACAAATAAATAATAAAATATTTCTTTTTACATATAAGCACAAGTAGCGGTTTTACTTTCCCCGAAACTATATTCCTTCGAACTTCTGTAAATTTTAAAAATTAACGTAATAAAAAAACCAACGGTTGTGCCGTCGAGCAGCGTCGCGTCAAACCGTAGACAGTTGACTGTCGTCCCGATGTTTAGATAAACTTCCGCGACGTCCGCGTAACGAAGTTGACGCGTCAACTAGTTGACGAATTCAACTAGTAGATCGTCTCGTCGATGGATGGACGTGGACGGTCTCGTTTCGTCGACGGTAAATACGTCGACGACCCATCCCTAGTGTACACAGATCTGCACTCTATGATCGTGTACTTTAGAGTTGAAATGAAATTACCCGTCGAGCCGTCTATGGCGTCTACAAGCAACACCATCTAGTATAGATGGTGTTGCTACAAGTCGACAGCGAGAGCATAGCGAGAGATGAGAGAGAAATAAACGGAGACGTTTTGTCTTGCTCTCGCTCGTTGCTTTGCATTACGTTGAATCTCGAATCGTCCACGGCGTCCGCCGTCCACCGTCTACGAATTCAACTAGTCCATGCGATAAACGTAAACTGTCGACGCGTCGATGCAACGTCAACGGTTGATTTCAACTAGTCCATCCATTCAATGCCCATCCCTAGATCCAGCCTCAGTGCCCTCAGTACTGTTGAGTTTCTTGCAAGTATCGGTTCTCTTGCAAATATGCCTAATTTACGCTGTTGTCAGTCTTCGGATAAAAAATTTAGCCGATCATAATTCCACAGATTAGAAATATAGTATACTGGTGGTTTTGGAATCAGGACACTAAATTATACCGGAAGATTAGTTAATATTTCATACAGCTCCCAAACCCACATAACAAAGGAAGCATAATACTTACATTATATATCCACGATTATTACTAATGCGATCACTACTGTTATTAGTGTTATTGCCACATACATAGCCTGCATAATGCATATCTCCTTCTACCGTAAACTCTTATATCGTAATACTCCCAAACTTTAGAGCGAAAATTATTTTTCAGATGACATACCTATACCTAACCGAAAACTAGAATTTTTATTAAACTATAAAAATAAAAATCCACTTTGAAGTATTTAAGAACAAAAGATATTTGTTCTAACGCATATTTTAAAAAAAAGCTTTATCGAGTTGTTACCTAGGTACTAGGAAATAAAGTACCCATTCACTATCCTGCATGGCGGACTGCCTCGCAGGCAGGAGAGAGCCCCACATTATACATGGACAGCCCACACACTGTCCTGCAAGCAAGTGATCCAGTACTGTTGAGTTTCTTGCGAGTTCTCTTGAAAATAAGCCTAATTTACGCTCTTGTCAGTCTTCGGATAAAAATTATAGCCGATCATAATACCACAGATCAAAAATATAGTAGACTGGTGTAACAAAGCTAGTCCACAATACTTTGCCTTGATTATGAGTCGAAAATGTTCAAGCATCCATGACAATAGTTATTGAGTTATGCAATATCAAAGGTTGCATTTTTTTCTCAATATTTCTAACTTATGTTTTACGAAACTTTAGGATTAATACGGCTTTCTACAGTTTTGCAAATTACTTCTTCTATTTCTGTCCTAGATGGCTAATAAAATATTTCGACACTCGCGAGACGCGCGAACAGCAAACTCGCTCGTATCGATTTTTTTGTTAAAATTTCTTATTATTCAAATAATCCGGATTCGATTTTCAAATCCGAATTTGGAGGTCTAGTAAAAATGTGCGGATATCCGGATTTTTCGGATTACGGATAGTCCCTAATGATATCGGTGTAGGTCTAGTGCAGAGGTCGGTAAAGTGCGGCTCTTTGGCCCCGTAAGTGCGGCTCTGGCACAAACATCCACGGGCAGGCTCGCTGAGGTCGGGAAGGGAAGGGAAACACAATTTTTCCGATGTTAGAAGAAGTCATTTCATTTCAAGATTTTGAAAGGGAAACGTTGTTTCACTTTCCGAGCCAAGAAAATAATTGCTCTATTGACAAACACTTTTTCAAAATAACCATTTTAAATATGAGGGAAGCATTTCTCAGCAGGTTTCAGGAATTTAAAAACAGCAAAGCGACCTTAGTGTTCGTTAAAAACCCTCTTTTGAAATTTTCTCCCTTTGGGATTGACATCGGTAACTTTGAAGTAGGTACCTACAATTGTTGGATTTAAAAAAACAAGGAAATATGGAGCTCTAAATTTGAACATCTTTGTGTTGATTTGGAAAAATTTTGAAAGACTTTGAAAGACCTAGAGAAGGAAGACATGATCATGTTCAACGCATGGAATAGTATACCTGATTCTTATGAGCAGCGGAAAAAACTCGAGTTTGCTATTCTTTTCCTTTTTGGTTCTACATATTCATGCGATCAATCTTTTTCAAGCATGAACGTCATCAAGAATATTCTGAGAAGTTTTATTGATGAGAACCTGGAATCGTGTCTAAAATTAAAAATAACAACAATCACAAATAACATAAACAAGTACAAATCTGACTTACTCAAACTTTCCAAGGAGAAACAAGGACATTGTTCGCATTAAGTGTTTGTCAGTCGTTGTCATGATTTAAATAAGAAATTGTTCCTGGTGTAATAAAGGGTCCTGATTACATGAATGAAGTCAAATTTTTCCGCTTGCTGGTTTCAAAGCAGTTATTTCAAGTTTAAAAATATACAAAATATATGCTTTTGCTGTTTTATTCATAGAAATTGACAAATCACGTTTATCATAAGTGGGCCCATTCATTATCAAACATGTTAACTACACGATCCTGCATTACGGCTGCGCCGCGCCCCGTGCTATATAATGTATGCCCCACAAAATATCATTGCGAATTCGAATCTGTTTTTAAAAAAAAATTGCCCTTTCCCTACCGGATACGTCATCTAGACTTATTTCCGTTTTTAACACAAAATTGGCCTTTTGATGCAACGAATACTACTTTAACGAATACCAATACGAATATCAAACCTACTATTCGGCTAATACGAATACGAATAATTCAACAAGGTAATAAATAATACGCCACTGTTCTTTTTTTACTAAGAGATTTAATAATTAAAATTTACCACCGACAAATTTTTGTTCAAAAAGCACAGCATTTGTAGCTTCTCACTCCGGCCGCACACTGGATGCGTTTTCGTACGAAATTGAGTAGTACGTATAAGTACGAATACGCAAGTACATTTCTGACCTTCGAAGTAGTATTGAACATCGCACACTGTACGCATACACTGTACATCGCACACACATCGTACACGATTTAGTAGCGCGTGTACGCACGTATAGATGCGACGTCCGACACGATCCGGATTTGTTCGGAAATTTTTGCGATTTCGTACGATGGATATTGAAAATTTTGTCAATTTGACACATGACCACAAATGTTTGTGGGACCAAAGTGATTCAACTACGTGACCATCAGCACAGATCATGGCGGAGAATCTCTAAATAACTAAAAAGTACCTGTAAGTTAAATAATTTAGTTTAATGAAGGTGAGGTATAATTATGTATTTCGAACAAACAAACTTTTAAATATTTTTCTAATTATCCGACTTAAAATGTATTGCTTTGTGGCGCAAGGGTCTAAAAATTGTTTTGAGTTAACGGGTTAATAAACTAAAGAATTGACATTTTGAGTCTTGTGTGTTCTTGAAATGTCGAAATATGACGAATTGCGAATTATCGAGGTACGAATTAACGGGGTTTATAAAATAATTTTCTAGTGTCTATTTTTTGTATCTCTAATATTATATAATTTTTATAGTTCCATTTCTTTTTACTGTGGTGGATTAAAAAAAATATATTCATAATAACGCTGGAAAAAGTATAGATACCAAAATATTGTACAACATGGCCCTCAGGCGACGTACATGTTGTTACCAGCATGATATTGAATTTTAAAACCAAAATAATGATTGATTTTGTTTCAAAGAGATAACCACTGGTGTAATCAAGCAACACTATTTTAACACCGAATGATTATTTGTATCTTTAATAATTAAATACAATAATGTTTTCAAGGTGAGATTCAAAAATTTCTTATAATGAAACTAAGTAGGTTAAACCTCGTCAATAATGACAGGAAAATTCTAATTATCCTTTTAGCCAGTATCTAATGATGTGTCAGTAATGAGCAAAAAAATACAAAATATTTTTTTTATCATCAAAATATTTATATTTTGTTACTTTTTTTTAACATAACATAACAAAATTAGCAACAAATTATATTGTAGTAACAGTAGAGTATTCATACAATTGAACAAAATAAACTCAATAGGCCTGGGCAGAATTACAATATTAGAGTAATTACAATTTATTTTCGTAAATGTAATAATTATTGGATTGCTGTAGAAATATTTAAATAAATTAATATATAATATTTAATATGTAATGGTTGCACACATTTGTTAATTTTGTTTATTAAAAAAAAAAAAAATATTTATAATATGTACATGTTCACTCGAAGCACATCGTGGCGTGATTGTTAAAACTATAGCTTTGTTTGTATGTACAAGTCTTTAAAATAAAAAAATAATATGGATTTCTAAAACTCTTGCAACACGTGAAATAACTTACACACACCACAACATTATTTATAAAAAATACGTGCGTGGTGGCTTTGAACAACGAACAATAAAATGATAGATTGTTCTATAGAATATTACACGATTTAACGACTTCCTATCAAATAGTGTTGTCGTAAAAGGAACTGTTTGTTGTTTAATATATTACATAATATATATTTATAATAAATATGGCAGTACAGTTAAAAATTCTTTGGGCGAATAAAATGTTTGCACTATAAAAATAAAACCTACACTATTCATTGCAAAGATAATTAACTTGTAATTTAGAAAATTCAATTCAATATGTTTTTTAATTCTTCTTTAAACGTATTTTTTCGAAATAATAAAATTTGTGTTAATCTATTATGGTCCATGTTCACGGAATGAAATGCGATGAGATGAGTTTCAGAGATTTAGTTGACTTAAATTTCAGTGTCATTTTGATACGGAAATAAATAAACTCGATATAAAAAAAATTATGCAGGCGCACAAACGTCGTAAATTGACAACAATTTACTTTTCTTCCAAGAATCTCAATGAATTTCATGGGGGCACAAGCTCAGTCTCAGAGATTGAGTTGAGGCTAAAAACTTATGCGTGGACATGAACCATTATAATGAAAATGGATATAATTAACCACAATAGCATAGCTTCCTAATAAGGAGAACAGAACAGAGAGAAGAACAGTTATAATCCCATTTTCCAATGATTCAATAATTGTCTAATTGAATAATATATATGGCCCGGTTTTACGTTTTAGTTTAGTTACCGAAAGATCATTAACACACAAAATATAAAAGAAATATAAAAAGAAACCTAGACATTGTCTAAAAGTAAAGTAAGTAAATTAATATAGCAATGAAATGACTTATTCCATAATTTGCCGTTTAATAGTATCAATAATTAAAAGAGTGCTAAAATCCCTGTATTTTCGAAAAGTCTTAGAATATAAATGAATAGAAAACATCTAAAGCTCAGAATAATATTAATTTAATCGACGTTTTTAATTTATTGTACATATTTTAATTTTTTTTATTTATTTATCGAAAACCAATTAGGTGTGATGATAATCAAAGATTTTTATAAACCGCCGAAAATAACTACTATGTGTGTTCAAATAATATCGGACCTTTATTTTCCTGCCCAAACACGGTACATGTCCTCTGGTAGAGATGTTTAGGAGAGATTCTCGGCCGCAAAAAACGACAGTCATTGGCAGTCAACCTCTGAGTGAAGCCCGTCGGATTGTCAATTATTGTGAAATGACGTAAATAATTGCACTAAAAATTTCCAAAAGCTCGACAATACCCAAGTGGAAACCATTCGCAAAATCCAACAGGTTTTCGGGAACGATGCTACATATGAGCATATCACGGATAAATAAGTGGTACAGCCCTTTCAAAAATGGCCGCACATCAGTGGTCAGCGAACCGCGTCCCGATAGGCCCTCAACAAATTGAAACAACAATGCGATTGTTCAAGTACGGACTTCACATCCGAGAACTTGCAACGAGGTGAGGGTAAGCATTGGATCGCTACATTAAAATTTGACCGAGGATGTGTCCGCAAAATTCGTACCAAAGCTGCTAACGATGGAGCAGCTCTATCACGATACGCACCGTCCATTTTTCGTATCTGATTCAGGTTTTCTTGGCCTAACACAGCACCCCCCTGGTTTGTCAGTCCTCTCTCCTTACATGGCTGTGTGATTTTTGGCTATTCCCCAGGTTAAAAATGCTGCCGAAAGGGAATCGATTCGAATCAAGAGAATATATTATGCCGAACACGATAGCCCAGCTGAACACCCAGCAACAACAATGGCGGGACCCCTGATAGAATTGTGTGCCTTACCGAGAGGACTACTTTGAAGGAGAGAGATATAAGGCAGCAATATCCCACCGAGGTGTTTCTAAGATAAATACAAAAAACCTGTCACTACTCAATGAAATTTCTCTGGAATATATGAAACCTACATCTTATTCGATACCAGTTTTTAAAACCTCAGTTTTCCTTTCACGTACGTGTATAAATAAATATTTAACTTTTAAATATGGATATATTTGCTTCTGTTTCAGTTTCAGTCTATGTCAGTCAGTTCATGTTTCAGTCTAAAATCGACATCAAATGTCACTCTAGTATGAAGCAGTCATTAATTTTATCACATCGCACATCCTTGAGGGTTGATTGGTTGAGTGGATATTGCTGTCTTTGCTTTAAATAGTGATTTGGAAACATGATTTTTGAACGGATAGAGCTAAATTTCCTATAAAATATCAAATTCAGTACATTCTAAATTAGTAATCCTCGATGACGGCATTCAAAACATTTTTTTTTAATATTTGCTTTGCTTTTATAACCCTCAAGTACAATTCGTAAGAATAAATGTGTTTCTGCCGACCAAAGGTTCAGTATTTTTTGAACATAGTAGCACTTTTAGCGGATAACCTTTCAAATAATCAATAAAATTGATTTTATTTAACCTATTTATGCTTTGAATTCTTAAAAGTGAAGTGTGCGGTGTGCGCTTAAAAGTGTCAAGTAAATCGATCTCAAAAACGGAACAATAACTTTACACTTTTCCAGGCAATTCGGAAAGTACGATTGTACGTTTTTATTATTGATGTGTTTTTGGACGCGCTGTTGTTAAAGATTTACGAAGTTCCGCATGCCTTGTCGCGAATCTCCGTAAGGGGTTCTTCTTCCCTTGGCGAGGGAGCTGGGACTTCCTTTCTAAAAGCATTGCAGTACAGCAACGTGGCCACAGCGGACCCCAGCAACGGACCCACCCAGTAGACCTGGAACAAATCAATTGGAACGTGGTAATTCAGCACTCGGAACGTATTTTAACCCCTCGGGATAAATTTTTGCATATTATGCACAGTTTGCATTTGAAAGCAGTCATCGAGGATTACTAATTTATGGTATACACTACATTTATACATAGTCTACACATTTATAGGAAACATGATTTTGGAAGGGATAGACATATAAAATCTAGAATTCACTACATTTTAAATTAGTAATCCTGGGTGGCCGCATTTTTGGATATTGCTGCCTTTGCTTTTATAACCCACAATTTATCTTAATTAATTATTATTGAAAATATATACTGGTCTATAAAAGGAGTGAAAAAATTTAATATAATAATTTTCATGCGTATTCTAGTGTATAATATTCTATTCTAGCGTATAATTCGGAAGAATATCATAAATACATTAAATACATAAAAATAATATTTCTTAATACTCCACTTTAAAAATATATACAGGGTTATTTGTAAAACATTAATAACCTCGCAGGACTATATTCCTGCCTTGATTATGAGTCGAAAATGTTCAAACTATTATGACCTAATATCAATAGTTAAGGAGATATGCGACATCAAAGTTTGCATTCTTTTTTCAATATTTCTGACTTATTTTTTGTAAAACGTTGGACTATCATTACAGTAACTTATATCAAATATGAAAAATTCATTTCCTTTAATACAAGTCAAATAAAAAAATAAAAACCTTCAAATTCCTATTGGAAAACATTCCAATTGGAATCTATTCAGGGTTTTTATCATTTTATTTAACTTGTATTGAAACGAATGAATTTTTCGTAATCGATATGAGTTACTGTAATGATAGCCCAACGTTTTACAAAAAATAAATCAGAAATATTGAAAAAAAAAATGCAAACTTTGATGTCGCATATCTCCTTAACTATTGATATTAGGCCATAATAGCTTGAACATTTTCGACTCATAATCAAGGCAGGAATATAGTCCTGTGAGGTTATTAATGTTTTACAAATAACCCTGTATATAGAGAGAGAAGTATTATTACTAGCTGCGAAATCTATGTAGGTACCTATATGTCATGGGAAGGACCATAAATGTTTCTAGAATAGTCCTTTCGAATAAATGAAAGAAACTGATTTAGAATATATATATATTATATCTATATATATATCTATATCTATATATATAATATATATATATATATAATATATATATATATAATATATATTCTAAACCAATGGTAAGGTGTGACATTCTTACGGTGGAATTGGTGAACATTGCATTATATTAATAAGTCAAAACAATGATTGGGTAATCAATCTAAAATGTGAACTGAAATGTAAGTACTATTTGAAATCATACTAATTTTGAAAACGGAATAAATTAAATTGTTATAAATTCTATGAAGTTAAGGACAGACAGACAACGAAATCAAAACGTTTTACTATGGAAACCCGTATTAGGTATTTACACCATCAAACCCTGGCAACATTAAACCAACCGCAATGTTACAAAAATATGATAGGAAAGATTATTTCTTAATAATTAATTTCAACGCATCTTCATCATCAGACGTCCGCCACACGCCTCCAACGATTTGTCCAATTATGTTATCACAACATGTCACATAATTAATGGATAATTTATAATTTCGTATCAAAAAATCTTTTCCGGCACAAAATAATTTGAAAGCATTTCATGATAGATTGACATTTCCTGTTTTAAGAGATAACCCAATTAGCTTACATCATTAGTTATTATAAACGCGATGATATGATTGAAAACAATGTGTTTTTTAATAATTAGAATAGGTACATCAATATTAAATATGAATTGAAGTATCTAATTAATACAAATAGTTTAAACGGCAAGTGTCGATTCATGTCGTATGTACATGTACATTATTTCTAAAATTAAGAACGAAAGCCAGAAAAATAAACTATAGATTACCTAAGCTAAGTATATAAACATTTCCGAACGGAGCCCAAACAAATAAATACGCAATAGTAGGTATTTAAAAATTTTCATCAATATAAAATAAAATATGTATTAAAATTTGAATGACGAGCAAAAAATATGTTTTTTAATTAAGATAAATTATAGAAGTCTCACGGAGATTAAGCTATTTAAATGGGAAACTATGTATGGAAGTCTTTTTTGGTGGTTTATAGGGCTTACGGCATGTCATTGGCCGGCTTAAGTGATCAATTTTTATCTACATGATTTATATCTACAATGGTTTATATTTTCTATGAATAAAAATATTTGCTGTAGCGCCTGTAGTACAGTTGTGAGAATGTACACAAATGAGATTTCCGTAGTAAAAGACAATCAAGAATTACGTTTCAATAACAAAAGCCTTAACGGCAAATACGTAAATGGATTTTCTTTTTTAAAATTCGACATAAAAAATAAAAAAAATCCAACCCAATGTGAGCTCCATCCTCCCGTCCAGATCGCCGGGCCTAAGGACCTCGCAGGGTTCATGCTGGCTCCGGTGAAAGCGCCCTGAAAATAAGTTCACAGGTTAACAGGTAGGTCAGGTCAACAAAGAGGTAAAATACTTTTAAAACAAGTTCAAATAATTTTGACAATTTTAAAATATAGAAAATATTGCGAAGAAATGGTTTATTATTAAATGATGTAGGTACACTCTTAAATTGATTTCATTAATGGAAAGAAGAATAATATGCGATATTATATTTAATTTTTTTGCATTCACATAATAATTCAAGAGACTGAATCAAAAGTTACGACATAATTTGATATATATCATAGTTCGGAGTTTTTATTTTTAAATTCACATCTTTTTGATAAAAAGACAAACTTTTAAATACAATATATTCTTTAAAATCATATATAGGTATATATGAATAAAAAATGTTTTGAAATCATAAAAAATGTGAAAATTAGTTTCAAATTTAATGATTTATAACTTTATTAAAGTACAGAATATTTCTTAATTATTTCAGTACAATTTTATATCCTTAAAGTTGGCTTTACAAGTGTAAGAAAACATGTTCAGCGTACTACAAATAAATATTTCGTAACATGTACTGCGTACTACAAATACAATAAATATTTATTAAGGGGGAACACCTACCTAGACATTTCGAAAAAAATGATTTTTAAATTATTACATTTTCTTAAAGCTTGAGGTCTTAAGAATGTCTGATGAAAATTTCAACCAAATATTCCAAAAAATAACAAAGGTACAGCTGATAATAGTGGCATCCCTTTGTTGATTACGCGCCGGGCCACACAGCGCTGCGCTACACGCAGGTAGTTGCCAGGGTTTTTTCATAATAGAAAATTTAGACCTGTTTCTGTTATGTTTGTGAAGAGAGCTCGAAGATATGGAAAATATAAGCAAGGCGGAGGACTTATATTATGGATCTGGAATCGACGATTTTATGTAAGCTGAAAAATTTCGCGATTTATTCATTGCTCAATTCTCAAAAACGTTTTACTTGAAACCATGCATTGAAAATCGGTGACCAAAATATCTCGGTAACCACTGAACCCAACTTGAAATTTCTAGTAATTATTCTATACATAATTATCTAGTCTTTGTTGTAAGTTGTTTTTAAGTGACCTAGTTATTATTTATCGGCATAATAATCCCGAATTTTTCCCTAAAAAATGCTATTTTAAATTCAAACGTCCGCCATTTTGTCAAAAATCTATATTTTCAAAAACCCCTACGTCAAAGACTAAATTATTATAGTGTCAATTTTGATAATCTTTTTGTTTTTTATTCTGATGATTACAGATGAAATGGGAGTGGTCACCGCGGAGGACCTAGTTTTTTTGGCATTCGACAGAACCCAAAAATTTTCCGCCAATGTTTAATATTTTTTAATTTAAAAAAATTGACATATTCTTAAAAGTATGTAGAGTCCATTCACTTTAGGTAATCCTTTTGCATTAGTGTGAGTAACAGTCCGTTTACAAAATCTCGTAACATTCTTTTTTTGAGTAATTGATAGACGCAAAAAATATATAAATAGTATTTTATTTTCTTAACCTGAAATTAACATATATGTTTTATAAAAAAAAAAACTATATTTCATTTTTTTAATCCCCAAATAATAATTATTTAGAAATCTATTCGTTTCTGTAACTAGAATCTAATAACTGATCTAATTTCGTTTTCAAAATTAGTATGATTTCAAAATTGTTAAAGAAAATAAAGATTTTGACTTTATGTTTTTTTAATAAAATACTCTGAATTAGATTTTTTTTAAATTTCATTATTGTTTTAAATATTTCAGTTTAAGTATAATTTGACAATAACATCCTTTTACTGGGTGACAAGCCATTAAATTTAAAAAAAAAAAGTATAATTAAAACTTGTAAGTGTATCCACTATTGTAAGGCATATGTCATTAGTATTAATCAAAATATATCATTTTTTGTGCAACAATGTCAATCAGTAACGCTGCCACATGGCTCAAATAATAATGAGGTATAGGAAGCAAAAAAGCAAAATTCTCTATTTTATTTCTATCACTAATGTTATCAAGGCGCTACGCTACTCTAGATAGCGCTGTTCTCACAGCCTTAACTGGCGGCCGAAATATATAATAAAATTACGTTATTTTTGACGGATTATGATTTTTAAAATAAATATATAAGCGGGTATAATTGTGGTTAAATAATTTCGAATTCTTATAGTTAATTTTAATCAGATAAACTATAATCGTTTGTATCGGACTCCGAATCCTCGTCTAAATTCATATTAAATTGATTAAAATCTGTGATTTCATCCATTTGAATATCCTTCGTCGCGTGCCCAGTTTCAATTCCTTTTGTATGTCAGAAAACATTTTTTCCATTCGCTGATGGTTATTTTATCAACTTTTTCCATTTTATCTTAAAACTATCTCCTTTGTTTTCTGTTTGACTGTTTTCTGTGGCTTTGAATTTACAAAGTCTTGGAAAACAAAAAAATTGGTTAAAAACATCCATCTCGTCTGGCATTATACAACTTTTGATTCTACTGTTATAGAATTTTGTAGAAATCATCTAAGGGGTTGAACTTTTCCTACGCCTCAAATATTACTTTTTAATATTTCTAAGTAAGATAACAATTTGCGGCTTGACGACATATTCAATTTAAAGTAAAATTAAATACTTAGTTTTAAAAAACTTATTACTATAGATTCGTTAACTAGTTTCGGTGGATTTCAATCTTCATCAAGTACAATATAGACTGAAGTTGATCAGTCTATATTGTACTTGTCCCGATGAAGATTGAGAAGATTGAGAGAGAAAGTAATTGACGAATCTATAGTACATAAGTGGTGCAAAACTAATTATTTGATTTGATTTTAAATTTAATAATACTATTTACTTCATGATTTATCAAATTCATAGAACATAGAACCCACAGGCAAAAAAATAAGTACTGTTTATTGAACATTTATATATTTTGTAGAAAGAAGCCAACCTGAAAAACACGTATATCTTCGTAAATAAAAGTTTTTTTTGTAATATTACATAAAAAAATATTTAAAATATCTCTAAAATGAGCCCTGAGCTAAAAATGCTATAATGATTTAAATATCGACGTATTAGGTTTTTGCAGGTTCATATTGTTAGAAGCCCATTTTTCTCAGTTCCACGTTTATTGGGTTGGATGCTTTCTGCATAACCACGTCCAAATGGGATTCAATACTTACTGCAGACATAGCCAGAGTCGCCACCGTGAGTCCGAACTTGATTGATATACCATCGGTGTTTTTGCTATTCCTAGCGTCCCAGACTGAGCAGCACAGCAGAATGAGGACCCCTGTTATGAACGACTCTACGACTACTGCCTGAAAAGAACGAAAATATTAATTCACGATTTTTTTAGTATGTTAGGCCCGAATTCAGTCCGAATCAATATTTAGATGATTTAAAGGTTAAGTAAGGTACGCCTTAAATGTATTATTTTGTATTGAAAATCATGCTTATAAGGCGTACTTAACCTTTAAATCATCTATGTATTGATTCTGAATTTGGGCCTTGATATCTTTTATGACTTGTGTGAACTTGTGACATGCCTTTTTTCAATAATGTTACAAACTAAACAATTAATTTAAATTTCTAACATAGGTACATAGGTACAATTTATGTTTTTAGAATAACCGTTTTAAACCATTCTAACTTTCGAAAAAAAGTAACCCATAAAAACCAAGTTTTTATTATACTCCCTTTCTCATTTACTAGTTGAAACATTTTTTTCGCTTAACCTACGCGTTGGGCTTCGGTCGGGCGACGCTACGAAAGGGAGTAATAAAAAATTTCCAAAATTATACTATAATCAGGTTTCGCGTCTACCAGACGCGTTGAAATATTTTCATACAACTTAATAAGTTGTATGAAAAAACCATTCAAAATTTGAAAAATCCAAATTTTTTTTTTAACGAAAATTTGATAGATCTTCTTGATCGTCGCCACGAGTCTGCTTGCAAAGTTTCAGCTCGATTGGATCACGGGAAAGGGGTTTAAAATGGATCCAAAGTTTTTTCGTCAGACAAGAAGACAAGCAGACGCCACGAGTTAATATAAAGAGAGTAAAAAAAGCATATGAGTATGCATGTCATTCTTGGAAACGAAAATCTTAAAAATACACAAGAAACAAAATAGGTACAACAAAACAAGGTTAGCCGTATACCCTAAGTGGAAGCTCTCGTGGAACTCCCGTATTGAGCACGTAACTCTCTCTGGGTCTCTAAAATGTCTCCCATAACCGGGGCACTATACCTATCGATTTCAAGGAGCGCTTCCCACATCATCCACTCCCATTTTGTAGTTACACTAATATTTATATCCCACTTACAGTTATACTAATATTTCCTCAGTAACTATATAAACCAGTGACGCTTTCCTTCATTAAAATACCTTTATACAAATTTTCCTTTTCTGTTAGCTATTTTTTATTAATTTCTGATTAAACCTTGTTCTTTGTAATTTTAACTCATTTTACCGTAGTGTGTAATGTTGCACTTCCCCGAATGAATTATTTTTAACTCATTAACATGTAACAAATATTTTGTAATAATGTATTATAATTAATTAAATAAACAAAAAATAAAGTATAACTTCTGACGCGCGTACATAAGCACAAGCACTGAATTTTTAAAAATGATAGATAATTGTGGGGTATAAAAGCAAAGGCAGCAATATCCAAAAAAAAATTGTATGCACTCATCGAGGATTACTAATTTATAATGAACTGAATTCGAGATTTCATATGAAACATAGCTATAAAATTATAGGAAACATGATTTTAGAAGGGATCATGGAAGTGAAAGAGGGCCTACATAAAATCCAGAACTCAGTGGGTACATTTAAAATTAGTAATCCTCGATATCTGTATTCAAAACATTTTTTTTTTGATATTGCTGCTTTTGTTTTTATATCCCAAGATTAAGTAAGCATCGACCAATAAATAGTATTTGAAACCTTCGCAAAAATTCTAACCCTTTAAGATTGAAATGTTTACCTGTCCTGCAGACAACGCAGCGTGAGGCATCGTCACGCAGAAGGCTGTCTCATCCTTGAAGGCTATGGCGGGAGTGATGACCAAGAGGAGTCCGTAGCCTAGGATGGCTCCGAGGCACTGAGCGACTACGTAAAGGATGGCCATGGTTATCGACATGGAGCCAAAAATCACCGCAGACAAGGTGACTGCTGGATTCACATGGGCGCCAGAAATGTGACCGAATATCTAAAAAAATACAGCATTCATTTTATTCCAATCCAAAGTCAATTTTAAAATCAATTGACAAAAAGTATCCTTCTTATTCCTTATTTTCTGTACAGGTACTTCACCTAAATTTCTGAAATATTAATAGGTACTTTGCTGTTGCGCCGAAAATAAGGAATGCACTGCCCTGGGAGCCTGTGCAGTGAGATGTACTCAGCCACGGCGGAGGAGTTCCATGGGAATGAACACAACGCGGGCATTTTGTTTTTTTTTTCAAAAATTTTCCAATAAAATTATAGTTTTATATGTACCATAATAAGTGTCATGAAGAAAAAACAATAATTAATCATTTTAAATAAAATTCATCCAATCGAAAAATCTCTCTTTGTAAAAAATCGTCCAATTTCTACCTAAATTTCAAGCTCCCATGTGCTGTAACCCCATAAGTTTTATTTATTACTGTTACGATGCTGGTTTTAATTAAAGTTAAAATATTAGGTCCTTACATATGAAATTGGCGTTTTGCCGTACTGGCAAATTTGATCTCAAATATCTTCTCTTTGGTTAGGAATTCCAAATCCAAATTTATATAGCTATTTACTCATGTATTTGTGTTTTGAAAATTATAGTTCATTTGTTTTTTTCTCAATTGTTTTTTTCTTTGCGTCACTCAGTTTACAAAATGAAAAACTTGAAATATTGCGTTATTTACGAGTAAGAGTTCCACCGTGGCACCAGTGCTGCAGAAACGGCTCGAAGGATTAATGATGTGTATGGCGACGGTGCCGCAAAAGAAAACACAGTGCGTTTTTGGTTCCAACGTTTTCGTTCTGGAAATTTCGACCTGCAGAACAACCCCGTGGACGGCCGGAGACCAAAGTTGATAATGAAGAATTGAAGGCTATTGTGGAAGCGGATCCATCGCAAACCACATCCGAGTTAGCTGCAGGCTGCGGTGTTAGTGATAAAACTGTTTAATCCACTTGAAGCAAATTGGTAAGGTGAAAAAGCTTGAAAGGTGGGTACCTCACGAATTGAGTGAAGCACATCAACAAACGCGCGTTGACTGCTGCGTTGCATTACTCAACCGGCACAATAATGAAGGGATTTTAAATCGAATCATTACCTGTTATGAAAAGTGGATCCTGTACGATAATCGGAAGCGCTCATCGCAATGGCTGAACCCTGCCGAACCAGCCAAACCATGCCCCAAGCGAAAATTGACTCCAAAAAAGTTACTTGTGAGCGTTTGGTGGACTAGTGCTGGTGTCGTTCACTACAGCTTTCTTAAATCTGGCCAGACGATTACGGCAGATGTCTATTGTCAGCAACTGCAAACCATGATGGAAAAGCTAGCTGCTAAACAACCGAGGCTGGTTAATCGCTCTAGGCCACTGCTGCTTCATGATAACGCTAGACCACACACTGCACAACAGACGGCTACCAAATTAGAGGAGCTTCAATTGGAATGTCTAAGACATCCACCGTACTCTCCGGACCTTGCCCCAACAGATTACCATTTTTTTCGAAATTTGGATAACTTCTTGCAAAGGAAAAAATTCAACTCCGATGGGGCAGTCCAAACCGCCTTCAAAGATTTTATTGATTCCCGTCCCAATGGTTTTTTTAGTAAAGGGATCGATGAACTACCTATGAGATGGCAAAAGTGCATAGATAGCAATGGTACATACTTTGATTAAATAAATATATTATAAAAAAGAAAAATCGGCTTTATGTTCCTCCCATACTAAACGCCAATTTCATATGTAAGGACCTAATATATGTTTGATGTAGCCATGGAAGAAGTAACTCTGTTTTGCTAAATTACGTAAAGTTTGACTGAAAAATTAATTTTTTTTAACAGAGGTGTTTTTAATGTGACTACTTAAGAAGACACTGATTTATGCAGGCAGAGTTTAAAATGAATAAAAATGATTTTTTTTAAGCGTTTTGTACATTAATGTGCAAGAAAATTATTCCGTTTAACGTGTGCGACGTAATGACCCTATTTTTCAAACACAAAAATGGTGAAATTTTATTAAGAAACTTAATTAATGTAAAAAACATATTTTTTATGATAAAACATTATTTTTTCGAAACGGAAAAAATTTATTCGTAAAGAAAATACGAGACAAAAACGCTTCCACCAATCTTAACTAGTCTTTGACCTAACTGTGTTGTGTCTTTCTCGCTTTTTCTACACCATTCGCTAACGTTGATTCGGTGTAGAAAGTAGCGAAGCAAAAACACTAGGTAGATCACTCGTGGGCTGGCAGACAAAAGCCATTAAGTCAGTTTTGAGTATGAAAAACAAATTGTCAATCAAGAACCATTTTTCATTCAGAAAAATCTACTAATTTTAACTAGATATTTCACGGAGTAACAATATTTATGATTTCAAACCGAACTTGTGTAGGCTATCAATAAAAGTTTTAGTTTTTTTCAGTTCAAACTCTGGTTTTTCTGAATAAATAAGTAAAGAGTGGATTAGTGATCAAAGAGGAAATCCAAAGGATTACAATGACGGACGTCCAGGAATCTAGCATCATTCCAGAAAACCAGCTCTCTCACAATAATACAGGTAAGATTTTTACTCAATAACTAATTAAAAATAAATGTGTTAATATATTTATTTTTAAATTCAATAATTTACTTGAATTCCTTTTGTTTGTGGTCTAATATACTGTTACCGCTGATGTTTATTTATCTATATAATATAATTTCTGACAGGGGATTTTATTTAGTTAGAACAAATATCGCTTAAAATCCATTGGTTTATTCTTCTTTCGTTTATGTTAAAAAAAAGTAAGGGTGGTGTGCGGTAAGCGGCATCGTTTTTACACAACACTGGCGTCCTTGTGGCGGTCGGTATAACATTTTGTTCCTATAAGGTGCGAAATATTTTTTTTTTTACTTTTTTTTTAACTTAATTTTCCGGTTAAAATATAATAAATGTACCGTCACATCATCGCAGCATTGGGCGACAAATGAAACACCTGAAATTAATTAAATTTTTATTTTGTGCATAAAGTCACTGGACACAAACTATTATGAAATTTGCTCTAATTGTCACTACCGTGAGATATCTTCTCGTCCCACAGACAATTTCTAGAATATTCGCACATCTGTGATCGCCCTTATTCCCCATTGAACGCTTGGTAGATATAATTCGCACAAGTCACCGATTTTGCTTCTATGGGATCTCCGAACTGTCACAACAAACTGTCCGTGCAATGGTGTCGTCCTGTTTATATATATACCGTTTCGAGTTTCCAGGCGTTTCGTGAATTTATTCAACATTTCCTGTGTTTATTCTAGAATCTTCTAGTAATTCCATTTTATCTTGATTATATGTAATTATTTATATTTCTACATTCGTGACAATATGAAATCATTAGCGTTTTGTGAGGACCCGTAATTTTTTCATGTTATAATTTTTTCTGCATTGATTTTGAAGTATGAATGATATACTAGAAATTGATTAGCAATTTATTAATAAATAATTAATTGATTATTCAATGTCCAAAGTCTCCTCTTATTTAATCTACACTGTATCGCAATATATCACTCGTTTATGAACACTTATTATCGCTGGGTAATACGTATTTAACATACACTTGAACATTCCATCCAATTCTCGCACGTATTATTCGCTCTGGTTTATTTAGCCACTTAGGTACTCCGCTCGATTATTCTCTTTATTTATCGCTTCGATTACCTCACGACTGGCTACACTGGCCGTCACCTCGCGGCTGACTTCGCACTGGACGAACTGTCAAACACGAATGAATTAATTCTATTGTTTAGGAATAGGTCCTCACCCCTTCTCAGTTGTTCCAAGCGTTTTATAGGCCGTTCTCGATCCTTTGATAGTGTAGTGACATATTGCAAGGAATTTAGACAGTACGCAATTTCTTTTGCTTGCGGTCTTATGAAAATACTTTGTGTTTTTTTTAAATAACATCCTTTTTATTTTGTCACTTATTACTGTTAATGGATTATAAATGACCTCGCGGTGCACCCAATTACGTGGAGAGAGTGAATACTCATCAATGGGAATATATTTGACGCGACCAACTTTCAACAACATTAACACCGCGCATGAAAAAGCTGTCCCCGTCCCAATATGGGTGATGCCCTCCTAATAAGCGAGCGCAGAGCGTATTCACCCATATGCAGTAATTGAATTAAAAGTGATGGGAAATGAAAGCTAATTAATGTCATGCAACGTCACCGTGTCGTGGAAGGGTTAGCTGGCACTCGTAAATCATGCATTATTCAAACTGACTGGGACAGCGACTAGACAATGTCGTAGCGTGTCTTATTTGCGCGAATAAAAATGAAATATACAAAAATTATTGTCGTGTTGTAAAGTTTTAACTGATAAATTCGCCTAACGGACGATTATTGGTATGAATCAGGTTATGATTTTCTAAAGGTTACAAATCTATGGTGATATTAATCAGTTTATGATTTTGTAAAGGTTACAAATTATTTTTGGCGTAGACTTTGGCTGTAGCCGTATAAAATATATATTTTCAATTTTATCACCATCGTAAAAGTCTAATTTTTATAACTTTAGTAGTGTCATAGGATCGTGGCGGTGAGAGACTAGTAAAACACGAAAAAGTAAATATTTTTTTATTTATTTTTCAATTGGTTGAGCAACTCTGTAGATTGACATATTTGAAAAATGATTTTATTATATACATAATAAAAGCAGATACATACAAATAATAATATAAATTTTTTAATTTTTATTTAATCATCAAAATCACTAAACACGAACTTAACTGGAGCAGTATTATGTTGTTCCGACTAAAATGTTCAGAAATATAAAAAAAAATCTAAACTTAGCTTATCTCCATGGCTGTTGATATTAGAACATTGTTGTTTGAACATTTTTGACATATAATTTAGGCAGGAATACCCGTAAAGTATTGTGGACCAGCTTTGTTAAACTCTGTAAACTGATAAAATATTGGTGCGAACGGATGATTATTAATTATGCTAATAAAACATGGAAATAGCAGATGGCACACGAAAGCATGCTAAACATAGCGGAAATGCAACTGTTAGAAGGCCACGAATGAGGATTAATGATTAATGTAAAGCTGAGATAAATATAATAGTTGAAATGAGGAAACATTACTTGATGTAAACAGTAACGCGCGTGCCGCTCGCGCTATCGTTTGCTCATCATTCCGTCTTTGACCTTTCGATCAGAAGCATTTAATCTTGAACTCTTAAAGTAAACGTTAAGTTAAATTTCACGTGTGCCGGAAAACTGCTCGACAGCCGATTGCTGAAAAGCCACCTGACCGACAGCCGATTGCCCGGCAATCTACCTGCCGAACAGGCTAACTGTCTGACAGCCGACTGCCCGATAACCGATTGCCCGACAGTCGATTACACGACAAGCCAACTTTGAGAAATTTTTAAATTATAAGATATGCTTTCGCGTGCGTTTACGAACACTTCATTTGTTAAGAACATCAAACTGATAAATTTTAAAACTTAATTTTGAAGAATTTTTTTCCTGGTGAGTTATTTAAGAATATTAACTTTCGCATCTAAAAATTGATTTAATGTTTTATTGTAACTGTTGTTTAAACAGTAGTTAGAAATCTAAATTGCATTTATTAATAATACGTAGTAAATGCTATGCAGTCTATACACTATCTCAAAATCAACAATCAACAAAGCTCTGTGGTTATTTATTAATGGTTTTATTTTCATAAATTCCGTTATTTAAAAAAAAAGGTTGAGATATTACTAATTACGTTTACAAGGCTTTATATACCTACGCCTTTTATATACAGAACAAAGTCTTTTAGTGTTTTATTTTAAAATATTATCTAGATTTTTAACTATTTTTTAAACTAACATTTGTAATTAAACACTTTCTATAAGTATTTTAAAATAAAAAAATCCACAAAATACAGTTTTAACTCGATTTGTTTGAAGTTTTTAACATGAGAAGAATTTATGCATATTTTCGCAAAAATATGCAAATACTAATATTAAAATAAAAAATCCGTCGGGAAGATAGCTTGTCGGGCAGTCGGCATGTAGGGCAATTTGCTGTCAGGCAATCTTCCGTCGGGAAGTAATAAATTCAGCGTAAATAGACTGAATGTAATTCACTATTGTTAACCTGTACCTTATGCCTTCCTCACATGCCGGAAGCTTTTCTATCTGGACGATATAAAAATGAACCGTGGTTTCAGCAAAGTTGACGTGTTTTATTTTATATTAATGTGTAAAACCACAAAGTTATTGCTTTCTACCAAAATGTATAACTGAAAATGCATAATTTGTAGATAGTTATGATTTTACGACAAAACTATGCTTTAAATCTTTTTTAAATGACTCTCCTATGGGAGGACCACGTGGTTAGGTCCCCGCTATCACTTCGTGCATGAACTAAATAAGTCAATACTTTGGCCTCATAACTTTAAAATAGTGTACACAATTTTCTGTATGGGCACCTTTATATTTGCCGATAAACATTGCGAACCGGCGGCTTGTGTTAAACCAGATGTACGGCACTTATCTTGTCAACTTTATCGTTATAGATAAAAACGTCAAGTGTGTATGTACGGGTAATTATTTTGACTTCGTACGATACCAGGACTTCGAAAAATTAATCCAGTAAGTAGTAAGGTTTTTTTTGAGTGGAAGGAAAAAATGACCCGCATAAACTTAACATTTTATAACCCACTGTGTAGGATGTGTCGTAACTTTAATGGATATTGTCATAAAGACGTTGATATTTTCTCACAGAGGTTGTCGTATTTTAAAAAGGCAGTTGCTGCACTTGGGTAACTTTGCTGTATGTGTTTAATGAATTTTAACCACATTACTTGTATTTATTTCACTGCTTATTTAGTTAAATTTTTTATGTTATATGATCTTATACATGATTTACATTTAAAAAAATGTTGTATACATAATCTTCACTATTAAATAAGCGAAAGTATGAATTACACACTTATACATTCGCTAATTTAATTTTATATTATAAATTGTCACGGGATCGTAGCTGTGAGAGACAAATGAAACACTAAAAACAATTAAAGCCCTTATTTATTACATAGAGTCATTGGTCATTGACAATTTAAATGGAGCATCGTTCACATGAATTGTCACTAAAATATTTCACTCAGGTTTGCACTAATTCACGTCACTAGAATCTTTGCTGCATTTTTTGTATATCGCTCAATTTCGCACCTTACTACTCATTCGCGCCTGTCGCTTGTTTTTCGTCTTTGGTCACGCACGGCTCGCCTTTCTGTGGTATTAGCCCGCGCGCGCTCGTATTGCTTTTATACAAAAATGTTGGTTTCGCGAATGTTCTACTACTCCGTATTCTCAGGAATTTGTGGTTTCCTTCGAGAGTAGGGTAGTTGATTCTAGATTCATGTGGACTGTTCGAGTGACTTACATGATAATGCGTATTTACCGTTGTTTTTAGACTTTCGTGACAATATTTTGTGGCGAGATGAAAAATTGTTTTTAAATTTTATATTATGTAGTTATTTCTTACTGCCTCGGTTAATCTGCAACCTGTTTAATACGGTTCGATGCAATTAAAAGCCAACTCTGATGTGAAATAAAAAATATGTATTGAATCATAAGTGCTTCATTAGAAAATTTTAACTGGATTTCGTATTATGGATGTATTTTGAGATATCACAATTGAAGAACAATTACAGATTTATAAATCTTAAATCTTAAATCATCATAATGATTTTTGGATTACGACAGCATACGTATTAAGCGTAATGGAAATAGTTTGTCGTAATTATTAGTATTCATCGTATAAATAAAAGCGTAGAAAATTCCGCATACGTGCTTTTGGATATAACAATTGAGTGTGGGATATCTGCACTATAAACAATTGTTTTAAATTGAAGTAGGTAGTTGTACCTAAAGTTTAATATAAATACACAGACGAATGAGTCTAATAAAGATAATCTTCAAGACATACAAACGAACTACTTATAGGAAAACTTTTAATTTATCACATCTAATCCGCCTCCTCAATCATTAGTAGACAACACAAAACACTTTGTGGTTTAGTTGGTGAAGAAGAAAATGCGTCACCTATAACTAGTTCTGATTCTATAACAGTCTGCACTAGGCGCTTGGCCCGGGCAGTATCAATCGGAGCGCGTAATACGTTTCGTTACCCTCTAAATATTTGCCTGTGACGGTCTTTCATTCCAACAAATAATTTTTTTATAGAATAGCCAATGGCGTGATCACGCCAAAAATATCGATACTTTTCGGAGAAGTGGCGCTTTTAAAATTTTTATTTTGTTTTTTTATTTATTTAATATATGGTACAAATACAGTTCTTATATACATATTTACATATCAAATTAACATTTTTTAAAAATACTTTATAGTCATGTAGACCTCATCAGTGAAGAGAAGTTCTTGAGTCTGATGAGGGAGCCACAGTTCTTATTTCTTATTATAGATATGCGACTTATTTATTAATACGGTAAGAAAGGTAAATTGATAATGAAGTATTAAAGTATTTTGAAAAAAGGAAATGTGCGTGTAGTTTTTTAAATCCATCACAGCAATGGAATTAATAATTATAAAAATAATTTTTCACCAGTATTACGATAACACATAAATAAACATTATCATTGTACACCTACATCAGTACTATTTTAATTCGGAAAATACCTTTTTTGATCGTTAAGGTAGTGGCGGTTAAGACTTTTTGATAAAAATTAAAATTTCGAGTATTTTTGGATCAGTTATGGATCACTTAATCTCTCGAATCAAAAATCTCATCTATGAACACGGCGCATTAAATTACTCTCCTATTTTAAAACGCGCAATAAAAGACTAAGCTTAAAATAATTAAAATATATCATTAGCGATTTAGTCAGAATTGACCTCAGAATATCGTCTTGATTGGGGCGTAGGTCAACGTGACGCCTCGCAGGCCTGTCCGCCCAATGTTTTCTTTACAGCCGTTTGACTTAATATACGGCCGGGATGTACACAGACGAGAGTGCCCCCAATATGAATCTACGTGTGTGTCACCCACCGGTGGGATACAAACATACGTCTGTGTGTGTCACCCACTGCTGCGTATTAATAGTCGCTAGAGGCGGAATAATAGGGGACTGACACCGGCGGGAGATGCAGCCAAAATTGATCCGACGGTCGGGAAGATTTCTGCTCCGTTAACGTCAGTTGCACAAGCGACGGAATCCCGCTTTTTTTACCGCAAACTTTCAAAATTTCTTTCTTCATTTGAATCTGTTTACATTTCTAAAGTTGTTCGAACACATACGTAGTGTAATATAGTCTTTTTATCACAGAACACCGAAGCGCCGATTGCCTGACAAGTTAACTTGTCACAAAATGCTCGAAAGACGATTGTCCGACAAGCCACCTTTCAGAAAAAAAAACACGTATTCTGTAATGATGCCTTCAACTATTAAAACCGCCAGACTGATAAATTTAAATTTAAAACAACATTTTAAATAATTTTTTTGGTTGTTTATTTAATTGTTTAAAAATAATTAATTTCAAACCACACCTATAAATTGAATACTCTGATGTTCTTTATTGCAACTATTATTGAAAAAAGTAATTTAAACTTTCTATTTTATTTATCGCTTGTATTGTAATTTAATAAATGTTTACTTATATGGGACCGCACTAACCTCCCCACATACTGGAATAAACGCATAAATAAATCGTGTTTAATAATAAAACATAATAGAAAAGCTTAGCAATGTGTAAACCCTCTCAAAGGAGGAACAACAAAATCAACGTGCGTGACTACTTATTAATGGTTATGATTTCGGAAATTTTGTTATTTTTTAAATAAAAGGCTGAGATAATACTAATTACGTTCTGAGACTTCATAATATTCCAAACAATTTATATAAATGTTATAAATTGAAATAACCCACTAGAAAATATATTGCAGTTTTACATTGATCGGTTTGATGTTTTTAATAGGAGAAAAATTTAAGTATATTTTCGAAAAAATATGCAAATACAAATCTTTAAAATGAAATATTTTATGATGGGAAGTTGAGCTGTCAGGCAGTTGGCTTTCGAGAATTTGGCTTGTCGAGCAGTTGACATGTCGGGCAAGTGGCTGTCGGGAAATCGGCTGTAAGAAAGTAGACTTTAGTACTATAATAGTGACAAAATAACTCATCGTGTGTATTTCACAAAATTTGATTTAGCGTAAATCACATATACTGTATATTTTTCAAATAAAAAATTTGAGTTTTGGTTCAATAATCTGACTAATTGTATTTTATTTATCATTTTTGAGGGTTAACACAAAATTGCAAAAAAAAAACACAATCACGTCATTTATGCTATTTTAAATTAGTGTTAAACTACTTCCCTTTTTTGGTAATAAATTATATTTTCAACATAAAAAAAGTTTTGAGGAAAAATAGATAGTGGTTGCAATATTGGCCGAGCATTGCAATATTGTAAAAAATGTTATATGCAAATGAACTTTAAAAAATTTCCTCCCTTTAAAAACAGTAAAAAATGTTCCCTATTTACCTAACGACCACTTGTTCGCACCAACTCGTAACACTACGTAACAATGAAAAGTCACGATCAAGAAGCAAATAAATCTCAACCTCTTCGTAAAAATAAACATTCAAATTGTCAGATTCACATGCACTTAGCATATCGACAAACTAAACATTTTTACTTATTCTCTATACACACACATCTACAGTAATCTATCACTGCGGAGTGCTTGATGTTCCATCCGCGCGACAATTTTTCTATTGAGGCAGCATTTTGACAAATTTATGTGCTTTTAATGTTAAAAATTAAGGCACCGTGTACAAAAGAAAATCATGTCAGTACCTATCTTAATATAATGTTAGTATAATTTTGAGGAACTAACGAAGCTAGACGCGTTTCTTGTCGACGTGCAGTCGGGAACTATATTGAGATGACCTGAATGTAGGACACTTAGAGTAATGAGTAATACTCTTATTTAATCCGAGCCCAATTTTAAAAGCTCGTTGTTTTTAGTAAGTGACTACTGCTTTGCCTACTAAAATAAAATCAAAACATTGTTTATCTACACTAGTATTATAAAGAAGTAAAGTTTGTATGTACTAACAGTACTAACAGTAAGAGATATATGAATACTTTCTATAGAAAAATTGTAGAGCTTAAAAAGGCCTGTAAGAAAGTTCTCCCTAACAAATATCTAAATATTGTTTTTTTTTAATACCTTATTTAACTTTTATTTAATCAAGAAGCGACCTTTGGATCACGAGGCGAGAGTCCTAACCACAAGACCAACAAGCTACTCTTATAATTTTTTAAATATTACAATATATTTTTTAAAAAACGGTGGATAATTATGCATCAACTTAATATTCTGTTATAGAATACATTCTTGTGTGAATCTTCTTCCCCAATTTATCATTCAATGTTTTTATATTGTACTTTAATGTCACACTGGGACATGTATCAGGGTGATTAACGACCTCTTGATAATCTATACGATAAAAAATAAAGTTTTTCGTGTTTCGTAATTAATTTAATAAAATGCGGAGCCGATTTTCTTTTTGGCAATCCATCAACTCAGAGACAAAGTAAATTTTAAAACCCGTGTTCAAAACGCGAACAGATAATAGGTGTGTATCTCTAATATTAATCGGTTCGAGGGCCTATCGCTTGGACAGCACTCTTTCACCGCTCTGTTTCTTACGCTGTATCTATTATTTGGGTTTACTGGTAGTTTCAATTTTATCTTCGTATTCTTCGTTTGCCCTTCCGTGTTCTCCTGCAGACTTTATTCCTTCTGGCATTGACGAAAATCTATTTAGGCAGTCTTTCGTTTCCTATGCCGAGAACACGTCCAAGTCAACTTAGCTGAGATTTCTTTTATATGGAGCCATATAACTCAGCCACAACGTCCTTTAGGGAACAAATGTTTTCAATTATTTCATCCACTGTTGTGATTTCGTCTCCCATGGCCACATGAAACGGCAATTTCAATTTCACTTAACCACGTTCGGCACCTTATTCACTCATTGTGTTTTTTTTTATTACGAATGTCATATCCGTCTATCTTTGCACACCAATTTTACTTCAGTCGTATATTATTTCACTATTTATTGTAAAGTAATAACTTTATTTGTATTTTTTTTGAATATTTTTATTCATTAAACAACTCGACATAATAAGAATCCATCCCTGGGATTTCATATATTCCGCCAAGTGATTAGTCGGCGAGCTGTAGTAGATTTCGTGGAGGGACTTTCATTTTCTCTTATATTTTCACATAAAATATATCATTTCAGTGGATTGCACCATGAACATTGATCTGCTACGTGGTATTTTCGTGCTACATGCCACTCTAATAATAAATAATAAAAAAAAATTAAATGGTACAACTAATTAGTAAACAATGCCTGTCTCACTCAGATTCTTCTATGTTACTATAAATATAGATTCTATCACAGATGAACACTAATGAGACCGGCATAATCCAACCCAAAGTGTATGCCTCTGAATAAGAATAAAATTATTTACCTTTTTATCACAGGACTATTTTTTCTATGTATGGAAGGAATATAATCCCGGAGCATTTTTCCGAACCTGGGAATGCGGGATTACGGAAGGCAAATCCCGGGACTAGCCAACACAGCTGTAGGTAATCGAGAAATAAGAATATAATTAAAAGTATACAATTTAAAAAACAATACAAGTTATTAACTTAAATTTTGGCACTATTTAAACTATTATTATTATGAGTTTAGTACAATACTTTTTGATCAGTCTGAATTATGTCTAATATATTGTGGTGAAAATATTTTTAATTTTAATCATACAAAAAATAAATCTACTTTGCCTATATTACCTACAAAGTACATAATTTATATAACCTTCATTACCTCAATAATATTTTGCAACAATTATTAGTATGTAGGTTTTAAATATAATTAATTAAACAAGTGACCAAAAAAACAATATTATAATTATTAACAGAACAATATCGAACATTTTGTGTATCTTTTATTAATTATGTGAACTAAATATTGAACAAATTACTTTATCAAGCATTTGGCATTTTAATATAATATTAAAAATAACCAACAGAAAATTTATAAAATTTAAATATTTTTTAGAATTTTCTTTCTTAAATCTCTTTAATTTTTTGTCTCTTTCCCGAAAACTTTGGGATTAAAATTATTTAATCCCGGACTTGCGGACCAGAAAAACGTTAAGGATCCCGGATCACATTTCTTATATGCGTGTCACATCTGGTTTCCACAACTTTTAAAATATTTTTTGGCGTTTAAACCGATTCAGACTCCAAATATGGGATATAAATTGAAAAATAGCAATTTATTTTAAAAAAAATATATTTTGATAACGCAAGTCACGCTTGAAATAACGAGGGTGCAAAAATGGCTGCAATAATAATTACTAACGATTTTTTTAAGCTCTTTGAGATTGAAAATAATTAATGATGTTAGCTTTTGGTTGATGTGTGGCAATGACTTGCATATTCAAAATATATTGTTAAGTTGATTTATTTTCGTTATTGATTTTTGTGCACTGTAGATAGGCGCCGTTTCTTCTTTCTAATATTTAAAAACACCCTAGTCCATTTCATCTCCAAAAATGCTTAAAAAATTTAATGACTTTTTTTTCAATTTTTGGGTACTTACAAATTAATCTAGATAACAATAGATGTCAAAAAATATTTTAATTCGTTCTTTAGTTACAAGGATTATTGTTTCATTATTATTATCGTCGGTCATTGTAGTCCATTGGAAATAAAACTGGCTTCTTGTACCTAGAATTCTGGGCGTGGTTCCCAGTGTGGACACAGAAGATTTATAACCTTTTTTCAAGCTTGGCTAGTCTTGTGATGCATTTTGCTGTAGTAAATAGGCCTCATGGCTGGTTGTTACGATAAAAATATGCGTTGTTAATAAATAATAAATCAATTATTAATAAATATTAATAAGATATATAAAGCGGCCCTTGTAACTCAGTGGATATGACACTGGCTTTTTACACCGAGGGTTCCGGGTTCGATGGGTGCTCAAGCCTGGGTGTTTTGTGGTGCGTTTCGCTTCTGTAATTGGGCATCTTTGCATGTTGAGCGTAAATAAATTAAGTCGTCATAAAATCCTCTCAAATAAATAAATAATGTTTTTATATTTCTTTTGTAAAATTTTAATTTGATTTGTTATATTTTTTTTGCGGAAACACTATCTGTGGTCGCGCAACGTCCATGAATGGCCGCAAAATGGTCGACCTGTCAACCCTATGTTGCTAGTTTAAAATAAATGTTGTCTTTTTTAAAGTCTGGACCGAATTATGTAGTGCATGAATTTTTTTAATTACGAACCTTGACTTTTTTACACAAAACTAAATGAATGGTTTAACAATGAAAGAAAACAATATTCCTGTATCCTTGATAGCTTTCCGGGAATAATGGGTTTGTCTGGGGCGTTTTAAGATCAAAATAGATACCGGATGTGGGTGAACGATACGCAAGAGTACAATTCTTAAATACGAGTATCTAAGCATCTCTCGTTCGTAAGTAGGATTACCTATCTTGAACGATTTCAGAGTATTTCCCACCCTACAAACGGCCGTCAAGGCATTAACAGTTACGCTGTTTTGTTACACGACAGACTGACTAGAAAAGGAACGTCATTCATCGGCGGTACATTAACCTTTTTACTTTTATAGTGTTGTATGCGTAGGAGAATAAAAGCTTTCGAATGGAGGTTATTTCTAGTTTGTTATACTAATGGTTCAGCGACCGTTATTTTTTAGTCAAGTTATCGGCTCAGTTAGTCAATATATTCCACAATACATTACGCCATGTTCTTTTCATTTTATCGTTTTGGTTAATCGTTTCTTTCAACATGAAAGCTTGTACTTAAAACCAATCGGTATTATAAAATCACTATCGATTATACATAAAGGTTTTTGTTTGAACAGGAAAAAAATTATTAATACTGATATCATTTACGAAAAAATTAATCCATTAAAACATAGTTTTCTATAAATCCTTTATATGCGAGTTTTCAGTTTCAGCATGTTTTCAATTTGATTAGGCTGGATGAATTCAAAATTTAAACTCACTGAAACTCGTCATGATTTTCATGCCATTCCAACACTGTTATATCCATGTCCTTTTAGGGTTAACTGATAAATTATATGTGGGGTATAAGAGCAAAGGCAGCAATATCCAAAAAAAATATAAAAAATTTTGAATGCCGTCACCGAGGATTACTAATTTAAAATGTACTAAATTCTTGATTGCATATACATATTTATAATCATTGCCTATAAATTTATAGGATACATGATTTTGGTAGGGATAGATATTATCTATCCCTTCAAAATTATGATTCCTATAAAATAAATTTATGATTCCTATAAAATCGCGAATTCAGTACTACATTAAAAATTAGTAATCCTCGATGACTGCATTTAATTTTTTGGATATTGCTGCCTATGCTTTTATACCCCACATTTGTAATAGATATCCATTCTAACGTTACACTTTTATAATTTTTTCACTTTTTTTAATTCATAACAAATAAAATCATTTTACAGAATAGCAACCAGCTTTTGTTTTGTAGCAATTTTAAATCAAGAGATATATTCTAGTGTCCACAATTTAAATAATTTTAGAATAGTACCAGAAAGCAGGCCCGAACATCTGAGATAAATTTGCATTTTTTGTGTGCGTGTATGTATACGTGACCCCAAATGTATGTAAGAATGTATTGTCATCGACATCAAGTCGATATGCAGCTCGATTGGAAGTGTGTTAATTTTCACTTCCAAGATTTTTCCACAAGAAGTCAAGGCCGGCGATAAACTTACATAATATAAAGGATTTAAAAATTAAGTTAACAGACACGCTTTGTTTCAAATTATTCAGTTATCTACGATATTTTTTTATTAATTTCTTTTTAAACTTGTGAAAAATCGCTAAACCCGCAAAGTTTTATCCTATTAAAGAAGCTAATAGAAGAAGTCTGCAAATTCATGTTGGGGTGCGTGTGCACGAATAAAATTTTCCGAGAGAGTCTAAGTGTCGGTGGTAAGGTTGGTGCTTTTGTACAATTTTTATGCGAGTTTATAGACAAAAGTTTCATCAAATACATTTAAAAAAATTATTGTTTAGTTATGATTTGCGTACAATTAATTAAAAATATATACTATGTGCTCAGTCATCATTTCACTGGTTATAATACAACCGCATAATATATAAATATTATATTCCCTTAATCTTGATAACGTACATATAATGTATAGATATGATATTGTTCATTGTATTTATTTTTTAGTTTTTTTTTGTATTTATTTTAATGTGCTTAAAATATGTATAAAACTTTATAAGTACACTGTTATATAGTACTGTAATATCTTGTAAAAAATTCTATCATATTGTAAAAGGCATAAAAACCGTTGAAATAAATAAAGCAGTCATTTCTAAAATCGTTTCAAAAGCAAATAATAAAGACCGACACGTACCTCGTACCTATTGCTTAAAGAGTGCTCATCAAAATGGAAATGTCGATAATTTTGAACTGATCAGTCAATTTTTTGAGTTTTTTTTTGTGTAGTTTTTCATTCTTATATATATTATTTTCCTTTGTTTGATTCTGTAACAAATACAACAGACTGTTCCCCTGAAAAGAGCTGTGACGGGAGATTAATGTTTGCCCTCAGAGCCGTGAGAACCAGGCTGCTAGACCACTTTGGGACGCAAGGCGCCGACAGAAAAATTATTCGTATTGTATTTTTGCAAGAATAGTGACTATCGAAATATTTTTAAATACTGACTCTTTCGATACCTTTAAAATGCGGTTGCATTATTACCTATTTTTTTAAAAAATTGACTTAAAATAATATTTATTAAGATTTATACTTAACTTTGTTTTTTACTACCAACTTGAGTTTTTTTTAAGACCGAACGGTTTCCTAACTAAATAAATAAATGTGCAGGCGTTTTATATGGAAATAAATTTTAATAATTATGAATGAAACCACTATTTTTTTGTTTTTACTATATTTTTTGAGAATATTTGGTTTCGGAACTATTTCCTTTATATATGGTTAAAATATGGTTAAAATTTGATAAATTTAATTATGAATTTGATCAATTTAATAAACCGGTTGGTTTTATAAAACAAACTCAAGTGGTTTAACACTCAATTAATGGTGTTTTAAAAATATTATAAATTTAATATTGAATTAAAAATCAAAAATAATTTTTATTAGCTTTGATTTTGTCCAATTCTCATCAACGTTTTCGATTTTGAACAATTTTTTCAAAACCCGGGTTTCGGGTTCGGGGAAACCCCGGTCAAAATTTTCATTTATGGCTTTCTACTCTGATAATGAGTCTGTACTGTCCATTACGCGACTTGAGACGAATCTTTGTGACAAGTGGACACGGGCCATAATGAACGCGTACAAGAATGACATTTTCGACTTGAAGAAATCTCTGAGATAAATGTTTGTAATTTAATGCTTCTGTTTGTCAAAATCTTTTAATAAATAGATAGATATTTAGGTTTGTGGGTACGTGAAGAGTCTCGACATGATCAATCATGTTCATGGATTAAAGTTTTTGTCTCTATCTATCATTCTCAAGCTGATTTCTAACTTGATCTTCAGGCTTCAGATCTCAACACTGGTAGGTACACGATGCTGAGATTTATCTCATTCCATGGTCATGGACCATTATATTCGTTACAATATATTGCGATAACTATACTATTATAGCTATAACCATGTCGATGTCATGACCCTAATAATAAAATAATAATATCGAATAACTAACCAATCATCACGCCGTTTCTCCGCAGGAGTAGGCAGAGAGGATAGAATGCCGTATTTTTCTGTCTTGGCACACCTATTTTGCTTCGTTCTATTCGCTCTATTCATACATTTTCTCGTGCTTGCTCTACAGTTGTTGTTGAGGCTTTTAACATGGCCATCCTCTAATATTTGTGGTATTTGATTGTGCCAGATCTTTTGCGGATGCCCCCTATACCTGCTGCCTTCAACACTCGCCTCATATATTTTCATAAACATCCTTATCCTCACATTTTTACATGACCAAACCATCTCAGCGATCCTTTCTTTATTCTGTCTACTACGCTGTAGCCAGCATTAGTCACTTCTAATTTGTTCATTCCTCATTCCATCGACCAAAGATATTCCACAAAACCGCCTTAGTGACCGCATTCCAACGCATTCAGTCTACTTTAATTCTTTTTTGTCAATTCCAGGTTTCACTTCCATATATCTAAGAGTTGGCACTAGAACGACATTATGTATCGCTAGTTTTGCTTCCTTTAACAGATTCTCATTGGCGATAATTGCATTCATTACCTTAAAATTACCATATTTTCTAATTTATCCATAACATTTGGTTTTACCTTTTGTGTGCTGTTTTTATTATCTTTATTTGATGTATTCATTTAAGTATCTGCTAAACTTTAGTAGTGTACTTAGGTAAATTTAAACTGTGAACACACATTAGATCATCAATTTTCAACAATGTTTCAGTGCACAGTTTCATTACAAACGGTCTGAATTTAGAATAATGGAACAGAACATTTTTGGCGAAGTAAATATAATGTCATTATATAACATGATTTTGCATCACAATTGAGTATTTATTACAAGGGGCGGGCAGTCTAATTATTTGACATTACCGGGGGTTGAATGAAGGGGGTTGACGTGGCCCAACAAAGGTTAAAGGTGTACCTGGTACCATCAGACAAGCAATGACAGGGCGTAATGGCGTCGTGTCGCGTTAATCAAAAGAATTACAACATTTTGAAGCGCTTTAAAACGAACATTCGAAGTCGGGACGCGAAATACTATTTTAATATCATTTTGACAGGATTACTTGGGGTCTCGTTTTATAAAGCGAAATTGAAAAGTCAAAGAAACCGTAAAGTTACATTTCTTAAGCCCATGGAATGAAACACGATAATTGTCAAAGATATAGTCGCGATTATGCGTTGAGATTAGGATCTGAGATCACCGCTTGAGATTGGTAGGACCGACCCGTGCATATGGCGTTCAACTCGACAGCGGGACTCAACCCGTGCACACAAACGCCACCTAGAAACATAGACACCTACAATTTGAGAAATATAATGCTTTAAATTATAAGCTTTAATTTGGTTTTGACTGCTACAGGAAACACTCAAATTCATCCAACTGTCGAACGGAACACCTGTGGATTGACGTTTGATATTTTACGACACGCGAATATCTGAGATATGTTGTATATATTTGGAAAGTCGAGAAATGTCTTTAAAAAATCTCATGAAAGCGTAATCGAGACAAAATCTCATAAAAATCTTTTCCGGACACAGTGTATTGGGATAACTCAAATATTACAGATTTAAGGTTTCAATTACGTCCGTTCGAAATATTTAGGAATTGAAAAAGACGCATATTTTGTACGAATTGTATGGATGTGTAGATATTCGATTATCAACGTTTCGCTGAAGGCATATCACGTCGTCTTCAGGAGCACGTACGTCATTTACCACCGCGGCGAGCGAAAAGTTGAAAATCGAATCTCCACACATTCATAGGGTTCGTATGTTTCAATACCTTAGGTCAATTTTTTTCATGGGTCATAGTGGCTTATACGAATTTGCTTCAATTGATTTCAGCTCAAAACTAACTTACATACATTCATTCTCCCGTACTGACCACAGGGTGATATTTTTTTTGTTGATTAATAATACACACCCTGATTTGGGCTTTTACACCATATAAAAAACAAAGAAGCATATCTTAGTAGGTACATAGGAATACTGCATCATGAATTTTATAAGAAACATAGACTATAAATTTATAGGAAACATGATTTTAGAAGCGATAGGTACACAAAATCTAGAATTCAGTACATTTTAAATTAGTAATCCATTGCGCGGATGTAAAATAGGCAAAGCAAAAGTTTGATAAGCACAAATTATATGAAAAGAAATGTAGCGGAGTTCCGTCGCGGAAGATCCGCGCCGTGTGGCGCCGGCCTGTAGGAAACATAGACCCGAATGCAGAGGCAATGTGTACTTAATGATTTAAATAAAGCACGCTTTGAAAGCATAATTTCCAGTGAATATTATACCTTCAAAACATACTTTAGCCTTTAAATCAAGTATTGACTCTGTATTCGTTAAATTTATAGGAAACATGATTTTGAAACGGATAAATACAATAAATGTAAAATTCAGTACATTTTAAAATAGTATTTTTTTTTGATATTGTAACGACACATATATAGGAAAAATATAAAATACAAGATGAGTCGATTTGTCTTTCGAATCTTTATAGTGTACGAGCATTATTAAACATATTACAGAACTGTATTGATTACCTAGGCGACGTAATCTATATGATACGTAGGTATGATATATTTTACAACTCGAGAGGATACGCATTCTCTAGAGTTCATGACCTTTGACTTCACTTTGGTAAACGTGCGTAAACAAGATATGTTATTTAGCTCTTCTTTTTACAGTACCAAGGGACGTAAAGGTTACCAGTGTGAGCTTGTAAAAGACTCAGCGAGGCGTGAACGTTTCTCATGAAGGAGGAGAAGTACACTCCTGTGAGAGGAAGCCAGCAGACATATAGAGTTTCCCTAGGAATGATGGGCGAGGAAGTATATCTCGTAATGCCGGTTCTCATTGTGACTTGAAACAAAGAAGCATAAAATGTGTACATACAAAAAGCAAGCTGAAAGCATTCCGACGTCACAATTAAGCGCAATAATTCGAGTTTTCATTATAAATGTTGATGTAACAAAAAAAAACGTGTTATAGTCCTCAGACGTACGTATGTATGTATGTATGTATCGCACCTGCCCTGCGAAAAAATATTTTTCAATTAAGATAAATTGTAGAAGTCTCACAGAGGCGTAGATATTTATTTGAGAAACATGTATGGAGGTCTTACGTATAATGTCCCAAGGCTTACTCCCTGTATGAGCTGGCTTAAGTCTATACAATGCAACGCTTACCGATTCCATCGTAAGAACATCCAAACATTATCAAATTTTTGAAAGTTGTATATATGTTCCTAATCTGAAAACCTTCCGTATATTTGATAACTATGCCAGAGATATCTGTAGTCCTTCTCGTGAAATAGTAATATATATATATACATAGATTTTTCAGTCGGCAAGAATTTTTATTTTATTTTTTTTATTATTATTTTATTTACGCTTCAATAGGCCATGAGGCCCAATTACAGAAGCGAAATACATCAAAAAACATCCAGGCTTGAGTAAATCACATAGATTAATTGTGACCTCACCGGGAATCGAACGCGAAACTCTTGGTGTGACAGGGAAGCCAGTGTCATGCCCACTGGGTTACGCCATATTCTTAAATATTATTCATACCTGTACATTTATACCTCTATATTTTTAAAGTGCAGTGTTAAGCGATATTTGTTTTTGTTTTAATGCAGTAAAGTTTTTAATCCAGTGATTGTATATAGAACATATTTTGAAAAAGTACTTATAAATGAATGAAATTGAACGAGTTGAATAAATCAAATTTATTATTTGGCGAATGCACAATAATTGACATCTAACGTCCTAACCAAGATACGTACGTGGTCGATGTTAAAAATAAGTTTTGTTTTATACAAAGTGTATTAGTTTTTTGAAATTAATAATTACCATTATGGTTAGATATACATCAACATACAAATCAACAATAGATCAACTCTCTTCTCAAATCAAAGGTGTACATTTGAAACAGAAATAACTTTTCCCAACGACAGGATATCGTTACAGGAAACAATAAATAAATTTAATCTATTTTGGCAATTTATTGCAGAAGTTTTCGGAATTATTACGAAAATTAATTAGCAAGTCTCCATCACGCACGTTTGAGCTACGTCGAACTGGATGGATTTATTGCACGATTTAAATTATTCTATAATTAGTTTAGTGATGATTTAATGGAAAATATAACAAAATTAGACTTAATTCATGAGAATTATTCTGACATGCCAAGTTATTAGTGGTGAGCAATTATTGTGATCTCAATTTGACGAAGTCTTTCAATTTGAGAATTCTAATTTAAACAATAAAATATTGTATAATTCGCCACCTTTTACGAAAAAAATCATCAAATTACAATGCTTAAAAAAAGAACATATAGTTACGTTGGAAACAGATAACCCATGTAACTCAAATTGTCAAAAACTAAGGCAGCTAAGGAAACTAAGGCAGCATATAGGTATTTTAATACCTTATGTAATAAGAGGCAAAACCGTACAATAAACTATCTCCTTTCTTTCTTATTAATAAATTTAAACTGATGTAACTTACACGTGAATTATAAATAATTATAAAATGTAAAAAAATATTTTATTTGAAAATGTTTGTTTAAGTGCACAATAAAAGGCGATTCTTCAACAATGAAATGAAATGAAGAGGAATAAAATATATTATAATGATGATAACAAGATAGTTGATAATGCCCGTCGAATTACGAAAAATCAGTTGCCAAACATAAATGCAGTGAATGGTACCCACCGCTAAAAAAAAAGAAGAAAAAGAAAAAAGAACTATTAAATAATTAAAGTAATATATACCATAAAAATAAGACACACATATAAAAGCAATTTAAAAGTTTTTAAATAGTAATATTAATAAAAATTCTAAAATAATAATAATAGTATGGAATGCTTCAAGTTTTGTTACACTACCGCTGGTTACGTTTATAGAATCACATATCTGTAGCTATTCTGCAAACGATGCCGTTCTTTAATTAAGGCTCCAGACCTCCCTGACAGCGCCGCTTGCATTAGAGAGTTGGTGCTGTGCTCCAGCCTCACAATGTCTCAGGAGCGGGACAAATCCATCAACACGGCCTTCGGAAAACATTGTGGAAACGCTGCAATAACGTGCTATCCAGAACAATATTCTGTAAGAATTATTATACAATACCTACCTACCCATTTAAATCATACAAAAACTTATAGAATCAGACGGCTACAAGAGTACCTAATGTTTGCACTCCAAGAATGCACTCCGCGAAAACACCTAATTCTTCCTGGGCCTCTCAATTATACTATCGATTATTTTTTTTGCATGTCTTCCGTATATTAGTAATAGCAAGTAAGTTTCTTAGCCAGTAAGTTATTTTTCAAAAAAAGTTTTGCGTAAAGCGCTTTTGAGGTGAGTTCTCACAAAAACGACGCAATACACACAAGACATCCAAATATAAAAAAAGTACTTAGACAATACACAAATATACTTTTGATGGTCTGATAGTGGTACCAACCTAGCAAATGTATTTAGTTTTGTAAAGATCAAGGAGACCATTACTTCACATCGATACAGCTTTATGCTAATGGCTATTTCTCTACAATGGGTAATATATACGTAAATGCGTGGCCGTAAATGTCCCGTTTAATCGAGATTTATTCAGGTGGACTATTGAACGATACGTACTGCGTGGAACTCAATTCTCTAAGTAGAAATAAATAACGGATAAAATCAATCTTGTGCCTAGACGGTTAACTTGACATATCCGAAAAATAAATTGGAGTTATCGATTGAACATTCGACTATACACCAAATGTTTGGATAATTTGATTTTATATTTTACATTTCATTATAAACGTTGAAAACGTTATGGTTGCAATCAAGAAAATAGCCGGAACAAAGTAATATATACGTATGAATGCTCTTTTTACATGCTTATATTTGGTTTCACTTGTCTATCAGTGAGAAATGTTTTCATCAATATTTGATCCACTTCCTGGCCAACAATCGCTCTGAAATTTGGAAGATAGACGTATTCCTGATGACAATGTAATAATCATTCATAGTGTTGACAAAATCAATTTAATTATTACATTTATCTTCTTTTTGAAAAATATGAAACAAACAATATGGTGTCTTGAACTGTTCTTAACAGTTAAATATAAATTTGAAAGCATCGTGGTTAATAATAGAAATAATGTTGAGAGCTGAAAATAGGTGTGTTGACATAAAGATTCTAGGTAGAATCAGCTTTGTTAAAATCAGGATTCCAAAGCGCAGTGTTCGAGATAGTTTTCTCCAGATGAGCATGTTTTTTATTTTACAACTATACTTCATTTATAATTCCTGCCCAGTAATATCAATTCTACTGGGTTGATATTACTAAGCCGGATTACAAGCAAATTTACAAAAATCTAATATTCAACAAGAACGTAGGTGTATCTCTGGAAAAAAAAAAACAAAAAAATACCAACACTATCATATTCAATTCATTATCGTATGTGGATCGGGGTTTAAAATCTGGATAAGGTGCGTTCAAGCACCTCTATCATTTATCCCTATCTATTTATATAATTACTCTTATATCAGTGATAACAGTATCTATTTAATAAAACATAATTTGATACACGTTATTTTCGGGCACAGCGCACAGATGATAATGTCAATGACATCGTTCCAGGATCTTTAAAATTCCCATAGTTCGTTGGAACTTGGCGCTTCAAAGCCACAGGCTGTTAAAGAATAATATTGTCAAACGTTACAAAATAAATATATTTAAAAAAAATTATGGATGGAAGAGGAGTTTGAGTGCACCATACTCAAATTGACTAGAGCTTAAAATCTCGATAGACGACTGCACGGTAAAAAAGCAACTTTGATAAAAGACTTCAGATCCCTCAATTAAGGGAAGAAGTGGTTTACGCTGTTGAAGGGTTGTAAACCAAGTCAGTGTTGGCAAGTTATTCATAACCAATAACAGCACCTTCATATTTTAAAAAAGTCCAGGGAATAGACTAGGCTTATATTGACTGCACAAGCGAAGTTTTGCACAGCTGCCTTCATATAGCATTTAGTTAATGTTTTGTAGGTGCCATGATAATAAGAATTTTTATCAGATTATATATTTTTATTTATTTACACGGCAAATAAATTAAATTTTTTTAATTTTATAAAATAAATTATACCTATGTTATTACATTCTAAACATTCCAATATACTCCCCATAATATGAACCAATAACTCGAATTTATGAGAGGAGTATTTACAAGTCAAATTAATAGTAGAAGTTTTTATTAAACATAAAACATTTAAAAATAGTAGTTTTTATTAAACAGAAATCATTTGAAACATGAAGGCAATGTTACAACACATCTGTCTTTCCAAATTCAAGAATTTGACTTCCTTCTTAAACTGCTCGCATTTTGAAATGTTTTTTTCTTGAAATATGTTTTATGACAGCAATGTATTGTACCATTTAACTCCCAAATATGTATAGTGATGTTGTGCCACGGTGGTTCTTAAAGATGGTATTTTTATTTGCCCCTGTTCCACAGCTATTACTTATGCAGTCTAAGGGGTGGAATTTATTAAAGAAATAATCTTTATAGGTTTGGCATAAGGCGTTAGTTTTGTATAATTTTGTAAGAGATGGTACTGTAAAATCTTGAAATCTATTTAGAGTAGGAAAGTCATTAGGTTTCTATAAGTTTAATAAGAACAGAAATGTATTTAGGATTTTTACCCAATAAATGTATTTAAGACATGTTGGGTCTCAAATACAGATATGTTTAAGTATAAGATTTTGATAAAACTATTTTGCAAAAAAAAATTCATTATTTTTAATGAAATAATTCATCTTCTTGTGTTCGGATATCGATCATGTTGATCATTAATATATCAGCCATTATCATGATTTATCCTGGGGTGAAGTTATGAGGTAGTTTCACGGTTGGATACGTTGCGTTATCATCTCTTGTAAAAATTGATATCTAGCAGTACCGAAATTAGTATTCTCCATCTAGTTTCCATTTTTGACTGCCATTTTCAACATTTGACTGCCCTTCGTCAAGCCCGTTGGTCCGCAGGAGGAATTTTATTTACCTCCTACCCTTCATATCTGGCCCCCTTTCCTCAATCCGCAATATGTTTTTTTTTGTCCCAATGTATAAGGCCAGATTGCCAAGGATTATCCAGTCCTAGCCCGAGGTTTTATACAGATTGGGATAAACTTGAAAATTAACGAAATGAATTTTCTACAGGTCTTCCGGTTGGGTATACTACTTCATCAACACCCGGTGTAACCCATTTTTAAGACACTTAAAGTTACCAATTCAGATCTCATGAATTATGCCCAATGAAGTGTGACCCGTGAATATTGATTGTTCCTCGTGTGTGATGGTACTTTGAGTTTTGATGGACGCAGTGTCATGTAACATTGCGGTCATTGTCTCAGACACGCTCCAACTCTTTTCACTCGGGAACACAAATCACACAACTCCAGTAAATGGGATGGAACAATAGATTCCTGTATTTTGGGTAGGTTAATAAATTCTGGATTTTTTTACGGTCTTAGATGGAAGAATTAAGAGGAAATGGGTGGAACCAAAAAATTGATGATATTCTTTATTAACAGGAACATCTTATTATATATCTACATATTGTACGTTCAATTTTTTAAGTATTAGGTATGTTATTAAAATTATTGATCGTTTCCTTTACTTAATGTGCAAGGGAAATTACTAATTATCTTTAAATACAACGTGGAAAAAATTACAACAAATGGAGCATTTTTTAAAAAGTTAGTTAAAAAATGGACTACAGAGTTTGACGGTGAGACTATCAAAAAGGAACTATTGATGTGTACTATATAAAAGCGGCTAGTTAATCAAGCCAACAAATTTTCTAAAACAAATAAAAAATCAATAATTATCATATTATTATATTATTTAATGTCTTTTTTATGCTACAAACGCATGTTGTGTATATTTATTTTTTCCATGAATTTTCCATCGGCAACCATGGTTAAGGCTAGATATCGGATTACTTTTGAGGGAGTAGGTTCATTTAAATACTGGCTATTTATTATTTAAACATATATAAAAAAAAAAATTATCATAAACGATAGTGCACCCCCTATGCATTATATCTAAGTCAACTCCTTTAAATTTTTACAAATATTAGCTATGTGTACAATATTATTAGAAAATTACAAATTCAAAAAGTAAATAGGCTAATTACGAGTTGCATTATAATGACGTTAGTCGAACATATAATAATATCTTTTCCAACACAGTCTTCTTTCATTTTATCTCTTCCATTCCACTTATATAAACAAGTGTCGGTAGTGAGAAGTAATAAACGCGAAATATTTCTGTAATAATTTGCATGCAGAAATTCATTCCATATTTCATTCGCTAAATGCTGTCGTTAGCCGCCATCAAACAGCTGAACACATAATAGGTTCGTAATCATACAACTGTTCTCTCTCCCATAACTAATTCAACCTTATCACTCGTCATAAATACCAATTTGATTGTTGCATTGTTTCTATAATAACCCTTTGAAATCCTGTACTCACATTGTGAGTTCAGCAATTAATTTTGGTCTCAAAGGTTTCAGACAAGTCTTAGATAACTAAAGCATTTAAAATATGTATATAATATTTAGAGAATAATAGAAAACGTATGTCGTGTTGACGCTTGTATGTTTACATTACGTATTACATTTTGTGTTTGATTGGGTATTTGTTAGCGTTAATTAGTTTCGTTATATATGAACTTTGTAGACAAGGTAAATAATGTTTTTAACAATGATATTTAGATTTTACGGGTTAAAAACTAATGTTTCACGATATGTAAAATACAAATATTTATGTTATTTCCGTGGAGCTTTTATGCTTTTTTTAAAAATTAATCGTTCCACATGTTTAAAAACAATATGTCGTAAGGTCTGAAAGGGATAAGATCAAAATACGGTGGACATCTCTAGTGGATAATTTATTGATAGTTTGATTGGCACTTACTACTTACCCGGTAGGCATCGCAGATATTTTGAATGTAGAATCATTGCAAGCACATCATAAATGTTTTCTACAACGACTGTAGAATATTCAGATGAACTTGGTCTCGCTAATTATTTCGAAACTGGCATAAAAAAAATTAATAATTGATTTTATGATTTCGGACACACTTTTATCTCAGCGTCCACATGGCATTTCATGGTGAATAATGTTAAACGAAGCGTAGATCTGTGTAATATAGCGGAACAGTTCAATCTTAGTACAGTAATGTCTCATCATTTAAAAAAATATCTTAAATTAGATCCCGGAAATGAGGTTGTGATGCTTCTAGCTAAAGTAATAGAATGATTTGTAGTAAATACTAGCTGTAGCCCGTCACAAATGACGTTACTTTTACATGCCGATTCCTAAGGAATAATTATTTATTTATATAAAAAAACAAAGAAAAAAAAATTACGGAATTTTTTTTTTCCTAAAAAAATTACGTAAAAAAATAATAATATAAAGTAACAGACGTTATATGAAGTTACGGGGACAGACAGACAGACGGACGTACGGACAGACAGACAACGAAATTATTATAATTGGGAATAATAAATTATTACATGAGTTCCATCGGATGCAGTACATCTCTCAGATTAGAGGACAGTGACAACACGGTGGCAGTATACAATGAGGAAACTCAATATTTGAAGCATATATGAGAACATCTTGACCCCGGACCACAATAATTGGTGCTTGCATCACCAAGTCGAGCGTGTTTTAGGGCGGTCTATCTGTTTCTTGATTTTCATCGAATATCACTGGAAAACTGCATTCGTCTTGATCATTAAAATCTGTGGAAATCCACGGCACCGAATAACGATGGATAGTGAAGTGAAGTCTATGGGATGTCTATGGGTATTTATAGGGTGGCCACAGGGCTTATGACCTGTATGAGCAAACTTAAATGATCACATTTAACAATGTAACGTTAACCAATTCTACCATAAGTACATCATAGGAAGGACTCTAGCAAAATCCCTTAAAATATTTGAAAGAAAGCACATTTACAACCTATATACAACTTTCGTGAACGTTGTATTGTGTAATGTGATGACATGAGCCAACTCATGCAGGTTACAAGCCATGTGGCTATCCTATAGACTTTCCATACATGTTTCCCATATAAATAGCTTCGTCTCTGTAAGACTTCTATAATTTATCTTAAATTAAATTTTATGTTAATAAATAAATAAGTCAGTTAAAACTTTAATCACTTCTGATACTTGAATCTACGAGGTGAATATCTTTATTCATCTTCCGAATGATTTCAAACCGGAAATAGATGGATATCTACATAATTGATATTAATTAATTTCGTCTAACGTTGTGAGAAAATACTTTCTCTCGCAGATTGGTAGTGAACGCGAAATCTGATCCATCATCATTGCTTACCCTTTGCCGAAATAGCGTGACGGACAGATGAAGTATTATTGGTATATCAATAGCCCGCGATATAAATTTAACCGACCAATTTATACGTAATGCGTAGGTAGGAACAAAGTATAAATAAAGACGGCTAAATGTATTAAATATTCAAATTTTAATGATCCAATCGATCGGATACAAGTAACCGTATAATTATGCGCACAATCCCGATCTGGGATTTATTGCTGCGTACAGTTTAACCATACAGTTTCTAATGAGAAGGCCACACCCTTCTTCCGAGTTGGGCAGGAAGTACGCGAAGTTATGAGTGACTTCACACTTGAATTCACACTTGAACATTTAACAGTGGAGTTACTAATAAAATTGGACCTTGATACAAAACGAAAGGACCCGCTGAGTATGTTTTGTATATAGGTGTCTCGTAGACCACTTTTCATATAAGAAAGGCAATCGAATTAGTATGTGAGAGCTGTGCGTACCACCATACACCAACACAACGAAACAATGTGCGTCTTACGCACGGCATACACATACCAATTCGATTATCTTTCGAAAAGAGGTCTACCTAGTAGCAGATATTCTAAAGTCTTCTTCGTATAATTTTGAATAGAAAATATTCTTTACACTTTCAGTGAAATGTCGACAGTTACGGAGATAAGTGATATCAAAGTATGTATTTTTTTTCAATATTTCTGTTATTATGATTATTATTAAAGTAACTGGCTGTAATTCATCAAGTTGCTTCCTAGAAGAATAAGTATTTATTTATGCATAAAAAAAAGAAAAAAAGAAGAAGAAAAAAGAAAACATTATAAAAGAAGGTAATTGGGATTTATATTAAGTGTTAAAAGTTCATTCGCTTTGTTGTAAGTAAAATAAAATGCTTAAAACCTCGCAGAAATTTGAAAAAAAAAATGTAAGCTTTGTGTCATTTTATTTGATTTGTATTAAATATAAAATAGAATTCTTAATTTTCTTGATATGTCACAGTAGTGATTTATACACAAATTTTCTTTGAACAACTGACATTTATTTTCTATGTAGAGACGTAGTACCTACCAACAGAGTAGATAAATTAACATTTTACCAACATACAACATATTTTGTGTATAGTTTTCTGGGATATTCTGCTGTGTATATGTGACTCTCTGGCTGACGTTTCGGTTCCCATTGGAGGGTCCATTAACAGGACTGATGTGAACATCAGCCCTAATGGTGGACCCAGAGTAGGAGTTAACAGAAGAGAAAGAATCAGAAATATTCAAATAAGATAATGTCTCGAAGTAGAACCTTTATTGACGTTTATCGAGAAATCACAGTTACGGTGGCTGGGACATGGGCAGATAGACTGCCAAAGCGGATATTCTAGGCAAGACCAGAAGGCAGACGACCAAGGGGCAATCCTAGGAGGAGCTGGCGGAAACAGTTGGAGGACTGCTGCGAAGCGAGGTTGCAACTAAATTTAGCTGACGTGGGGAGCTAAGCCCAAGAAAGGAAAAGTTGGAACCTTTTATGCGGTACAGGGACCCCGACCCAATAAGATAAGGGGTAGAAGAAGAAGAAGAGGAAGAATAAAGTTAATTGCCGTCTGTCTGTTGTTGAGTTTAATAAATCTTAATAAAATTTTCATCAAATTCAGATTTATTGAAGAGGTATGATGTGTAATTAAGATAAATTACACGAGAAATGTGTATGGATGTCTTTTTTATAGGACAGCCCAGGGCTTACGATCTGTATGAGCTGGCTTAAGTGATCACTCTACGCAATGCAACGTTCATCAATTCCATCCTAAGAACATCCACACATTATCCTACGATGGAATTGGTGAACGTTGCATTGTGTAGAGTGATCACTCAACCCAGCACATACAGGTCGTAAGCCCTGAGCCATCTTATAAAAAATACTTCCGTACACGTTTCTCATATAAATAGTTTCTTCTCTGTAGTACTTCTTATGAGATATCTTTTACATACCACTCAGTTGATTTGGGTCAACCGCTGAATCCTTTTTTCTATCTTTATCATGAGGGCAGCGTCCCTCTAGCCCTTGTCTCTAGCCAAGCCAAAGAATCGATAAAGAAAATGGGATAGCACATCTGAAGTTAAATGCCACTGGAATGGGTGTTCTAGTCGCAGTCTAGTATTTAAAAATTTCTCTAATTTACACACTCTCTCAGTAGCCGCGGGCCAAATCAATACGAGGCCAATTATGTTTTTTGTCTTATATAATGTTACAAGTATCTATGCTCGCTGACCTTTGTATGGATTACGTTCCAGCGTATTGCATTATGTATGAATAAATCTGCGTTCGAATAGTTGTTCTGTTAAAACATCGGGCTTGAATTCAAAGACAGAGTTGAAGGTTCGCGACAGCATATTTTTTTTAAGATAGAAGATGAACCAATTAGAATTACCGACGATTTATACGATTTAAGTCGTCGAATATCAATTTTAAAAATTTCAATATAACCTATGCTCATTCCTACATTTTACATAATAGTTAACTATCATTAATACTTATTACAAGTATCATTAATTCACATGTTTTTGCTTGTTAAAAAACAGTTTATTCATTTTATAAACAAGATATGTAGCGTGTTGTAATGGTCACGACGCTCGCTTAGTGATCTGGAGGTTGGTGGTTCGAGCCCCATTCCAGGACACTAGTAAGTTATTCGTATTTTCATAGCACAAGCGTTCAGCTTAGTTTTAAAATTGTAAGAATGCGACACGTGTTCCGTGTTCGCAGGACCACCGTGCGCCGTACGTTTAAAGCCACCAAACATAAAAAATCGCAACATCAATGAGTAAACTATGTAACCAATTTTTTCAATGCATTCCTTACTTAAATTATAGAGATTTGTCAAATCTCTTACCACGCATTCATCAATTGAATTCACTAAACACATTCCCAACTCATCCTGCAGTAACAGATAACGTTATTTGTTAAATTTAGATACTTGTCATACAGCCCTCGTCAGCAAGCAAAAAATTTGATATAATATACAGATTCTAAGGTTTCTCTGATATTGTTTTTACGTTGATTTGCCGTGTATATCCAATTATGATTTATTTAACTACTCACAATATATCAGCAGTACATTGCTACTTCTTTCATGATCTTTGAACGAGTATTTTGTTGCATTCAGAAGAAGCCAAAGAAAATCCATTAGACATTCACGGTATGCCTCCGAACAAACGCAGATCTTTACTGCCAACGTGTTCCATTAGTTTCGCCCAATTGAAGTGCAGTTATTCTGCATTGAATGGGGCTAACTCGGCGTTAAACATGTGTTCCATGCATGTGGATATCCGATAAGATGGTCGCTGTGTTCATTAGGATTCCTGGTGTTACTTGACCTGACAATTAATCACTGCCCGTATGGTAACAGTAGCGCTGCGGTAATAGGAAAGGATAAGCACGTTATGTATAGTAATTGAATGGGGATCTATTCTATGCAGTTATGTATAATAACTGAATGGGGAAACATCATACAAAACACGATTTGCATGAGTTCAATTATTAATGTAGTTTTGATGACTTGATGTCTCACTATTATCCATGAATTAAAAGCAAAGTCTTGCACTTCTAACACCAAATCAGATGATAGCACACAATTGTTATTTTTATTGTGTAACCTTGTGTATTTCTTTTTTGTCTATTTTTATTCCACTTTCTTTCTTCTTTATACACTTCTATTCCAGCTTGCTACTTCTTTTGTGTATCCATATAAAACATGATGTAAAACTAATGTTTTGCATATCCTTTTTTCCATTTTTATTTATTTTCATCCAGCATGTTACTTTTATTTTTCACTTATTTGTATTCTTGCTTTTTACTTTGCGTTCTATTGTGCGTTCATATGAAACATGAAAAAATGGCGTATTTATCTAAGATGATAACACGATAAAAATTTGATGCCTACTTCAGAACAGTGAGATAGGTAGTGGCTGAGAGGCTTGCTACGTAATAAGCTATACTTTAATGTGTATACCTATGCATTAAGCAATAGATTATCATATATCCAATAAACGCCGATTTAACGGCATTGAACTAAACAGATGTAGATATGATATAATATTTTAGATTACAACTATCAACAATAACTGACCTTGGTGGCGTCTAGAATTTGAAAAACGAACGAAAGTAGACGGAAAGCGCCAGATATGTGAAAAATTTATTGATGATAGGTTTAAAAATGTACAAAGTAGGACCTAAATGTACAGCTTTCTCTACTTCGATTGAATGGAAGTAAGGGTCAGTTAAATGGTTTGGTCATGTGGACCGTATGGTTCAACGATATGAGCGAGAAAAGGATGATAAACAAAATATATGAGCGAGTGTTGATAACATGAGAAGATGGTGTCTTCAAATGACATGACACTATCAGAAAAACGATATAAATTGAAAAATGGCTCTGTTACATGCTTCAACAACTGAAGAGCGTGCATGTAGGTGTAGGTACAAGGTGCGCAAGTGGACAAGGCAAGAATGGTGTACCGGAATAGAAATTTGTGGCGTTCTCTCAGCTTACCCCTGAGGGAAACGGCATGATAAAAGGGTGAAGTATCATAGGTTTAGGACCCCCTCGCCATTGCCTCATACTCAACTACAAATTGACCATTGGAAGTATCAAATAATTAAAATCAGAGTTTACAAAAATGATTGAACATAATTGATTCACGTTTGATGATTTTGCTTCTTATAGACACACGCTTATATTATTCAGTAAATCTACGAGAATCATGATCGCGAAGAGTAAAATTAAAAGATGAATTTTAATTTTTTTATTGGATGTTCAAGGCGGTGATGACATCACGCAAGTAAAGTAAGCAACGTGTATCAGGCGGAAACAAATAAATCTTGTCACAATAAGTTATTCCTACGCGAATTTCTGCTTACACAAGAGAACAAATATCTTCCTCATTTTTCGTGCTACACAAAACTCTATTATACAATATATATATATACAAAAAACTACAAAAACTACAAAAAATTGGTAAATTCTTTCTCACAATGAACACAAACTGCATAAATTTCAGATTATCATCTCCATCTTCATCTATTGTCGATCCTCTACTGGTTAAATACCTTATCGTAATTTATTTACATTTATTTAATTAAGTATTTAATATTTATTAAATAACTTTGTATCGACCACTTGGAGTAACTCTACGTCTACCGGTTTCGATACGGTAGACGTATAGTTACTCCAAGTGGTCAATACAAAGTTATTTAATTAATTAATAATTATGTCCAACCACAAAGTTAACGCTATAAACATAAAAAAAGTATTTATTTATTAGTATGTAATTATGTATTTGCAGGAATAAATTCTGGCGATTTCTCACTTAGACTAGGTCTGCTCTAGACTAAGCTATTAAAAACTTATGCTGTATAAACAATATAAAAGAAACAGTTAAAAAAACATAAGACGAAATAACTAAATTAGAAACCAAATATCCATATAATAGTCAATTAGAAACAAAATTTTATTAACAAGCAAAATAAAAATCAGAATGAAAGAAATCATTTATGCCACTCTGTTATACATTTCCTAATGGATACTCAGCCATTCATCAATTTTACATTCCTCCTATATTTGTTGTGTAGCTCCCATCGCTTTGATTATTTCGTCTACCCAATCAAAATCATTTAGGTCTCTTTTTATCTCGTAGATATTTTTGTACATTGGTTGTAATTTTACAATTTAATATAACCAATTATTGTTTATGCCTTTTATCATTCAAATAACCTAACCTAATCGTTTACGACGTCCTAACAACGTACATGTTCCTTTTTCTGTCTCTTACTTCTTTCCACACAACACCGTGTAATCTGGTTGGTTGGTTCTGGTTTTACTACCATTTGTAAGAATTGGAAAAAGACACTGGTCGAAGAGTCTTCTCTTAAAATTGTGTCATCATCATCACTTTTGTTCTTCAGCCCCTGATTTTTATGTCTATGGGGTCTTGGCCTTTTCAAGAGTCTTTTTCCCTTCATCTCCATTTTGCGGCGATTTATTCCAGTTTTGGATCTCTAAGTCAAACACATAAAGTGGGACATTGACGCTTACTTTATAAAATTTTAGGGTAACATGCGAAATTCAGCATCCCGTATAAAATACATTCCTATTTTTATAAATTAATAACACTACAAAAATAGTGCGATTATTTTAACGTGATTAAACCTGTTGCTCAATCGACCTTGTCATAAAAATAGGATGTAAACCCAATCAGGCATATCCGCATAGGTAATTTAATTACGCAATTTAAGTTAAGTAAACTCAAAAAGTATGTACTTTTAAGTTTATTTAACTTAGCTTAAAAAGTGTGAATGTACCTACATACAAATAGCCACATATTCAGAATAGCCTTTTATGGAATTCTGAATTCCAAATCCCATAAGCTTCTAATATTCATAAAATTTTAAACAGACAAAGCATCACATTTAAATGGTAGGAATATGATAAGTACCGTAAAGTCTCATTGTCTTTTTTGCCTTATTAAGGTTTGTACTTTATGAGACTAAGTTTTGTACTTGTCTGAATACAATTGAATGAACCATGAAACGCGAGCTTTAATACCCCCATATTTAAATATAGGCACTGGGGATTAAGGGTGTGTGTGTGTATCTACTTGAGCGCCTTCCTAGCTCTAATATTACGCGAGGGTTGGCTTACCGAGGCACACTTCCGGGGCTTAGAACAGATTAAATCATTTGTATTTTTCCGTGATTAAAAAATATTGAATTATAGTTTTAAAACTTTTTCCAAAAGAATAATTGTTTTTTGAAAACGACCGTTCTTTCGTGAATGTTTTGAAAATAAGTTATTTGAAAACATGTATTTTTATGTCCTCATATTGGGATTGTATTTAATTTTCTAAGATAATAATAAAATAAATCCCACCTTTTGTCTTATCAGATGGCGTCGAATACAGGATCATAATAAAGCTTTTTAATATTTAATATCTTGAACAAACAGGAAGCGTGTGTGTGCCTTATTGGCACCCAAATACTTTAATAATATAATAAAACGATTGTAAGTAAAGATTACAGTAAGACTACAGAAGAAAAAAATACTGTATGTACAAAGGACTTTTTCTACACAAAGATAATACAAAACATAGTCAAAATCAAAGAAGTATTGTGCCACAGCTATGGAATTCCTTATTTCTTATTTATTTTTAGCGAAATTTAAAATAAATTAAATTTTAATATTTCAAATTTAAAAATTTAGAATATTTTTTTAAATTTCGCTAAAAATAAATATGGAGTTCTACAAATTAAACACAAAAACCATAAATAAAAAATAAATAAAAAAACTATGGAATTAAATTTACATTGAAAATAAATAAATTATGTTAATTTTTTAAATATACTGATTTCTCCATATCCAGTTATATTATTTTAATGTATCTGGATGAACGTCTGTCGGAGAGAATGAAAGAGAGTGAATTGGGATAAAAAAAAAGAGACGCGCCAACCGGGCGCAGCCACTTTAAAGACAAAAAACTTCTTCTTATACTTTTTATTTAACATACTGGCTATTAATTTTGCATCAGAACCATTATTAAACGCAATCCGTTTAAGAATATTCAATTCATTGTTAAAATTATCCACGGACAATGGAACACTTATCAATCTATTTAGCATAGAATGATATACTGATAGTTTTTGAGAATACGGATTATTAGCTTAGATGAATAGCTCTTAATAATGGTTTTGATACACAATTATCAATAATAATTATTCATTTCCCATATATAATTTTTATATTTTGATTATCTATACTTCCATTTTTGATTTTTAATTAGTTAGTATACATTGTATCCTGACGAAGTTGTCACGGGCTCTGAAACATGTTGATATCTTTCAATATATAAGTAGTGAAAATAAAGTATATTTTTATTAATTATATTAATAATGTCACCACAAAATCGTTTTCCTCTTTTTGAAAAAGTATCATAAACAAGTTCACTTGCATACGTGAGCATTATCTAGTTATTTCACATGAAATCCCATCCCAATTATAATATCGTTATCTGTTCGTCCGTCCGACGTTACTTCGTGTAACGTCCGTTACTTCATTATAGTATATATTTTTTATAAATAATTAAATACTTTTCGTTGAAGAAACGACACATAAAAGTACCGTCATTTTTGATGGGTTACAGCTACTAAATAAAATAATAATAAGTAACTATTCAAAAGAAAATATCTGGACTCGTTTCATGTCGTTTGTATCAATTAAGACTACAGAATTTCAGCTGTTCATCTTCCTAAACGACAAAATACGAACATATCCGAAATACAAATATAACGAGTCTAAAATATAACTAAAATAAAACATCTTGTCCTAATTTAATTACACCCTTAGGATGTTTTTTAAATGGAAGTGGTAATTCTCCCCTAATCTTAATACGCATTATTTTTACACTATTTTTTTTCTTTTCTAACATAACATAACATAGACTCAATTAAACTACTGAAAAAAATATCTGATAAAAAAATATTGTGTTTGGGAGTAAATGTTTAAATATTGTTCAAATATAATACCTCGACACTACGGGAAGCTACTCAATAAATTAGAAATAAATGTTTAAAGTTTTCTTATATTAATTTATTCTTAATCGTCAATGTTATGTAATCCAGAGCCCGTAAATACTGCAAGTGAAGTAGAGAAACCCCTTCACTGATACATCAAGAGCAAGGGGTCCACTAGTGACCCGGTACTCTGATAGACATGAGGTCAAGTCAAGAACTGTAAATACTGCGCAAATAATCATCTTAGTTATTTAAAAAAAAATTATATCCCTCACAACTTTTATGCAGTGAATATAAAATTATGTCACACAGCTTTTAATTGTACTGCGCAAAAAAACCAATTGATTGCTAAAAGAACTCACTAAAATATATCGAACTTCTCTAATGTATCGGCCGATAAATTCCGTTTGAATAAAGATGTTTTTTTTACAACGTTCCTTTTTTTAATTATCTTCCTGAAAACATTATGGATTTGATCATAGACGTACTATAAATATAGATTAGTTACAAAACAAAATATCTGCTACACAGGACGACCACATGAATTACTGTGAACGTAGACGCACATTGCGGGAGTTGGTCCAGGGGTCTCCGAAATGTATACATTTCCACGCGATATATATAAAATATAAATACAATACACAACCCTGTTTATATTTGTATCTCTTTTACACATATGCTGCGCTATAAGAAAGAAAGAGAAAATACTATTGAATAAATACCTCAATTCGCTATAACTTCACGTGCATTTCATGTATCACGGTATGTTTTATTGTCCTTTCTTATGCATGGTTATGAAAATAATTTCTCTCTTTCTGACTGATACATTTAGTACTTAATAGAAGACAGCAGATGTCTCAGGTTTGTTTTTTAATGACTGGTCTATATTAGATTCGTAAACACAGCTAACTAATTACCGATATTAAGTGAGAGATCGTGAATTATGATTACAACTACCAAATGTTAATTTAATCTGATCAATTAAAAAACACTCAAATCTTACTGATAAAAAGTCGGCATCAATGGCGGTAATATGCTTACTTTCGAATTTCACCTTCTGTTATCGAGTTACTTTATTATTGAACGCATGGGAAGTAGGTGCCTACTTAGGACGGAAATGCAAAGTTCAGTTGTTTCATCTGAAAAAAATTGAATAAATATTATTTTTTTAAAACGGTATGCGCTAGGTTATTCATATGTAAAGTTAAATGAAAGCTAAAATAACCTAATTTTCCTATAAAAAACAGTTGAATATTTATTAAAAAAAAAGAAAAAAACCTAAATTTTTATGTACAGCTATGAAAGTTTTGTTTATTAAAAAATATCCGCTGTTTTAATATTCATGCATAAAGAATAGAATTTTGTAGAGAATTTGCTTTCATATAATTTACTTTGTCTAAAATATGTGAGCTCAAATGTAATGTCTTTAAAGGTGTGAAACATATAGTACAAAACTGTGCAGATTTGAAATAAACCCCTTGTATGTCCCACCTTGGATAAATTTAAGACACATTTGTGATCCATTTAAAGTATTAATTCTTGCATATTTAAATCCCTTGGTGAGCAAAACGTATTTTTTTTAAGAGACTTTATTTTTATTTTTAAAGGTACATTTCGATACGAGTCTCTTCAAGTCAAAATCTCATCCCATCCCATACCAATAATAATTTCGTTGATAATTATATCTGTCTGTTCGTAACTTCTTTTAACGTCCGTAAATTATTTAATAAAAACTTTTTTCCTTTCTTCTTTCTCCTTTTTTTCGTTACTATTCTTTAGGAACCGACATGTAAAAGCAACATAATTTTTGACAGGTTTCAACTAGTTTTGTAATAAAGCTACAGATACACATGCTTATTTAGTGGTACGTGAGCATACGCAGTATCGACCTTCTTTAGGCCTTGCTTATTAGTGGCATGTGTGTACGCACATTGCTAGTAATGAGCATGCCACTTAGTGGCCGCCGGTTGATTTATAAGCATGCCACTGTCATGAACAGGCTTGCTTATTATGAGCATGCTTATGTCATTTGCGGGCCTCGCGGCTAGTATTATCAATGCGATCTTCTCAGTCCGCGACAGATGAAACAAATATGGCGCGTTGGGGAGATGATAAAACATTACTTTTCGTGACTTATTATAGGAATCATGAATGTCTGTGGAATACTCGGTCACCGTTGTGTAAAAATAATATAGCGAGAAATAATGTTTATGTACCTTTATTAAAAGGCACGAATGATTCAAATCTTACAATAAAAATTATAAAAACTAAAATCAAAAATGTGCGGATGGAAACTCGGGAACTGTTTTGATTTATTGGTTCACTTGAATTTTCTATTTCAGTTTGCAAAGTTTCCATTTTGAACAAGAGCGTCTCTATTCTATGACAAGAGCATGCCACTAATAAGCACGAGTGTTTGATTTTTAGCATTGAGTATGCTTATTTATGAGCATGCCACTAATAAGCATGCTAATAATGAGCAAGTGTGTACAGTTGTTATGGCATGCTTATTGGTGGCATGCTCATTAGCATGCCACTAAATAAGCATGTTTATCTGTACCTTAAAGCGCTAAAGACTTGTATAATAAGATATTGTAATTTTTGGGTGCATTTAGTTTGAACTTTTCATATTTATTTCAAAATTTATAAGTTCGTCGTAATTTTTTTAAAGAAGTCAAACATATGGAACCAAAATCGAACCAGGAAATATCGGGGAGTTCACTTCTTTGTATTTTGGTGGTCTGTGTGTGGCGCGACACGTCGAAACGGCAAGAATTATTTTAGTATTGGTAGCGCACACAATGGGAACCGGCGACCGCGTGGTTTATTTTCGTCTGTCAATTTTAATAAAGTAACCCAATTCTAAAACCATTCCAAGTCGTTTGATGTCGCTTTAAGTGTCACCGCAATTAGTTGTCGACTTCGCGGTGACTCCAAATTTCTTCACCTAATGGGCTTTTAAGCCTACCGCCTCCTTAACAAGATTGGATAATGATTCAATGATTCTGGTTTCCTTTATTCAATTGAACAAAGTGTTTTTTTTGTTGTTTTATGACATAAACACCTTGCCCACGAGTCTAAATTAACAGGAAAGCACTCTTTATACAGGGTGTCTTGTAGCTAATAGCAAAAACTTCGGGGAGTCTTCCTCATCAAATTTTAAATATAAAATATTCTTTACACTTTGGATGAAATGTTGACAATTAAAATATAATATGATAAGCGAGATAAAGATAAAGTTGCAACTTTTTTTTTCAATGTTTCTGACTTATTCTAAATAAAATATTTTTCCGTAAAACGTTGTACTATCAATGCAGTAATTTATATAAAATATCGAAAATTTATTCGCTTTAATGTAAGTCAAATAAATTTTTTATATATTTGATGAATAATATTTTTTTGTCATTTTATTTTTCTCGTGGAAAAGCGAATAATTTTTGAATATTTCATATTTCATAGTGACAGTCGAACGTTTTACAGAGGATAAGTCAAAATATTGTTAAAAAAAATTGCAAACTTTGATGTCGCATATCTCCGTAACTGCCGACATTTCACCCAAATTGCAAAAAATATTTTGTATTCAAAAACTCCCCCGAAGTTTTTGCTACTGGCTACGAGACATCTTTTATAATACTTATATTTTAATTGTAAATATATCTGAATTGGACAAAGAGTTTAAACAAATTTTATATAAATTATATCATTAAAAAACGCATTAAATATAACAATAGTAAAAAATAATTAATGATTGAATTAACTATTACCACCCGCTTCTCATTTCATTTGCAAACGTGAAAATAATTCATCTTCTGTTATTGTTACAAATCAGAAATTTGAAAATTAGAATCAAAGGACGCTTGTTTTTAATTTTTTGAGATTTTGAAATTTAAATTTTCAGCTTGGATAAAGTTCAAAGGGCATTTTTATCCTAAAAATGTTTAATATAGGTACATAGAATAAATACAATATTATTAAAAACACGGCAAAGCTAAAACCAACCTAAAATTTATGTCGCAGTAACACAGATGTTCTAATTAAAATTCGTTTATCAATAAACAAAAATTTTATACCTGCATTCAAACATTTAGAAAAAACATTACTATTTCTACACCACGATTATTAAGTACAACACGATATTAAATATATATTAGCTTGGTTAAATTTAAAATTTAAATTTTACTAAGCTAATTCGCAATCTATACTAATATGTATATAAAAAGATAAAGTTTGTAAGTTTTTGATGTAGGAGTAATTTCCGAAACTACTGATCTGATTTCAAAATTTTTTTCACCAAAATATAGCCTTTAACATTATTAACCCGTTAAAATAAAGGGGCTTTTCGTGGTGACCTATTTTACAACTAAACTCGACGAAAAAATGGTCGAGCGAAGCGTTTTTTACGAACGCTGCCTTAACAGTAAGATATATTTCAATACATTCTATAGTGAATTTGTATATTGTATCAAAAAGTTTCATGAAAAAATCCGCGATGACATATATCTATATGTTAAGGTTAATACATAAATTGATAAAATTTGACTAAAGGTTTCTAAAAATCTACGCGTGCGAAGCCGCGCGGGTAAGCCAGTAAATTATAAATAGCAGATAGCAATCGGACACTGCGGATTACATTTGCAGGCTCTTCTGGTGGTCGTTCAATTTTAATTTATACTTGACTCAATTTACATCCACTTGTCTCGTAATCAGCTTTTTCGATTAATTCTCTTTAGCGTAGGCGTAAATTAATGGTTCGCATCATAGCTAAGCCCTGCTCTTACAATGTCTAGTATAGTATATTTTTGACGGGCCAGGGAGAAGCTGTGGTGGTTGTGTCGTTTAGTTTCCACGTTGCCGTCCTTGCGTCCGAGGTTCAAGTCTTTCTCCGGTCGTGCAGTTTTGTTTTTTATCCGTGAATTCCTGGAAATTATGGGACAGACAGAACGAAATTATTATATTTAAAAGATACTGTTTTTCATAATGAAGGTTATTTTACCGAGTATTTGCTTTGAAATCTAATTAAGTACTAGCTGTAACCCGTCAAAAATGACGGTAATTTTGCATGCCGCTTCCTAAAGAATAAGCATTTACTTATTTATACCCAGCACCCATGAAATTGTAATAATGACTTTTGAAATTGTAAACTCATTGAAATAGTAATAAAACTTTTTGAACATTTTTTTATATATTTCCCCCGCCGGCAGTTGGTGGTACTGTTTTAAACCCTGGCTATTATGCTAGACGAAACAAGAAATGGCTAGCGTCATTGTTAAGCCTTGTGAATATTTATAATATATTTTTGTCGATCCACGGAGGGGCGGCGGTAGCAACATGCGTTAAGCGGCCGCTTCAGGTTTGCTGGCCCGGGGTTGAAGTCCTATCTCTGGCCGTTTAATTTGCTTTTTTTATCCGTGAATTTGAAAGAAACTACAGACGTTATACGAAGTTACGAATGGACGGACAAACAGACAGACAGACGGATGGACAGATGTACAGATAACGAACTTATAATATTTGATATAAATTTAAACTATCCGATTGTTTTTTAAAAAGCATACCAGATTATTAAAAAAACATGTTTCAATAATTCTCTCACCCAAAGCACCATTAATAGTGCCATCTATATAATACATTTATGTAGAAATATTTTCATTACTACTGATGACATTAGTAATGAAAATGATCTCCCAAAATCATAAATGTTTGTATTAATTCCTTCAAGTACCTACTTAAATACCTTCAAGTACCTATAAGAAATTCATTAATTATTCAATTTCACGACGCGGTTCAATGACCTGTGGCACAATATTATTGTATTCTTTCAAAAGAATTGACTGCGAAAATTAAATTTGTGAATTTCCCGGGTAACAAAATAATAAAAAGCCACAAAAATTATTTTCGTTGCCCATAATATGTGATGTTAAATTTTCACACGTCTGATGTTTAGAGACTGACTGACAAGATATACTATTCAACATTCAACGGTCGTCACGATAGTCCCAGGTAAAAATAGAACGTGCGATTGCCAACGTGTGTCATTAGTGGAGATACGTTACTTCCTCAGATATGTAGGTGCATGTGTAACTACACATACCATGAAGATATCGGATGCGAGCATATCTCGTGGCCAATGTGACGGAATCACTAAATGGATGGCAAATCGAAAATATTGATTCTTTTTATCCTACTTTAAAATGAAATAAAACACATAAAAATCGTGGTATCGGCTTTATTAGAATGCCATTAGTGTTTAAATATACGGTGGTTTTTGAAGGATTGTTTTTAGAATTGGAAACACTTTCCAGCGACAGCCAAGTTCACAACTCACAGCTGATTTGGGCTCAGTTTGCCATTTCACCATGAATCGAATTACGCCAGACGCTTGCAAATTGTTTATTTTGAAAATATTGATATCTACTACTCTAATAGCATAAAATTATCTTTTCAATAAAGCCAATAACAGGGCTACCGCGATTTTTTGAGTTTTATTTGATTTTAAAGTTTTATATCTTTAAATAAAGCAGTCCTTATTTTGTATGCATAGCAAAATAACTCACTGATCCCATTTCATCTTAACACATGCTGCTTTACGAAACTGTAAGTAGAAAGTAGATGGAATATAATTCAAAATTATTATCATTCAAATCAAATATCTTGTTTGTACGCCAAGGTTTATTATTTTTCTACGTATGTTTTGATGGATATTCACATTCACAAAATCACACCTGTTAGTATGTAAACTCAGCATCTGTTCTGTAGACATTATATAACCATGTTGTGATACGAGAAAGTTTATCTTCATATCGCTTCAAAAAAATAAAGCTATTCATCATCAAGTTATTTGCTAACAAGTCGATTAAAAAATCGTTTTAAGTAATATGTTTAATGCCGTCTGATGTGAGATAGATAATCTTTATTGTTAATTATTTTTTTATGAATCAATTCGCTTCTACATTATATGCGGGGCTTGAATTAATTACATGCTATAAATAAATATGTATCTACAGAAGTAGAGTGCATTTTGCTTTCTAAATGACCGGTTTTGCAGAAGTTTTGTGGCGAAAATTTATATATAGAGTATTTAATTTTAATGACAAATAATTACTGACTAACGAAATTAATAAACTGTTAATTTTTAGCGATGTTATTGGTTTGTAACATGCAACAAAATTCTATGTCAAGATTCACTGATATATTCATAATAAATTCATTTTTAATATCCTGTGTACATATGTTAATACATAATAAACGATAAAAGTTTGATGTGTAACCTGTTAATTTTTGAGAGTTTGTCCCAAAATGGGGTGGCGGTAATCGCTTCCCGCTACTGTCCCTTCTTCTCATAATTACGAGATATGTGTTCGCCTAAAGTTTTATGAAAAATGTTTAGATAGATGTTATATTTCATCAAGTCAAAATAGAGAAATGAGTAAATATAAGTTGTGCCGCAGTATATTCAAGATTATTCACCACACGGCCCCTCAATATATTACCGACTTCGTCATTCCATTTGCCGCAAATGATCGACAACTAACAATACAAGAAGGGTAGTTGAAGTAAATCACTTCCACAAAACTAACGGTGACCAAAGTTGTGGAATAAACCACCGTACAATTAATTTCGAGGAACCTAAAAGGAAAACGTCTTTTGGGCAAAGACAATATAATTTCACTGCCCCGCTTGTTTTTAACAAGTTATCTAATGAAACTAAAGAAATAACTCTACACAAAACTTTTAAACATCGTATTAATAAGTTTATAAAAATATCAGGTAGAAGGTATGCTGAAGAAGTGATCCGCCCTTGACCTCTGAATTGGCAAAAACTATTTATATAATTTAAAGTATAATATCACATAATATTTATTTTTGTAAGTACTTAAATTCTTATCTTAATTTTGTATGTTTATTTTCTTTTCTTTTCTCTTAGATTTAGGTATTCCTATGATTTACTTTGAATTCTTATCTTGATTTTGTATGTATATTTTCTTTTCTTTTTATTTTCTTTTAGATTTAGATTCTTTAATGGTCATTTTTTACTACTACATAAATACCATATGAGAATAACTGCCACAGAACAGGTTTTTACCTAGTGTGGCAGTTATTAGTATCTTGTATTAACTAATGTAAATGTAAATAAACAATAAATAAATATAAATAAATATAAACAGACAAATAGATAACTTACCATAGCTAAAAAAACAACAATTATTTAGACAATAATACAATTTAGAGTTACAACCAGACCGTTAAAATTGTACCTAATGTTTGCACTCCAAGTATGCATTCCGCAAAAACACTTAATTTTTCCTGGATACCTCAACTATAGTTTTAACCGCCTATTTTATTATTTTTACCCTATACCCAGTTTATAAGTAACAGTAAATAAGTAATTCAGCCAGTAAGTTATTTATCAAATAATGTCACATATGTCATTACGAAAACGGCGCTATATAAGTCATGCAAATATAATAATCATAAAATACCTGTTTGAAGATGTTTACGAAGCAACAAGTTTAAAGTTGTCGTATATAATGTAAATTTAAGTAAATTTCTTGTATTCCAATCAATTCCTTCATTACTAAGGATCATAAATCGGATTGATGTCCTTGACGGTTTTCCTCCAGTTTTTGCTGCATTCCACAGTTCGAAGAGCCGTTGTAATATGCCAGTGGCGTCCGTGATCTGATCAATTCACCGAGGTAAAGATACACCGGTCACTTCTTATCCAGCCTATCTGACATACATATGATAATCTATCTTGAATCCTTGATTGGTATTTTTACTATTTTTTTTATTTATATTAATATTTTAGACATATATATACAGAGTAATTATAGAATTTAACAGCTCTGTACAGGAAACAATAACTTCCAACGTTTTACAGAAAATAAGTCATAAATATTGGAAAAAATTTCAAACTTCTTTGTCACTTATCTGTGTAACTGGCGACATTTCACCCACATGTAATGAACATTTTCTGTTCAAAATTGGATAAAGAAGACTCCCCCACTGTTTTTTCTACTAACTTCGAGACAACCGGCATAATTCTGTATATATAATAACAAAACTCTGTATGAAAATTAATTTTTGAACACGTGGACATTTACCAATAAATATTGTCATTAAAAAATTATAAATAATAAAAATCTCAAGCATCTTTTATAATTTTTTTAAATATAACCTGCTACGACATTAAAACTGCTAACAAACGTAAAACTAAAATTCAAACATAATTTTCTATCGGATAAATATTTAATTTTGCATTTTTTTATAAAATATCTGATAAACTACATACAACTATTGCTTCAATTTACTGACTGCACACGCCTGCTATCTATCGTTAACGACCTAACTAAAGATCTGTGTTAAAAATAAAATAAAATTACGAGAAGAGTTCACGCAGTACGCAGCGTCACTGCTTACTGCTCCTGTCCCATGAATATGTTATGTATCTAGATTGATGGCAATGGTCCGTTTCAATATCAGCATTGTCAACACGATGCACGGCTAATATGTAACGCTATCGCTGTGCCTGTTTAGGCAATTCTCCTAATGATGTCATCCTCCATCCATCCACGTACACATGTCAGCGGCTAACAAACTTGTTCGTCCGGTGAGGAAACAGTTTCGTTCCCAGGCCGTTATTTTTGGTAAAATTAACCTGTTTTTGGAAGACGGCCTTCGCGACGATGTTATTAGTGGATTTTTTACTCAAGATGCATTGAAAATCATTTGAAAAAAGCGAAAGTTTTATGTGCGGAATGAGGAAATGAAAAAGCTTATCGATGGAATGGATACACGCATTTATCATCATGTTTATTCAGTTCCATATTATAATCTTCTCTTTTTTAAATATCCTGTCGGGTCTCCCCGACCATCTCAATCTTGGGTAGTCCGCGGCAGCTCTTCAATTCTTCTCATCTCGATCGATTCTCGGATATTTCTAAGCCAGGACACCTTTTCTTTAGACTCATCTGCGACCTTCAATCTTCCCTTCGACAACCAACTGAAATAGTGTTTATTTTTCCCCTCTCTTTGTGTGACCAAAATACAATGTCTCAGGGAGCTTGATTGTTATATCACAACAAACGTATTATAATACATATGACCGAAGACATGATAACATTCTCTTTTCACTGTAATTAAAATTCATTTATTTTGTTTTATCATACAATTTTTTCTTCTGTGGTACTTTCGCCACTTTTTGTATTGTATGAACGAAAATCAGTATTTAGTTCCATTCATGAATTAATAAATCTATTTTAAATATTTGTATTAAAACATTATCTTTTATTCTCTGATTCACTAATTCTAATGTTAGATAATATTTTGTATTTTTGTTGCATTTCAACATAATAGGCATTTGCTTTTGGAGAAGATGGGTCAGTAATATTTAGAAAAGTGCCAGAAAACGTTTAGCAAAACGGCACGCCGAGAATGGTTTATTCACCTGAAAGCTTAGACGACAAGTCAGGAAAGGGTCAATCTTCATTTTTTCTTCTTATTCTCGAATTTTGGTGAGCAGACCCTTCTGGCGGCTGTGGGCAAGGATTAAATATAGGACCGTAGATGCTGGACATTCTTTGCCCACGGAATCGACCGTCCTGCAAGCAAAGGAGAAGCAGTAATTGATGTTAATGGTGACTGCTACCTCGTATTGTAATTGTACGTAATTAAAAATGAATATTTCAAATACTAAATGTATGAGAATTAAAAGCAAAAATGAACAACCACATTTAAAGCCGTACTTCTTCTTTCTGTGCCCTGTCAGATCCCCACGACTTTGGCGATTACTTGTGCAAAAACCTCTCTGTCTCTTCTCCTCTAAGCTAAACGCTTTTGATAAAAAAGGACAAAATTGGTGGCTTCCTAGAACGAGGTTCGAACTTCCGACCACATTATTATTAGAGTATCTTATCTGCAGGCGCGTGCAGTGGGAACATTAAAGCATGACTTTTTTCAAACATATATTTTGGGAAAAAAATAGAAATTAAATATTTATGCGACAGATTATTATGGTGTATCAAAATATGAATACCATGATAATAACTGTGATAGAAATATTACGAAATATATGTTGTAATCCGATTTTTTTTTCAAATAATTGGTTACGTAAAAGTCATGCTGCGATGTTCCCACTGCATGCCCCTGCTTAACTGCTAGACGCCTTTAGTAAAAGTCCACCTTTAACCATCTATTTAACAAGACATGTTTTATTTTAAATCAGATTAAATTTCATCCTTAATAAGAATTTTAACCATTTGCCTAATAATGTTAGTTTAGAATTTCGTAATTGTGGCGTACCCACAGTACAAGAACCCCAGCGCCATCGAGAACCATCTGCTGACCTCATGGGCCCCGTGGGTGTGATCGTGTCAGACCATTTGACGTCCCGAAATGATCCGTTCGGTGATTTGTCCCGGCCGGCACCACGGATGGACGGCGGCAGGAGCCAGATGTCGTCATCTCGGCTGCAGGCGAGGAGGACAATAGGACCCGTGCGTGGGATCAAACTTTTAGTTGCCGATTAGTTCTCAGGTTTTCACGGCAGTTGGATCTTCGCCGTCCGATGGTATCTTATCTTATCTTGTGTTCATCCGGCTGCGTTCAGGTTCACACACAGATGTCGCGTCAGTTATAATGTACATACGTAATATGTGAAGATTTATGATGCGAAATGTCGACTTGTGCACGACGCTCATTCCGCATTTTTAAATGACTTTTTTATGATTTTTGATTGAATGATAAATTTAGGGACTTATTCATATTAGGTACATAGATATTTATATTCACATTTCACACTCTTTATTAAAATTGATAGTTCTATTTTTTGCACTTTCTTTATATCGGTAAATGCAATGTACATTATCTCACCGCTGGTCTTAGACTTGTCTTAGAATTGTCAAAAAATGGAATTCTGAGATAATTGGATTTAAAGTTTAAATTTTCACAAAGAAATCAAAGAATGTGTGTAGTAAATCATCATATTTTTCTTTTTATTCCCATAATTTTTAATTTTAATGTAATATCTTATAAAGTTAAATATGAGAAGGAAATAGTACATTTCATAGACTTTTTAACGTCATAACCAGACAGACATAACCAACAGACCAGACAAACAAATATTTTCTCCAACCAATTTTGAGATAACTTATGCTTTACAATATTGTATCTACATAAACTTATGAGAAGATTTTTATGAGAGCTTTAAAAATAATAGAGAAAACATTTTTTTCTAAGATATTAGAAATCCACGTAGTTTCTCTTCGACGGAATTAATTAACGACTTTTAATTCATTTTGGTTGTGACCTGTGATTCAATATTTTTTTGCGTGAAAGATAGCAAATACATAGATACAACCAAATGTATTAGAACTAAATGTTTATTATAATTCGAGACTATATCAATACAAAATAGCATTGTCTCGAAATATCATATGTTATTAATTATGAAAAATCAAGACGGTATTTTCTGTACAGTGCGTTTAAAGTTGTGATATGTTTTCAGTATTTCTGCATTATGAACTAAAAAATGAAATTTTTTGACTTGCCATGGTCTGAGACTGCAATATTTACATAAAAATGTTATTTTTGTTTTGAAATATAATAAAACACTTAAAGTTTCAAGGGCATTTTGGATAATATAAGAAAAACTAGTAAAAAATAACACATGTATTAACATATTTCACATAAATAATGGGAGTTAAAAAGGAATTATTATTTAAATATTTAACTGATTGTTAAAAATCATCTATCTGTACACGGTGTAACAAAACTTCTTTGCAATACTTTACAGGTTTCTTTCTGCCTTGATTATGATTTGAAAAATATCTAAGCAACCATGACTATTAATAGTTATGGAGATATGCAAATCACATTTTTTTTCAATTTTTCTGACTATTTTTCTGCAAAACGTTAAACTATCACTACATTAACTTATATTGATTATGAAAAATTCATTTGTTTCAATACAAGTGAACAAAATGACGAAAACCTTAAAAATTAAAAATAATATTTTTACGGTCGGGTCGATTTGAAAGGAAATTTAAAAAATAAAAAAAACAACATAAGAAAATAGCTTTTGTTTGCTATGGAATATGATTTTTTTTTTACTAGGGATACAAGAGGTCCATTTAAAGAAGCGAAACACATCACAAAACACCAGGCTTGAGTAAATCATATAGATTAATTGTGACCTCACCGGGAATCGAACCCGGAACCCTCGGTGTGAGAAGCCAGTAACATGCCCAATGGCTAAAAGGTCTGCCTTATGCAAGAGTAAATACATTAAATGCATTATAAATATATCTAAAATATATGCGAGGGGAGACATACTTCCGCCGTGCCCTAGTCCCCTCGGAGAAGGGGGTTTAGTTCAACTCTGTATAATTTCATACTCATATAACTGACTATCAAGATGCCGCAAATGGTTGTCGCTATTTGGGAATGAGTATGATTGTGTAATTCTGTTATGTTAAATATATTCTGTCAACATCGTTGGAGTTGGAATGGCCCATGGCGAGGTGAAAAGTCACTGTCAAATGGCATAATATTGCATTAACAAATTGCGTCACATGAATATTTGAAATATATCTAGTAAGTACAGGTGTTGGCTGAGACGGTCAGGCCAGGAATGCCCAGCATCTTGAAGAGTGCGACGTCTCGGTCTATTACGAAGGTGCGTGGGATCAGTACTTATATAATGTATTTGATGTAGGAAAACATTCCCAGCTTTTTACATGGGCCTGAGGCCGGCGCCACACTACGCGGATATTTTGCCGCGTCTCTTCAATCGCGGAACGCCGCTACATTTCCTTCCATACAATATGCGCTTATCAAACACACTACGCGGATGATCAGTCGATCCATTTGATTTGCCGATTTGACGCGACGGAAAAGACGCGGCTGAAGATGCGCGCAGTGTGGCGCCGGCATGACACTTTCGTTCTGGAACCGTGCACAATTTAACCCTTAAAATCTATTTAATAATAATTATTAAGATACTGAACTGGTATTCTTTGTAATCCTCACTAATATCCCAAAGAATACAGCACCCAAATAAAATAACATGATAATGTGTGGGGTATAAAAACAAAGGCAGCAATATCCGAAAAATTAATAAAAAAGTTTTTAATGCAGTTACCGAGGATTACTAATTTGAAATGTACTGAATTGTAGATTTTATGTATCTGTCTCTTCCAAAATAATATTTTCTGTAAATTTATAGGCAATGTTTCCTATAAAATATCGAATTCAGTACGTTATAAATTAGTACATAATTCTCGATGACTGCATTATTTTTTTTGATAATGCTGCCTTTGCTTTTATACCCCACATGTGTAGTAAGAAAGTCAAAAGTAGATTTTTTTTATTTTTCTTTAGACAATCGGTAATTTTCTATACACTGATGGTCGAACCGTTATTTTATCCGGTATTTTCGGTACAATTATTAGGGATTTGTATTTGATTGTACCGATGATTAGTAACTAAGATATAACTTTTGTATAGGGTCGATGGTTGCCTGTCGAATTGCGAAATATCGCCATCGTCATCGATGCAATCAGATAAAAATCTCAAAAAACGGTTAATTTGTCACCGGTTAAAAAACCATCATTAATTGTTTACGGCTACTTCATTCTGCTTGTACAACTTCTGTCGGTCGGACGCTTGCGAGTGGCGAGACGTCAAAATACTACGGTTTCTTATAAAATGACGACAAATTTAATAGAATCGTGTTCGCATTGTAAAAGAAATCTATTTAAAAATATTATAGAAATTTTCAAACCATTATACTCCATTAAAACACAAATTTGTCTGGGGTCACTTTATACCCCGTTCCGGCTCCCGATCCTATTTTAGATCTTCCGGTACCCGAAGGTTAATAAAAATTTCTTTGGCAGCCAGTGATCGAGATTAAAGAACAGTTAAATTTAATTTAATTCTCTCCTCGCTTCGATCTCGAGCTCACTGTGTGGTAATTAGCTAAGTCATGTTTGTAAATTTATATAATAAACTCGCTAAAAAGTATCAATCGTGAGTATCGTTTGGTCTTATCATCCGTGATGCCTACGTCCACTATTAAAAATATTCATTTTTATATTCAAAATTCAAATAAAATGAAAAAATCTTTTTTTTTATGTTTCTGCAGGTTTTTAATCATTTTTAGGGAATTAAAGGGAATGAATTTATAATATTCGATATAAATTAATTTTATGATAGTCTAACGTTTTACAAAAGATAAGTCAGAAATACTGAAAAAAACATGCAAACTTTGATGTCGCTTTTCTCCTTAAGAGTTGGCATTTCACCCAAAGTGTAAAGATTAGTGTAATTTTCTGTTCAAATTTGATAGAAGACGACTGACTCCCTTTAAGTTTTTGCTACTAGCTGTGTGACATCCTGTATAATTTTTTGACAATTATTAAATCAATGTTAATATACCATTAAATAAATTCTAATAAATATTGAGCTGCTCTAACCACAGGTTATTATTAGGTTCAAAAATATACGAAATTACACGGTTAAAGAAAGATTCGAATCTCGGGCGCGCGGACGGCAACTAAACGACACAGGCACCACCGTTTCTCCTTGGATCGTCGAAGAACAGGGCTTAGCTAAGACGCGAACCAGTAATTTACGCCTCATCTGTGATTTTTCACCGGTGTATGGCTAGTTTTTGGAGAAAAACATTTTTTATGACAATTAATGTTCTTTGATTTACGACGCAATTAATATATGAAACCTTTCCCAGAAAACACATTAATTAAAGTAACATTTCTTCAGAATATTGACGGATAAATCATTATATTTGCCGTAATCAGAGCGCGAGCGGTTCTATTTTACACTTTTTCATGTGAATTTCATGTAAAGATACACATTATTCAATATGTCTAAATGCTTTCCGATAAGCGATTGGATTTTAAATCACCCATTTCCCCATCATGCATATCCCAAAGGTATGTTATGTAATAAAATAAAATGCTTCAAGTTGAAAAATAATTTACCGCTTCGAGGTTGTACACACAACTAAATAATTTGTTGATTTTTTCTCTAAAAATACGCCATTTTTTAATCTTCTATACGCTTCATCGAATAAGTCGACTAATGTAAAGCGAATAGCGTGTTCAGTATTCGGCATGTCTATAACGTCTAATATGTCTGCGGAAAATATAAGAGAAACATAGATATTTTGGGACAAAAATGTATACGCATTGCGCCAATAATATATTTCTTTTAGTGACATACATTTCTATTGCGAAATATTGTATTGTTTATATTATCCCATTTATAATTGTGGATAAGGAATTTAATAAATTACATACTCGAGTAATTTATGAGTTATCGGTTTGGACACAGAAGGCAGAATGGAATGAGAAAACAGAGATGTAAGTATGAAGGCAATAGAAACTAAATACGGTTCTTAATTAATTTATAAATAAAATGAAACAAAATTTAAATGATTTATTTATTTATTAAAGTGCGAACTAAGTAAGATCGAAGGCGGTGTACGGTGCTGCCGAATGAGGAGACGTGTAGTGTATAGTGAGTGCGCTAAGTAAAGTGCGCGCGGGGAGAAGCGGGGAAAAGTGGCCTTCTGAGATGACTATCGGAAACGGCGTGGTACCCAATTAGTGCAATATATGATTGGCACATTTCTTTTACGCGTTGCACGTACGCATACATATTTTTTTTATCCTGTACTTATCCCTTTCTCTCTTACTAATCTTTTAATCTTCACTCCATTCACGAAGTTCACCTGGCCGTTCGCATTTAGATTACATTCTTTCTTCTTCTACAAATTCCAAGTTTAAGATTTTTACGTAAGTATTGATTCCAGAGCTTCATTGTTTATCGCTAGTCTTGATAAAATACCGCAATATTTTTTGAGTTTGTTATAATTTTTGCTCCTGGAGGATCGTTATTTTTTTTAAAATTATAGATGTGGTGGTCAATCTTGCATGGAATCGGTGAACGTTACATCGTGTAAAGTGACAAACTAGCCACTTCTAAGACAAACCGGCATTGCTGCAACTCATCTCCCTGGGAGAACCCGGAGGATCCAATAGCTCGATCCAGACTTTGAGCTTTTCGCATTGTAGTACCAACCCCGGCAAAACTCTTTTATATAGTGCCTCATCTAATTTGTTCAACACTATATTCGGCGACTTGGATCTCTTCAATTCATCAATCTATGAAATTCTTGGATATTCACCACAGTCAAACCTTTTTTCTCATTTTTTTAAATATATCTCCTTTCTTTTGTTCAGACCTCGTATGTGTAGAAGTGTAGATGCAAATTTATTGCTCACATATCTTTATGGTATTTTTTCTCTTTTCTTTTTCTTCTTGTCTCTTCTCCTTTTTACTATGTAGATCTATCCTTTCCTCCCCATTCTTGGTATCCCTTTTACCTTTAATTCTTTGACTCTCATGGTTTGTTCTTAACTTAAACCTTTAATTTTTTTTGCATATTGGTAAATTATTGTTACTATATCTTAATACATAACATGTTAATTCTGTGGAAACTTGTAAGATGGCCACTATACGATTTAATACTCATGTGTAATCTGATTTTTATTTGCACTGTTAGTTTCCCGTAAATAAATAAATAAATAAATAAAAGTGATCACTTAAACCAGCCATATGACAGGTTGTAAGCCCTGAAGACGCCCAAAGACTTCCATATCTACCTTTCCACTTAAATAGGTTCGTCTTTGTGACACATCTATAATATATCTTGATTGATGAAAAATCATTAATAGCTTCAAATGATAAAATGCTAGTGATAACCGTGTTCAAACTGTTTAATTTTTTCACGGTCATTTATCATTCTTTAGATATTTATATTTTTCAACTGTTCTTCCCTAGTATTCTCACTATCCTGTGCTAAGCATTCATTTTCCTGGTCCTTTGTTATTTGTTTACCCTGAGAGAAGGATAAATCGAGATACGCGAATTCAGCAGTTATATAACACGTTCTCGAATTCTTGTCACGTACATGATTCGTACGCTTACGGTACGAATATACAAACATACATAACTCAACGCATAACGTGAGATGAAATGGCATCTCTGGGCCACACCCAGAAAAAGTCTAAGTTCAACTTTCACTTTATATAAAAATTCACTGCTATGTTGTTCGCCACAGCAAACGTCATCAGCCATTATCCAATGAGAGGCCTTGAATTTCAGAATCAAAACATTGTGCACGGCTTTTTAACAAATGGGGTGTCGTCATTAATTTATACGTCGATCTGAATCTATATTATATACTTATACTGTTTAATCCGTATTGTAAGTTAATGCAAATATATACTATAACAGTCAGGTAAAATAAATATTTAAGAGTGATAGTTTCAAACAATTTATTTTCATTGAGAATATTTTGAGTAGGTATGTTCAAAATTTTCAATTACACAATATTGCATTTTATCTCCAGAGGGGACATCATTAATCAAGATATATTATAGATGTCTCACAGAGACAGCGATATTTTTCTATATGGGAAAGTAGGTACGGAAGTCATTTTGGGTGTTCATAGGAATTACGACCTATCGATCACTTTACACAATGTAACGATCACTAATTCTACTCAGATAGACTATCACATTTATCAACACAATATGTGATTACACATTTTTATCGATTGTTGCGCGGTATGATCGATAATCCTGAAATTATGCGGAGCATTGGTTTGTATGTCCCCGATAATTACCTAAGACAGCGTCAGCATAGATTGCTTCACATTCCAATATACAGGACCAACCTGCCAATGGTTATGCCTGTTGGAAGAGCTACTGCTATGTTGAACAATATTACTCTGGACATTGATCAATTCCATGTCTCTGAGAGGGTATTCCGAAGCAGGTTTCTTCTACACTTTGATATGAATGATTTTTATTTATTTATGAATGTTTAATATTTGTTTTTGTTTATATATTTCTAACTTATTTATAATATTTACGAATTCAATTTGTGTTTGTAATGTAAATGTCATATAAAAAATAAATAAGTTGAAATTGAAATTGAAAATATCCGATAACGACGCTTTTTATATCTGTAGAATATGTCAAAACTGTCCTAATTTGATTGTTAGTTTTTGATCATAATTATTGTTCGAGTTTTACTAAAGCTGCTGTTTCTTGATGAAATATTATGAATTATACAATACCATTATTGCTCTATAGACGTACTCTATTATGGTGCAAATAAATATTTCAGATTTTTATTAAATTTGAATAGAAATAAGGAAAAATTGTGGAATTTTGTGACAAAAAAATAAATTTCCATTTACTACGCATGCAATGTCATAGTCTAATAAATTATTAGAAATTTATTTCATTTTTATAACAATCTTTTATTTTTCGAATACGCTCTCATCTACACAGATATCAATTTTTGCTTTAACGGCAATAAAATAGCACTTCGTTCTAAATAATACGTACACATTATGTTTATTAAAGTACAATGATGAAACTCTAGAGAGTATTGTAAATTGCAAGACTGAATTTAATTTCTGAAGATCGTCTTAGTTCCCACACGTTAATTTAGTCCGGAGTCCCCTCAAAATAATTAGGTTGAGTGGAATCTGCTAAAACGGTAAATTCTAACAATTAAAAATTTCTTTTTACGCAATCACTCTGTTTGTTTGTATTCCCATTGTTAAATTCACACAGTACTCCATTAACAAAATAAGATAAATCTAATAATTAATTCGTGAATAGCGGTAGCATCTATCTTATTATATATACATAAGCTATTTTCAGCTGTATGTATGTAAGGTACATTGATATCTAAACAAAATATCTCAAATGTGTGTGTGAGATCACAGAATAATTTCTCTTTATATTTTTTCCTTGGTAGAGTTTTCTTTAGTACTAGGGGTCAGTTCGTACTGAGGCTACCTTATACAAGTTAATTAATTTATAATTTTACTGTATTTAATATACAATTTAGCCTGTCCTAAGACGTTGTGGTTAGTAAAATATGTAAAAATACGTGAGTCAAGTAAATATACAGTTTATCCCTGGTTTTATGATAATTCTTGATAAAATTAAATTTACATTTCAATCATCCAATTGAATAAATAAATACACAATTCCGTCTAAATTGACTTGTGATTCCCAGAAGTGTTTTATTGTAGGTTCTTTGTTATCTGGACTATTTAGTATCAGTTTGATATTGATTAACTGAATTACTAATATATAAAAGAAAACTGACACTTCAATCCAACGTCGAATTAGTTTTCTTTTAAATATGCTAACAATGAAAGAGTTATTTAATTTCCATTAATTAATTTTTTTTAAATTCTTCCTCCTGAAAACATAATGATTATTTGATTTTATTTTATTTATATATAGGTTACATAATGATATTCCTACGATATTTTTTATAAATTAAGTAATTTATTACAAAATGTCAACTATTATGTGATTTTGATTCTTTAATATTTTATTTGTTTATAGTGTTTGGAACACTTAAGAATAACCATAAAAATATTTATTTTTCCAAAATACTGGTTTGTAATTCTTAACACTTACATAGATCACTTGCATACAAAGATTATTTAAATTTCTTGATTGATCGACTAATTAATATTTTAATAATTATCCTACTTCCAAATCAAGTTGCAAATAAAAATAATCAACTCGCCACAATTAATTTTAATGAGTGAGCCATCTGTGAAATATGTATGCAGATACAAATTTGTTTTTCTAGTAACAAATAAGGTGTACCAATTAGAATGAATGTCGTCAGTGCCCAAATGAGATTATCGCAAAGATTATCACGAACTTAAAAGTATCCAAATTCTGGCCATCGCTCAAGGTTACTTGTATTTACGTGACTCGAATTATAAATTTTACTAGTGAATTAACTCGGCGAGATTCAATAGTATTTCTCGATTATTGGTATGTGAATGAAGAAAAGAAAATCTATGCCTCCACTGTTTTTAATGTCATACTAGTAGAGTTCTTGCCACTTAAATACAATCGAATTAGTATGTGTAAGCCGTGCTTACGAGGCACATTGTGTTGGTGTTTATTCCCGTAAACACCAACACAACGAAATATGTGCCTTGTACGCACGGCTTACACATACTAATCCGATTGTCTTTCTTAAATGGAAAGACCTTTACCTTAAGAACAGAAATACTCATTTGCTCCGTTTAAAATGAAAATACCGATTTATACCTTTTTTGATTATCTGACCATTCAAATATTAAATATGTTTTACCTGTTTAAGTAACCTGTGACATTAAATTACAATAAGAATAAAAAAGCATGGAATATTTATTTCAATTTTTTTTTCTATAGCACTTGATTTCGGCAGATGAAGTATCCGTCCCTCGATAATCCGCCCTTCACGAAATTCAGTTTAGGTCGAGTAATCGCGATTCTTCTGCAAATAAATTAGCAGTGATTTATCCAATATTATTTTGTTAAATTAAAATGGTAATGACTGTTTCCCAGATAAAGATATAAAGAGCATAATAAGACCATTACTGATAACAGAGAACGTTCGTACACAAAATATTGTATGTACTTACATAGATTTACTCGAAGATGTTAGTTAGTGCCTAAAATAGCAAAACAGAATTAGATTTATAATTCCAGAAATATGCCTGAATTCACAGAGTATACACATATTTTAAAAAATAGTAAAAATTTCTCCTATCTTCTGTAAACCAATTAATCGAGTGATAAATTGATTGATTTCAAATTATGATTTAAAGAATTGTGCACATTTTGATGAAATAAAATGGCCAAACAATACCGTATCCCTTTCTATTTTCTTGATAGCATGCCAAGATTTGTGACATTGCTATTAACGTGTGTATTTGGTTAACCATAAAAAAAATGCAAACTTTATGAATTGTATCAAAGATGTTGGTTAAAACTTTAAATATACAAGTCTGCATCAAAACCAAAATTTATGTCATAAACGAAAATTTTGGTAGAATTTTTGGTACCATTCCAAGTAATCTTAGAATCCGTAAACATAAAACTTTTAGCGCACTTTGCCTTAAACAATATTTTTCCATAAAAAATGGGGTTGTTGCTATTTATTTTTTTATTTATATTTTATTAACCAGATACACAATAAGTTATTCAATAAAAATTTATGTCATAACGAAAATTATGGTAGAAATTTTGGTACCATTCCAAGTAATCTTAATATAAACGTAAAACTTTTAGCGCGCTTTTCCTTAAATAGTATTTTTTCTTTTCGGATATTTATTTAAAATATTTTTACATAAAATAATGGGGTTGGTGTTATTAATTATTTATTTAAATTTGATTAATCAGATACACATTTAGGGCGTTGTTCATGTCACCATGGTATATGGAAGAATGTAATTTTGGTTATTGGCAAATAATGAATAAGACGTATTAAAAATAGCGAGTAGGTAAATTGTTTTTCTATTTAGACAATTTATTAATTTTATAAATAAATATAATACTTCAAAAATCAACTTATTTTTTTTTTTTAAACATGTTGGAAATTCATGAAAGAAAAGTCCAGAAAGAATTTAAAAATATACAATCGTTGGGCAAATGCAGTCTTTTTTTGCATCCGAGGGAAAACAATAGACAACAGGCTGTCTTAAAACTGGAAAATCATCAAAATACAATATAGAAAAAATCATCAGAACGCAATATAGTTGCAGCCTTTAGCAATGGACGGACAAAGGTGTAGACAGAAATTTTACTATTGATGACATAGGCTAAATTATATTTAGGCTATTGTATCGTAATTATCCAGTGCAATTTATATTATTATTGAGTTAAATTCTATTCGTAGGAATACAGTTTAATTTAATGATAATTAAATTGGGCGAAAAACATAAGCTGTGCTACCTCTAGGCGAGTTTAATTATAATTTAATATTTTGCTAATTTTATATTTTAATGACTTTTCTGAATTCTCGAATCACGTCATAGATAATAATCATTATTTTTATTCATGTACCATTAAACTTCTCCATCCAGTCATGCATAATGGTAATAAAATGAATATTTGTGAAAGTTTAGAAATTAAAAGAAATTTGAACTTAGGTATCAATATATTTTAAAATATTACTTTCATTAACTCTTCTCCTCTTCTTTCAATATTCCCGTTACAACCACCTTAACACCAGTAACTCCGACTCATTTTGTCAGTACCTTAATTTTTTTAATTAGTATTTCCACCAAATCTATGTAGGTGTATCAAATACTTTCAAAAATTCTATATTTGAAAGTATTTAGTTTAATACTTCACATGTCGATGAGAGATTCTGTTACTCTTGAAACTTGAGTAGTAAATCATTAAATGTTAATTAAACTCACGTAGAGGTGGTACCAAAATTTATGTTTTTCACACACTTTAATGATCATCGTGAATAATCTGTACAACATTACAGATTAACGCCGAATCCGTTAATAATACAGTTTAACTTAATCGAGATATATTATAGATTCCTCATAGAGACGAAACTATCTGTATAGGAAAGTAGTTATGAAAGTCTTTTGGGTGTTTATAGGGCTTACGACTTATCATATGGCTTAAGCGTTCACCGCTTCCACATCTATCAAATTTTCGTAAGTTGTATATATGTTAAGTTTGGACAACCTGTTTCACATGTGGCTTGTATTTACTACCGCCTTCTGTTGGTGAAATTTGTCATCTGTTAACATCCATGTCATGAACCAGTATAGATGTCGCCGTTGGTAATGAGACATCTATTTTTTTTTTCCTATTTTTATACCTTTAGATTCAAGTTGCCTCAAGAGCTAGATAGGGAAAATTATTTATCTTAATGCCATTAAACATTAATACACAGCTTCAAATGATCAATTAATAATACCAAACGTAAATGTACGACCATTTTTAGACATTGTTTCTGAGATTTAATCTCCTTTTAGCCTTTGTTCGTAAGGGATGAGGTCATCTGGAAAGTAAGGGTGGTAATGTACGAATACATCCATAAAGCGGCTATAGTACCTACCAGTTGAAAAAGGGTGGGGGTAGCGGGGATGGGGGTGGTGGACGGTTATCTGCTCTGTGTTGTCTGCGGTTTTGTTTTTTATTTACGTGAAAATGCGACCGTGACAGTGACATACAATTATATTTATACATCCTTCTTAAAACTATAATTGAAAATATAACCTCCCGGTCTTGAACGTGGAAAATCTTGGATTTGAAAATTAACACACTTCCATACTTTTTTTGCCAAACATACATACGCACACAAAGAATGAAAATTTATCTCCGATGTTCGGGCACTATTGTAAAATTATTTAAATCGTGGACACTTTAGAATTCATTTCTTTATTTAAAGTTGCTAGAAAATAAAAGTTGATTGTGTCAAAATGCCAATGATAATTATTAATACAATAAAACAAATACCAACGAAACGATTTTCCTGATTATCTTAAATTTAATTTAGTACCAATATGATACAAATTAATGTCTTAGTCAACAAAACAAAAGTACAATAAAATGTAAATTGAGTCCTCGCATATAAAGGATTTATAATTAAAAATAAGTTTATGGGTTAATTTTTTACCATTTTAAATGAAGTTTTTATGTTTAATGCAATTTTTTGCTTTGTTTATTTCTTACCTTATTTCTTTACAGAATTTTCTTAAGTTCTGTTTTGAACATTCATTAATTTGTGTATTTGTTTTTATTATTTTGTTTAACATCTGACATCTGATAAGATATGAAATCCGACACACTTTTATGTTTGGTAAGGTCACAAAGGTAGAACAGAATCAAAAAGTAATAATAACAATAATTAATTAATAAATTATATATAATAAACTATATTTTATGTATGTATGTGTGTCCAACGAGAAGGTCGCACGGTAACACTGAAATTTGTTGATTAATTAAAACTAATTTTTAATTATATTTCACTGTTCATCAAGTTTTAATTAAATCAAATTAAATGTTCATTCAAATGATTTTCAATCCCTTGACATCCTTTTTTTACGCACATCAACTAAAAGAAAATTAATTTTACACAAGTTAATTTAGTACGCGGAAGGTTCGTGGTTTCAGTGCAACCCGCTAGATGAAAAACTAAGCTGCCGGGTAGTAATCGATACTCCCTCCATCTGGGACTGTCGCCCCTTTTAAGGGATGCTGGGAGGGTGAACGAACTTTCCAAAGCCTTAGTCGGCGATACGCGTGTGGAGCTGCCTTCTAAACACAAGCCACTTCACACGAAATTATTATTTTGTGTTGACCGAGTTTTTAAAAAATTATTACGTTATAAAATGAATACTGTTAAATGTTAAGGCGATCGTTTGGGAGAGTGAGTAAATTTTTCAATTTTTTCTCCTTTTCTTGCGTTTTTCATTAAATTTTTGTATGGAAAGTTATCATATTAAAATTTATTCATCAGTTGCCATAAACTTTAAATACGGATATTTTGTTAAAATGCCACAAACTAAATTATTTAATCAATTAATTAATTACCAAACCTACGATTTTTTAAAAATGAAAAAATTGCTCCACTTTGTGGCCCTTTTATGACTAAATGAACTCATGAGATGTCTTTTTTTTTCAATAATATTACAAAGCAAACAATTATCCTAAATTTAATATAATTTTTGACAAAACAAATTAAAAAGAATTCAGGAATTAAAAAATATTTCATTTCTTGTGTGTTTTTTTCAACCTTCTTTACATAGTTGAGAATTTTTTCAGTCAATGCATATTATAAATGTCTCACAGTGACGAAACTGCATTTTTATGGGAAAGTAGGTATAGAAATCTTTGGGTGTACATAGGGCTTACGACCTATCGTACGGCTGGCTTAAGTGATAACGTTCGCCAATTCCACCCATGATAGAATTGATTGATTAATAATGTCCCAGTGACAAAAATCCATTACAGTTCTGAAAAATTTGAACCAACATACTCAAAATATTCTGAGAACTTTTTTATTTTTTTAAGAAAATTATTTTAAAAACTCAGAAGAAAATTTCAATGTGATCACACATACTCATATTTTACCTTGAATCGAAAATCGTGGTATCGTAAAAATGATCTTTCCAATGAATCCAATAAATGCCAGGACCATTACCAGGATTTTTATGTGTTTCATCTCATTTCAAAGATCTGTACCTCTACAAAAATTCTTTGTACATCCATCCGCACTTATATTCTTATATTGTTTCTCTAATCATGTCTGTTAGTAGGTTGAATACGGACGACATTTTTTCTCTTTTGTACTCCTTTGGTACTTAATAGGGTAATTAATGTTAAATGTACTCGTATACGTTCAGCACTTGTGCGTAAAACATAAGCTCGTCTAAAATGTGAAAGAATTACTCAGTTGGAAAACTTCCAAATGAGGTCACAATTTCGAAATTTGCATATCATTTGCATTGAAGAAAGATTCGCTGAGGCGCTGACGTCAGTTTTCCCGAATATTTTTCTTTATTTCCATACAAACTGTCGCCTCGTGACGGCTTTTATTTTATACCACTTTTGTCATGTGAACGCTTTCTATGGACTTTTTTATACGTTCTTGAAAGCGTTCTGCTTTTGAATAAAGATGTTCATTTTTCTGTGGAATCCGTACACATTAGTACCTTTTGTCTCGAGAGTAGGTTCACTGATCAGTAGACACTCTTCGCTAGTCATAATTAAGCATAGTTTTTTTATTAATATTTTAATCATTGTATTTAGAAAAAATATTGAATCATCCGATTCAATCCGACATTTTCAACCGCTCTTGAGATACATAAAACTTCGGCGGGTAGTAATACTGTACCAATACGGTTGTGTGTAAGGAAAGATTCCCACCCCACCGGGAGAATCTTCCGCTGTAAGGCGTCGCGTGTATGATTTTTAAAATTGATTTATTTATTGTTTATTGTGTATTTACATTTGTTAATACAAGTTACTAATAACTGCCACACTAGGTAAAAACCTGTTCTATGGCAGATATTCTCATATGATATTTATGTAATATTAACAAATGACAATTAAAGAAAGTACAAACGTAAGAATGAAAATAGACCAATAATAATAAAGTAAATCATAAGAATACCTAACTCTAAAAGAAAATAAAAAGAAAAGAAAATATACATACAAAATTAAGATAAGAATTTCAAGTAAATCATAGGAATACCTAAATCTAAAAGAAAAGAAAAAGAAAGGAAAATACACATACAAAATTAAGATAAGAATTTAAAGTAAATCATAGGAATACCTAAATCTAAAAGAAAAGAAAAAGAAAGGAAAATACACATACAAAATTAAGATAAGAATTTAAAGTAAATCATAGGAATACCTAAATCTAAAAGAAAAGAAAAAGAAAGGAAAATACACATACAAAATTAAGATAATAAATTTAAAGTAAATCATACGGAATCCACATCTAAAAGAAAAAAAAAGAAAGAAAATACACATACAAAATTAAGATAAGAATTTAAGTAGTCACAAAATAAATAAAATTACAATGATTGGGAATATATACGGCAAAGTTAGTGAAACTGCAAACTAAATATGGTATGTTTGAATATCCTCCGCAGTGATGTACTGATATGTATTTATATACTGTTAACGGAAGTACAAACATATTGCTTGTGACACGGTGCAACGATCGACGATGAAGGGGCCCTAGCGGACGACTGGTAACTCTCTCGGGATCTTCGCGTCGTGAGCCGCAGAGTCGTTCGCCGATTGCGCCAGCATTCCAGCCCTAACTTACTGTGTAAACTGTATACAGGTCCCATTCACACATCATTAAATCACTGTTGGTTTCCTTCAACCTCTGGCCTCATCAAGAGTCTTTCTCTACTGATGTTCGGTCTTTCGCCAGATCTTTCTTTGAAACATTATCACCACTCGACTAATATACTTATAGACTAAAAGCCGAGCGACCGCGAACTTACGTTATAGCATCAAACTGAAATATTGATGGAGAGGTGGACACAGAGGGGTGAACAAGTGGGATATTATGAAGATTGTTAGTTCAGCTGATTTTAGTAGACAGGTAATACCAGTGGCGTGTCAGTGGGTATAAACTTTAGGTTATGCGGTACAGACTGATGTACCTTTATTAAGAGAGAGATATAGAGAGGGATATATAGTTATATATATATAGATGATATAATATATGTATACGCATATACCTATAAGGGTATATACATTTTTTTTTAAAATTTTAACCGTCTATAATGAACTATTTTGAGTAACTTCAATCCACAAAAATAACTGCACTATAAAAGAAGTATTGTAAACAATTCATAAATAAATAAATATTTTATATAGGTACAGATAATACGGCAAAAAAATTCAGTATATTTCGAAGACAATTTATATATAATCAAATCGGGAACAATACAAATTTCAGATACCTATACGTTTCATTTCACAAAAATAAATCAAACATTTTATGATATCATAATATGACAGATGGTATTAATTTGTATTTACATTCACCATAGACAAATAGAATTTACACCGAAAGTTTTGAGTAGAATTTGTAAAAAATAAAATTTCTGCGATGACGTGCGCGTAGTTTTCACCTGGCATAGGACCTTTCGAAGAAGCACGCTAAATTTACTTGTCTATTACACAAAGCAGCCTTAAAAATACACGGTTTTTTTCTCGACTTGACTATATCTATGGAACAAATTTCTTTGGCGAGATAAATGAAGAATTGACATGAAGTTAAGCACAGAAAAATAGGAAATAAAACTTCTAGCCGTAGGACAAATTACGGATCGAAATTACGAATCGGAAAAAAACAGATACGTCACGTTACACAGAAACGTCAAAAATAAAACTTCTAGCCGTAGGACGAATTACGGCTAGAATTTTAAATGAATTTTTTCTTAAGATAAGGATTATTTAATTATTATTTGTTTCCCAGAATCTTTACTTATGCACAGCTTTTTTGCTTGTATGCGCTGCACGCCACTGAGTAATACAGGTACCCACAATTTTGTAACTAAAACGAAAATATAACCAACCTGATTTTTATTAATCATTGCCAGACGCTTTTCGTGGGTCATCTCTTCCGCTAGACGCTTTGCAGCTCAATAATCATATCATTTACGTTATAGTAAGAAGTCTGAATTTTATACATTTTATTCGGGCCACTATTTAACAATTTTACCCTATATTTAACAATATTACGATAAATTTTAACGTTACATTTACATAATTTTTGTACTTGTATTACCTGTTATCTGCCGAAATCCCCTGATATCAAATATCATAATATCCAAATCATCTTACCTACTATAGTATACACCTACAGAAAATATTTCACGTTTGATACTATAACCTGGCGGTCGCTGGCTCCTACTCTACTATTTTTGGCCTTCCTAAGCTCCTTTGCCCTATTGACCTTGTATTCAGCAGGAACTTCGGTATTGTTGTTGTTCAGTCCCTCTCTCCACATCAACTACCAATTATCTTACCAATTTTATAAACTTTGTGATAATTAGATCCTTAAACTATCCATAAAGTCCATTCTCTAGAACCGGTCCAAAGACACGCCTTAAAGTTCCATTTCAAAAAAGTCCAGTGCTTAGTCAGTACTCACGTCTAGCTGTGTATGTGAGTCTGATGAGCGTTTTATACACTAATATTTTAGTATTTCTGGACAGCAGCCTGGATTTTGTCTGATGTTAGAGGCGGAAATAACACCGATTCGCGCCCACCATGCGCTTCTGGATCTCTTCTGTGATGCCACATATTAATATAAATCTGTATATACGAACCCACCGGTAACAGTGTCAGTTTGAAGAGAAACATCTATAAACACGTTCAAATTGTTAAGAAAATATAATGTTCAATCATCATCTATGACGCAACAGCCCGGTGTGTGTTCCTGGCCTCCTCTACCAACTTGAGGCACTCCGATAGGTCTTTCGGTGTTTTTTTTGACGTTGACGATACCAATGTAATGCCACCCAACCATCACAACTTGGGTCTTCCAACACGCCTTCGGCCAGTGGGTTTTGAATCAAACTATTTTGTCACTGGTCTTTGAATAAGACAAGCCCTCCGTGATGTCTTGCTAACTTGGACTGTATTAGGTTCACCGAATTTTGCGACTAATTCATAATTGTAACACATACGCCACTCCCCGTTTTCATTTAAGGCTTCAAATATTCTTTAAAGAATCTTACCAGTATCGCATTTTTCTGAGTACCCGGCATTCAGATATATAAATATGTATAGTGAGAATTTTTACTGGTTAGAAAGTGGGTCTTCAGATGTTTCCAGTTGCTAAAATAAAAAAGGAAACCAGGTCCCAACCTCTGAATTTTCAAAATTTCAAAATTAAAATTTTGTAAAATATTGTTAAAATGTTGCTCTTTTATAAGCTTAAAAGTTTGAATAAAATAATTATATTTTATATTAAAAAAAAATAAAGAAAACAAGCTTTTTACTCCTAGCGTCTGCGGTTTGTTGTCTGCCGGAAAAATTTTGGATCGATTTTTAACCCCTTTCCCGCGATCCAATTGAGCTGAAAATTTGCAGGCAGACTTGTGGCGACGATAAAAATGATCTAACATTCGAAATTTTAATGCTTTTTTCAAATTGGAATCAATACAAATGAGTAATGACCCCGACGCGTGCAGTAGGCACGAAACATGATTGATTGGGAAAGGGAGTATAATAAAAACTTGGTTTTTATGGGTTAGTTTTTTAACCTTCGAAACCAAGTATCCATTAGTATCAAGTTGAAATTAATAGTTGAGTAGAATAATCAAAATATCTTAAATCTAATTCGTGCACTATAAAACGCATGTCGCCCAAGGTTAACTATTCCGAAACGAAACAATAACGAAAAATAACTATTCCGCGACAGCGCTCGGTGTAAACTTGGGCTTCTGATATTATCATCTTTTTTTTATTCTGCGAATTCCATTTATTTAATACCCATTATCCTCTCGGTGTATTCAGCAGCACTCCAAAAATGTTCACATATCCGTCGTACACCCGAAAAATGTCGCACTTTGAGCACTCAGCCACAAGTATTGGTATAAATACGTAGGAATAATTATTATTATACAAAAGGGTGCCTGCCCGTGCATAAATTTTAAGTCTTAATTATTGTGTGGGTATAAATACTCCATACTTCAAACGATCATTCAGACCCCCCTATACACTGCGTAAAATTACTCAAAACCACCTCTGTATATTTATTGGAATTCTTTGCAATTTTTTTTTACAATATTTTCAATTAGACGTGAACACGTGAACAGCCATAACATAATCCAGAGTGTAAAAGAGCTAGCTAGTCCATAATATTTTACAGGTAGATTCCTGCCAAAATTATGTGTCGAAATGTTCAAGCAACAATATTCCATTTTTTAAATTTAATTTTATTTATACATATTATAACAATTACAAATACACTTTTTTACATTACTTATGATGGTTTGTTTTCTCTTCTACATGAGTGGCATAGACTTGTGTGTAGGAGAGCAGTATCATTACATTTACAGAGAATTATATGATAAAATGTACATATTCATCAATATATATGTATAGACAATTTAGTTATAATTAGTAAGTAATAGGTACATATATATAATAATGAGAAGTTATGGAGATAAGTTACATTGTTTTTCAATATTTCTGACACATTCTGTGAGGCGTTGGACTATCATTAAAGTAACTCATGTTGTTGAATAAGTTAAATCAAATGATTAAAATCATGCAGACAATTTAATCGATTTTTTTCCCAACGTTTTCCAAAGTGTGCAATTAAACAAAGTTAATTGTTAAAGTACATTTTTTTTTGTAAATTTTTTAATAAATAAATTGAGATAATGAATATTGTTAATTGACATGGCAATTATTTTGTGGGGCGACGCAATTATTTTATTTTACACTAAACAAAACTTTGTAATATAAATACACACATCGAATTATTTGTCACTGAGTTTATATGGGTGCAGTCTCTCTCATACTTAGGTGTAATAATAACCGAGTTATTAAATATACCTGATGGCGAGAGGGACAGCTCCTCTCGTAACTATAGTAATAACGAAATAAATCAACTTCGGCGTATTATAAAATTTTGTTTATATTAAATTTAAATGATCTTATGAAAAATATTAATTTCCTTCATTATTTACTATAAGGATGGGGTAAGAGTGCGTATCAGGACTGAAACATCAATTTATATAGATATGTGGCGCTCTATCCGCTCTGCCTAACATATCATCGCGGAGAAACGGCGCAATGGTCAGTAGAATATCCTTTTTCCTGTATTCGAGAGGTAAAGAATATAATTATTTCGGTACGCAATCATATTATGTTTATTTCAAATAAGTAAACCGAATATGGGTTTCGAATATCCGTTCCACTTTAAAGATTTTTATTACTTAATTTATAAAACAACGATTTTATTTGTTTACATCCAACTACAAAAAGGATTGATTTTTCCGGATTTCTTTAATACGGTTTGCGCAAAATTATCAACCTCTAACATTCATACACCAAAGCTTTATCCGAGACGCAACCACCTACAAGCAGAACTCTGCAATATTTCACTCTTCTTTTCGAAGCTTTAAAGGAAGGAAAATAAAGCACACAAGTTGATAATAGTCTTCGCGAAAAAATATAGATGGCGGAATAAGTACAATATGATATAATAACAAATAAAGTTTGTGGGTATCTTCATTTGACTCGCTTGGTATATTAAATCAATGTGATAAAATGTAAAAAAAATACACAAAAAAAATTGTAACGCAAATGTTAAAATGAGGTATCTTAGTAAATATAGCAAAAGTAATATTATGGTATTTTACCAAGTGAGAAGAACCTTCCGAATAAGTTAGATCCTCGATTTTTATTTATATATCTTTATTTAGTTATATATATATGTACACTTATTAAATAATTAAATAAATAATATTTCTCTTCATACATTTTCCATTGTTATGTGCCGTTTACATTCTTGTTTGAAGATGTTGATTCTACTTAGCTTCCTCACATATTCTGGCAGGCTATTGTACTCATTTATTCCCTTGTAGTAAATACAGTTTTGTGTGTTTGTCTTTTTTCTATTTAGAATACTTATTTTGTTTGCATTTTTTTGTATTATGTCTATGTATCTCTGTGTTATATTTGATCTTATTTTTAAAATATTTTGGCATTTTGTCGTTTAATATTTTGTGAATGAATATCATTGTATTTAATTTTAATCCTTGTTTTATATTAATAATTAATTTTGGAATATCTATTTCTCTGTAGAATTATCCTCATTGCTCTGTTCTGTTAAATTTGTAATTTTTTTTATTGCTGCAACCACTTTTTTAAAACTCTTTTCACCTCTCCCAATAATGCCTCAATTTTAAGGATTTGTCAAGCAAGGTAAAATTCTGCCACACAGCCACACAGCGCAAATTAAAAAAAACGATTTTGAAAGATTTGTTACAGTTTTTTGACAACTTCACGGAGGGCAACTGAATCCTAAAATTTTTTATAAATATGCCAAATATACACTGCATACACATAATTAAAGCAGCTGTAAAAAAATGGATGAATATTGACGAAAATGTCAAATATTATTAGAAATAATGAAAAGGTTGAAATTACTGATAATTTTTTATTTTTTTTGTGAACAACAACAAATCTTGTAACGAGGTTTAATTTTGAAACAAAGTTCTTTGCGAAAATAAATAAGAAAGATTTACAGAAAAAATGATCTAAGTATTAAAAAATATTTGGTTATCACCGGAACACGAACTCGGAACTTTTCCAATCCGGAGAACTGCTATTACCAATTATATTTTGTCGGTAGATAGATTTTTTCTGTATATAGGGTTATTTGGAAAACATTAATAATCTCGCAGGACTATATTCCTGCTTTGATTAATAGTCGAAAGTGTTCAAGCAACCATGACCTAATATCAATAGTTATGTAGATATACAACATCAAAGTTTCCATTTTTTTCAATATTTCTGACTTATTTTTTGAAAACGTTGGACTATCTGTTGGACAGTTACTTATATCGATTACGAAAAACTCGTTTTTTTAATACAAGTTAAATAAAATTATAAAAACCCTGAAAAAATTCCAATTGGAATGATTTCCAATTGGAATTCGAAAGTTTTTGTTATTTTATTTGACGTGTATTAAAGGGAATGAATTTAGATTAGTAGTGATAGTCCAAGTTTTACAAAAAATAAGTCAGAAATATTGAAAAAAAATGCAAACTTTGATATCGCATATAACTATTGATATTAGGTCAGGATATCTTGAACATTTTCAAAATCAAAGCAGGAATACAGTCCTGCGACGTTATTAAAGTTTTTCAAATAACCCTGTATATTTCTAAATAATAAAAATAATTTTTACGAGGCTGCGAATTGTAGGTACGATGTCCTCTATTTCTATACCAATGTACTTGGGAGGTATTAAATAAAGACGGAACTGAACGTCTATTCTGTGTAAGGAAGCATTCAACGTGTAGCGATCTGAGAGTATTTTACAAATGTTTTAATTAATTCGGGTTTCCATGACTGCAAAAATGTTTATATTACGTCCATGCACGGAAATGATAGTAAGGTGTGATTGATGCGTGATGTGCACGGCTGCGTGCGTAGCTTTGTGTATGGCCCAACTTATAAATATTTCTACATTCTTTACGAATACCTGTGTACACGGGTATGCCTGCATTTACACGGCGTTCTGTATACAAAGTGTAGGACGACGCGTGTCAGGCACGGGTCGCGAGGGAATATCGATTGTCATGTCTATGGGGATGGATACACATCCCTACAGGTACGGCGCTGGGGGCGGTTATATCGCCGAAAATAAAATTGGGTTAAGGAGGCCGAAATGTTGGCCTAATTTTTTCGAACATGTCAGCATGACAACTCATTATAAATCATCGATTGAAAACGGTTTTATGAAAACGCCAATGAAACTTTAAGAGCCGATGGAAAAAAGTTCCGTACATCTTTTTCAGGGTCAAAAATAACCTGTTTTTTTTTAAATAAAAATAAAATTATAAAATCTCCAATTGCGTATTGGTGGTTTCATTTTTATACCCCTCTTTTGCTTTTAGCATAATGGTAGAATACGGTAGATTCTCCGATTTTGAAAGAGCATAAGCCCTGTTAATGTTGAGTGCCCTTTAAAGATGAAATAAAATTGACTGTTTGATCAACATACTTTTTAACATTGACTTAATTTGAAAATAGTAAGAATGTTGATGCGACACGTATTCCGTGTTCATGTCTCTATTTAAAAAAAAATACCAAACGATCGACAATATAGAAACGTTGTGTATTATGAGTCCTGAGATTCTCGTAATATGGTAAGTTATTGCTTCTAATCTCCTACTTGCAGTGGCTCAAAAAATCTGTATATACTTATAGGTATATTTGAAATATAAGACTTGATTAATATTGAATTTATAAGACTCAGATTACTACTCAAGTTTATAAGACCAAAATATCTTGGACACACTGTATTATGAAGTCAGTGCATATGTATTATGTAACTGGTGATATTTTCGCACAGATGGATGACTGCAACAGAAAGGATATTATAAATTTACCAATAAGCAATGCTGACATCACAATATGAGATTGGTGCTCACTTAATTCAAGTACCTACTTTTTGTTTCAATGCAATCGCGGCCCGTCTTCGTGGAGGATATTTTCGTCTCAAAACAATATCTGAGACCGGAATTACACTCTCTTGAGATCTTTTGATGCAACTCTCGGCTTCCTAGTTCTGTAAACATCCTGTAAACACCAAGTCAAAGACATTTGCTTCGCGCCCCGTTTCATGCTTGTTGTATTTTAATTGTCAAATAACAGTAATTCCTACTTTTTACTCCCTTTAAATTAACTCGTGGCGTCTGCTTGCTTGCCGTCAACAAAAACTTTGGATCGATTTTCGACCCTTTTCCCGTGATCCAATCGAGCTGAAACTTGGCAAGCAGACTCGTGGCGACGATTAAGAAGATCTATCAAATCTTCGTTAAAAAAAATTAATAATTATAGTATAATTACGGATTTTTAGAAATTTTATTGGTTTTTTCAAATTGGAATCATTAGAAAAGTTTGATTACGGCGGCCCGATAACGTCGCGGAATATTTTCTAAATTTGAATTACTCCGTCGGTATAATAGGTACATCACTACGAATTTCGAAAATTTACAAAACAATTGGTTCACAGATGACAGCAAAATTGGGTTTTTTGAGAAAAAATCAAATAATAATTTATTTCTTTTAGATTTCTGCTTAGTTTTGAAGAATTCTACATTACTCAAATCTGATTTTGACTAAATCATTTGACGCTGGAAATTCATAAGGTACTATATTGATGATAATTGAATCTATCAAAATCTTGACATCTCAAAACATCTGACATTTTAGAAATTTATTAAATTTCTGTAAGTTTAGTGTTATGTTATATGTTTTAATTCGTCTTTAATTATTGTTACATTTTACAAAGAAAGGGAGTATAGTAAAATATTGGTTTTTATGGGTTACTTTTTATTATTACTCCCTTTATATTAACTCGTGGCGTCTGCTTGCTTGCTTGCCGGCTTGCCGTCGAAAAAACTTTGGATCGATTTTTAACCCCTTTTCCGTGATCCAATCGATCTGAAACTTTGCAAGCAGACTCATGGCGACGGTTAAGAAGATCTATCAAATTTTCGTTACAAAAATTAATAATTATAGTATGATTTTGGATTTTTCAAATTTTTAATATTTTTTTAATACAAGTTGTATGGATATTTCAACGCGTATGGTAGACGCGAAAACCGAAAATGAGAAAGAGAGTATTGTAAAAACTTGGTTTTTATGGGTTACTTTATCTAACTTTTTAAAATGAATAGTTTTAGTCATGTGTGCTTCTAAGTGACGTCGCTATGACATCGAACGCCGGGCACACATGTCGGTACGTTACCAATTTCAAACGGTAATCTTTGAGATTATCAGCAAAAGAAAATCTCTACAACGTGTGCAATTTCATTTTCTAGAAAACGGTCACTTGGCATTGTATTTTGTGTAGCAATGCGCAGTAGTCATAAAGTTAGGTTATGCTGATACCGATTAAAAAAGGAAAATATACCAATATACATACTTTATATATTATACTAAGGCAAATATGTCTAAAATATTTTAAAACTTAAACATAGTCCGAGAAGAAACTTGCTATAGTATGATAATTTTTTTGCAAACTTCATAAAACTTGCAAATTTAAAGACAGTCCGAATATAATACGGCTTCAGTAAGAAAATATTCAGTTCAGTACGACTGTCTTACAGATTCAAGAAACAAGTTTACAGCGCGCAAACAAGTAAAATAGTAAAAGTATTGATATGAAGTTGTAGGTATATAGAGCAGTCGAAAAATAAAAACAGGATTACTTAATTAATATTTGTTTCCAAGAATTTTTATTAATGTGTATTTTTTTGCTTGTATGACGTCACATATTTTTCAGATGTTATTCTAGTACGAAAAATAAGGAGTGGGGGGGAGGAGGCGAGATAAGATGTTTTCACGTCAATAATATTATAATCAGATTTCACAAAATTACGCGGAATCATTCAGCCACAATATCGGGAAAAACATCAAATTGCGATAAAGGTACAAGCGAGGCGCAAATGAGAAGTTAATTCACCAAAAAGTTGGGTGTGTTAAATTTTACATAACACTCCGTTACTTAATAACCAGATGCCAGCTAAAATTACGTAATTACCTACGCAATAATTTATTTTCTACAAATTTTGATTAATGTTATAATTCTGGGTATATTTTACAGCCGAAATTATTATATTGGTAAGATTTAATATAATACTACCTGTTTGGTCACATTTTGAATTATGCCAGAAAAATTAACCCTTACGTCAGTATTTGACAATTCTAAAAACTTTAATTTTTTTTAAAGAATCAACCAAGCTTAAGCTATCTAACAGGCAGGTACCTATATATTTTCCACGGTTCAATAATACTTACATATTTTAAATCGATACTACAATATATATATATATATATATAAATTCTCTTTGTAACAATGTCCGTCACTAACGCTACCGAACGGCGCAAATAATGATGAGCTATGTATCTTTCAGGCATTAAAAGCAAAAACACAATTTTCTGTGTAATAATGTCCGTCACTAATACTACGCTGGACGGCTCGCGGTCGAAAAAAGTGCGTTATTTTTGACGGGTTTTTGACTCTTTTAAAATCTCTTGAAGATTCCGAAGAAATTTTAAGGATATTCCAATGCACATAAATGAATTAATTAAATACTGAGGCAGGGATCAGTATCTTACCATCTTTGACGAATACAGTGGTATCGAAACCGGTCGACGACGATTCAATCGAAGTGTTAAGTACCTACAAAGGTGGATATTTTTCAGTTTATTATTCTGATTATTTGTTACTGATTTGTTATCCTCATCACAGATCAAGTTACAGTCTTTGAAAAGCATTTATACTGTGTATAATGAACGTATTGGTGAGATTGCAATTTAGATCTAATTTCGTTTACAGTTTTCCCGCAACACGGCGTATTCTAACACGAATTTGCGATGTTTCCACGGAAGGCAATTTAGTCGTTAAAGTTATTAGATGTTTTCCCCCAAGATACATATTACATAGTCGCGGGAACGAACACAATGTGAACCTCTAAACATTAGATGTTTCGGTGAAATTTATGAAGAGTAGAGTAGAGTTACGGTGACAACGATGAAAAACGAGTTTCCGTTATTGATGAAGGTCAAAATTTCGGTGACAAGGATATGAAACTGGCATCAGTAACGAGAAGGAATAAATGGTTTTCAAAGACAAGGACTAAGTGCCGATTCTGTGACAAGGACGAAAATCAAAGATAGAAGAATGGTTATAAATTTTTAACCTTATGTCAATCGTCAAATTATCAAATGTCAAAATAAAAGAACTTTCTGTCATTATTGACGGGCTGTTTTTTGGTCGATTCTTGTCGTTTGTAGGTCGGTCGCATTTTTGTCACATACCAAAGTAACAAGCGCGCATTGTACGTGAAGGTACAGTAGGTATAGGTGGTAAAATGCAAGGGTATGGACACAAGAACACTTTATATACCACATCAAACAATTAACACTGATACGCTTTTTTTTCTGTGCCAGCTTTCAAGCACATGAAAAAAGCAAATAAAGAGCTGAATAAGAATTTTCATTTTTACAGTACAAGAGAAAGCGACAACATAAGACTACCGAAGAAAAAGAAAAACAGCTCACAAAATTGTATGATGTATAAAGGTATAAAAATCTTCGATAGCCTGCCAAAGGAAATTCAAAACACGGAGAATATAAGGAGGTTTAAACTGAGTGCAAAAATTTTATTAAAATTAAAGTAAAAGTAAAAACTTTTAAATGATTAGATGGAATGCAATATGTCTAAGTGAAATCATATTATATTAACAACTTTATGTGTGGAACTAAATAATTATGTTAATAAAAAAATATATTAAAAAAAGCGAGATGTTAGTAGTCAGCGAGAAGATGATTAGTAGTCCTTTCTACAAACGACTCCCTTGCTTGATACTCTGTATTGTTAGTGGCAGATGGGATCCTTTTGTTGAAATCAAATGGCACACTAAGTAAGCTCGTGCAACGTTATCCCATGAAAAATATGTTTTACAGTCGTGATCTCAACCTTCGATTACGAATGCGAGTTTTCGTCACGATGATAGAAATATTGAAATTTGACAGATGTTACTATATTTTCCAGTGTTGGGGTAATAATCACCAAATAACAAAATAATGTTATTTTCAGAATAGGTCAATGTATCACGCTTACCTACAAGATGCTATCTACCGCGGGCTTCATTCATTCCGACACGAACCTCATTATTATTTATGGATCCGACCGCGGTCTCCAGGAAGAGGCCATTTTATATTTAGAGCGTCTTCCATTCACCGCTTAATGAATCAACAGCGCTCCCAGCTGATCTGGCCGGCGTCCTGCCGCCGCCCGTCGCCATGGCGACCCCTCCCGCTCGCCATCGATCCGGCAGCCAGGCGGGGTTCAAGCGACCAGATGATTTTATTTACGCACATTTCACTGGAGCTTTTCTTCCCTGAACGTGTAAAGAAACCGCGAAACAACTCAACCCACTTCTCACTCGCAGTTAGAAACTCCCATATTTTAAGCACATATTTTTTTTATTTACATTCGCGGTAGCCTAGGTGTTACGGACATAAACAGTAATCTGGAGGAACGACAGTTGAGTTGGTATGGACACAAGACGGAGATCATCAGACCACACGGTTAAGCCTGCTGTATCTAGAGGTAGACCAAAGAACTCCTGGAGGACTCAATACTCCAAAATACTACAGAGAAATGGCCTATATGAAAGATACCCAGAACTGAAGAAGATACAGCCTGAGAACGAGAAGAGCCGACACCAACAGCCTACCTAGGCAATGAGTTGGGACAGTGTAAGGAAGAAGAAGATTTTATTTATTTAATAGCAAAGCCTTAGTGGGATGTCTTTACATATGAGGGATATGAAAGCAAAGAAAGCAATATCCTTGTAATATAAAAAGCAAAGGCAGCAATATCCGCTTCAACCAACCAACCCCCAAGAATCTGTCAAGTTACAAAATGGCTTCTATTGTGAGAATTGATGTTGATTTTTGACTGAAACATCACAACAAAGACAGCAATATGCAATTATGTAAATAGGAAAAGCAGCAAATACAGCAAAATCAATATTTAAATGTTCAATACTTTTTAATACACTTACATATGAAAACTGAGATTGCAATTATTTTTAAAAACTTATTTCTAATATGATGTAGGTTTCACAGATTCCACAGAAATTTCCTTGTTTTGACAGGTTTTTTGTATTTATCTCAGAAACACCCTCAGCGGGGTACTGCTGACTTTGCTTTTAAACCTCCATATGTAGGTAGTGCAAGTATTCTTTACCATACTTTATATCAAATATTATTTTTTAATAAACTCTAATGATAAAAAACACGTTATATAATAAAGCCATGTATTCACTAGGGGACAAATTATCCCTCAACAGCACGCGCGGCATAGAGTCTACGTGACGTTGCAACGTCGTGCACTGTTCCGCGACGTCGCGCACAACATAGCGATTTCTACGTGCCGTGGCAACGTTGCCATGCGCACGGTACCCGAGCGAGCTCGCTGCGACATTACGCGGAGCGTCAGTACCACGTGGTATGTTTACAAATGAATACGCATGCGCTGTATCTGTCAAGATGACAATGTGGGGAAACGAAATTGTTCTTGAACTCATCGAGCTGTATCGATCGAAGATCGCATAGAATGTCCGTCCTTCTTTCTCTTTGCAGTAAATAATTTCGCATACTCCTCTTTTTTCTCCTCTTACGTTTCGATAAACTCATTAACATAAACAGATACGCGGCTGTCATCATAACCTCATAGGGTGACATTTCCGCGACGGGTGGAAAACAATAATTATTTGCAAAAAGGACCTTTTTTTTTAATAATATTCAATTTATTACAGTAAAACGTCGTTAATTTGAAATTGCGACCCAAAAAAACAGAACGCAGAACTCCGTTTTCGCCAAATGAGATACCGCAGCTGTCATCATAACCTCAAGGGTAACATTTCCGCGACAAGATATGCGAGTCCCGGTGCCACGTCAAATGACCGCGTCATTGTCCCCGAAACATGAGCGTAGATGTTGATGCGACATGCCGAGCGGATTGTTTCGCGATTTGTCCCCTAGTGAATACATGGCTTAATATACAAAAATAAGCAATAAAAAACAACATATTTAAAAAATAAGGAATTAAATAAAAGTATAAACAAAAATTAATACAATAGCGTACTAATTCAAGGCGATGATAGCACATTCCAAGTCTTAATATTCCTTTAATTCAGGTATGCTCCTACAACGAAAAATGTCGAGTTTCGAAATCTAAACCTAATATTTTCACGGATTCAAGTATATTGGCGTTGGTTTGCGATAACATAACAATTATGTCAACCTAATTCTTCTTCTCATACTGGTTCAAGGCCACTAGGTCATGTTTGTGCAGAGTTTGCTATCTCTTGTTATGTGGTTTCCCAGTTGTTTTTCCATCTTTTAGGGGTTCTTCCAGGGATTCTTCTTCCCCATGGTTTCCCATGTAAGGCAAGTTGTGGTAATCTTTGGGGGTCCATTATTTTCATATGGTCTATCCAATACCTTCTCCTTTGTCTTCCCCATGTGATATCTTGGATATCACACATTTTTATGATTGTGGTATTTTTCATTCTGAGGCATAGAGTCTTGCCTGTTATTTTTCTGAAGGTTTTCATCTCTGTTGTTCTTAGAAGTGATTTCACCAGTGCCAGCTCTAATATTGTATGAAATAAATACAATTGGTAGAAAACAGTTTGTTTCACACATATTTGCAAATTGCTTTACCCAAAGTGTCCAAATATTAAATTAAAGTCGATATTTTCTCTATAATGACAGAAATATTGACGTATGATATTTCTCGTAGAATCTTTACGTTTATATAAATAACTTTGTTACTTCTATTTCGTCCTATCCTATCATATCCGATCTTAAGATAATATAACGATATCGTTTCTTTGTCCTATCCTATCCTATCTGATCCTAAGATAATATAACGATATTGTTTCTTTGGTTTATATCCTGGATATATTCTTAATGTCACAGTTATGTAGTTTAAAAGAGAATTTATAATATGCAAGTATGCGGTTAATTGTAATATATAACGTATAACAAATGCTTAAAATAAACCAAATTCGCACATTAACTAGAAACCACTATAAATCTCGTTAAAAATTCTCCATTAACACTGCATAAAATAATCAGAAAAAAATTAGTGTGACCAGGTTAATCAAATACTGAAAGATGATCTTGTTTGAAGCCTCGGTAATCGACGAGCTTGCATGGGAAGACATATGAATGTGAATGGGGCTAGAATTGTATGCCACTCTGTATACCCCTCGGGAAACGTGCCGGAGGGTAAGTTATATTAAATAACATATTAGTTGTAGATATTGCGATTTTGTCAGAACATAACATTTCTTGAAAATCAAACGCAATAAATAATTGTCATTGAAGACTTTTAAGGACATTTTTTTGTCCCGATGAAAGCTCCGTTTGTTTTTAATAAATATTTGTCCTTATTAGTTTTCCAAGAACTTCATTTTATTCTGATGATTCTACAATAATAGTAATTCATGCTTTGGATTTATTCGAACATCACTATGTATGGATTACATTATTCGTATTTGAAAATATAAATTACGTGTCAATAAAATTAGAAATGAACAAATTATAAGCCACCCTAGTATGGTGGTACAAAAGCGTACCCACTGACGAGTTTTCAGTGACACTTAATCTATTGTGTTGTATTTGATGACGTCACTAATTGGACGTACGGTACAGAAAAAAAGAATAGCTGCAAAATGACAGCGGAAAATAGTAGGAATTAGAGATTTTATATGTAAATTTATGTTTACATATGCTCATTTTATTCTAAACATAAATAAATTACTACATATGTTCTTCTTCTTCTTTTTCTTAATTTAATAATAAATTAATAAACCGTTGTAGACTGATTTATGCCATCCAACTAAATATTAGCCACGTGCAGTCAGTACTTTATAACAAATTGTACTTCAGTTCCGAAACGGGACAGAACATAATTTCAAAAATCTTATTTTTAGAAGTTTTTAATAAAATTGGTATTTTTTGTATCCTCAGAAATATCAAAATCCTCAGAAATATCCCAAAGAATACAATACCCAAAGAAAAGAAAATGAGAGAATAAGACAGTCAAAAGTAGAAAAAAATCGTGCGTGTATGCGCTCATGTACGCGCGATAGAAGTTATACTTCAAGAAACAAAAACTTAAAAAACGATCGAAACGTTCGTGAACTCCCATGCAAACAGAATCTGACAGCTGACAATTATTTAAAAAAAATTTTGAAAGCGAATATCTGACTTACGTCGTTTTTGCAATAAATAAATTCACAGATTTCACTTTTAATCGTTTTTGGCATGGCGACAAACAAAAAATTTCTTAAATAATTATCGAAACATTCGTGATCTCGCATGTAAATAGAATCTGATAGCTGACAATAATTCAATATGGCGTCGTTAGTTCTGGTATCGCATTTCCGCTACATGCTCCGCTACACGCTGCATGCGCAACTTCTAGGAATAAAATCATTATGAAAAAGTATATTGCTTTAAAAACACCAAATTAAAATTAAAGATATCTTATACTAACGGCGACATCTGTACTAGTTTATGGGAACAAATTTTCAAAACCGCAGAGGCAGTAATAAAAATACAACTCACATATAGAACAAGGTGTGCAAAGTTAAGATATATACAGCTTCCAAAAATTTTATAGACATGGTAGTCTGTCATGGATGGAATTGGCGAATTTAACATTGTGTAAAGTGATCACTTGATCCAGCCGTACGATAGGTCGTAAGCCCTATGAACACTCAAAAAGACTTCCATATCTATTTTCTTAAATATAAAAATGGCTTTGTCTATGTGACATCTATAATGTATATGTATCTTGATTAATAATGTCCCCCTGGGGATAAAATCCAGTTTTGTGTTCTTGAAAAATTTGAACATACTTAAAATATCTCAATTGAAATACTCATAATCTAAACCTTATGTTACTTTGTTATGTTAACAAAAAATACCCACTGACAATTCGGTCTCGCGGATAATTGAATTTTTCTTTTGCAAAAAATATATTATGCAAATAATCAATTATTTAAATATATAAATAAAAAATATAAAAAATCCTCGATAATCTGAAAATCTCAATATGCGTACATGGTATTAAAACTTATCTCTTTCATGTTTCATTCCGTCGAATGGGCCATATAATATTGTTGAGTTCAGATGTATATTATTAGGATATTATATTATTTCTTCATTATTATTTCCCTTTTTCTATATTTTGATTGTCTATACTTCATATTTTGATTTTTAATTTGTTAGTATACATTGTATCCTGACGAAAGGACTTTACATGTTGATATTTAGAACATAATATAACTGGTGAAAACAAAGTACATTTTTATTAATTATTTTATATTATTTTTCAAAAGATTTAAAATGTATTTATTTAACTAGTAGAAAGCTGGAGAGCAGGAAAGAGAAAATGAGATATGTTATCCAGCAGTTGAAAATGGGCGTTGACCATTTCATTATACAACGGAATGGTCAACGCCCATTTTACAATGACCATTTCGTTGTAAAATGAAATGGAGTGCCTTACGACGAAAAACGACATGGTTGAAAATCTCCACCTCCGAGCCGCGTTCACACATTGGACCATCTTTATGTTCAATTTGTTCAAACGGAAGGCTACACGAAAATCCAAACCTTTTTCTACAGATATTAGCGAGCGACCGCCAGACTTACTTTTAGATTTTGATTTCAGAAATACTTCCTGTGGATTTACACTTTAGTAGGTAAGAAGGTTTAGATATTATGACATTTGAATTCGGGGGTTTTTGGCAGATAAAAGGTACAAAATAATGTGCAAGTTAAACGTTAAAATATAAGGTATCGGGCAAATAGTGGCTTGAATAAAATATACAAAATTTAGCTTTTGCTATAACGTAAATGACATGGAATATAAACATGAGTGTATAATACTCTCCCGTTAAGCATATTATAAGATCATGTTTATTTTTATGTTTAACTTACACATTATTACCTGTTATCTGCCAAAATACCCCAAACTCAAATGTCATAATATCCAAATCATCTTACCAACTATAGTGTACATGTACAGAAAATATTTCAGGTTTGATACTATAGCGTAAGTCTGGCGGTCGCTGGCTCTTGTTTGATCAGAAGTTAGAGTAAGAGTTAAGCAAAAAGCATAGATTTTTACGAAAACGCGTGTTTTGATTGGTGGAGAACGCAAAAATCTATGCTTTTTTCTTAACTATTGCTCTTACTCCTGATCAAACAACTGGCCTTTAGTCTATTATGTTATTGATCGTTTGAAAAGTTTTATTTTTATCCCAACGAAAATATTAACTATGGGCATACAGTTAGTTTATATCCGCGTAATGCTTATCCCAATTAAAACACTTCGTTGTCTTTCTGTCCGTCCGTCTGTCTGTCTATCTGTCTGTCTGTCCCTGTAACTTTGCGTAACTTCCGTAACTTTTTTATAGCAAATTTTTTTCCCCAAATTTTTTTTCCGAATTTTTTTTTCCAAAAAATTTCTCCAAATTTTTTCTTTTAAATAAAATAAATTCGTACCTAATTATTCCTTAGGAACCGACATGTTAAAGTACCGTCATTTTTGACGGGTCACAGCTAGTATTTAAATATTTCTTAAGAAACTTTATGGCGGTAACATTAGTTACGACAGATTAACCTGGCCACAATTTATGAAATGGTCAGTGTTTTGTGATAGCAATCGAAAAATGATTTTTACGGTATCGTGTGGTTCGCGGAATTTTTAAAAAAATTTTAGATTTTAATCCCGCAGTAACCCATTTACTGCATCATCACATGGAAGTACTGTGACCATACCTAGAATCGAACCTGGAATCCCCGCGCTCCGGTATGGAAAGCCAGCAAAGAAAAGCCTACTGCATTGTTGTTCGTATTTTTGAGAATCGGCACGATTGTGCTTAGATTTTAATTTCAAAAACTTGCCTCAATATGACAGATCTTTTACAATTTTGAAAATGAATATCTACGTAATTGAAGTATCTTTAACATTTACTTACTATACTATCTGTAACCTGTCAAAAATGACGGTACTTTTACATGCCGGTTCCTAAAGAATGAGTTTTTACTAATTTATAGCCGACACCCATGAAATAGTTATGACTTTTATCAAAATATTTGAACTTTTTTAAATATTTTCCCTGCTGGCAGTTAACCTGGCGATTGTGCTAAGGGAAATATGAAATGGTTCGCGTCTTTGCTATGTCTTATATGTACTGTATTTTTGACGTGTAACGCAGGCGCGGCGGTAGCAATATCGCTCCTCCTTCTCTGGTAGTTTAATTTGTTTTGAATTTGAACGAAATTATGAACGTTACACGAAGTAACGGAGACAGACGGATAGACGGACAGACGGACAGACGGACGGACGGACGAAGAAACAACGAAATTATTATATTTGATTAAATAGAAATTTATTTTTCGATTCTTTAAAAATAACAAAAACCTCGTAGTCTACGATCATTGTGTAAACGGATAATTTGAATGAATGTATAATATTAAGTATTTAATTGTGGTTAGTCCCAAATGAATTTTATTTGTTTAATTGGAGCGAGTTCTGTCAACTAATTACTTACCCTTAAAACTCAACATTATGTGGGTTTGCTATTTACGACCAAAACTACGCCAATACAATTGATGATATCGTTCTATATTACAGTAAAACATATGAAAATCCAATATATATTTAAAACATAGGGTAACTGCGAACGAATGTCCCCCGTCGCACATTTATACAGCTAAAGTATTTATTCTTGCATTATTTATTCACACAGTAATTGACACATTGCTTTATTTTTATTTTTTTTAACATTTCGTTTCAAACCGAGTCTCTCCGTAAAAATCTCTTCTTGTAATAAAGCTCGACTTATTTACTACATTCATACTTTTTTTCAGAGTACATATTTAGTTTACCTTTTCATAATTGTTTTAAAATTAACAAGTTCGTAGTAATTATTTTAAACAAGTCAAACGTCTTGTCAAACTAGACCGTGCACCAAGATATATACTGAAGTTCATATCTATATATTTTAGTAGAATGTGATCATTCTTTAATCAATCAATATGATATTTTCCGTTTCGTTTTTTTTTTATTTTTATAAAAACAGATTTTCTTGATTATCTTGGATTACGCTCAGAGTCACATATTTAATATGCAACGACACTATTATGTCGCATCCAACTAATCTATACTACCTTGAACTGATCTATCTGTTACCATTACACCTTCCCTTTTCTAACTTAATCGCTAATAGACTAAGAGCCAGCGACTGCCAGACTTACATACGTCATAGTATCTCACCTAAAACATTTTCTGAAGAAGGTTTGGATATTTAGGTATTTGTTTTGCGGGATTTTGGCAGATAATAAAGGTTCAAAAAATGAGTAAGTAAAACGTAAAAATAAGAAACCTGATTTTTGAATATGTTTAACGGGACAAGTTGTGTACCTACTTTCATATTAATCATTGCCGGACGATTTTAACGGGTCATTTCTAGGGTTGCCACCCGTACTTTATTTTAAAGTATTGTACGTTATTTTGGGTAATTGTACTCTATACTTTATGAGAACAATAAAGTACGCGAAAATACTTTAATTCACATGATATGATTTCTCTGGGATTCATTTTACTTATAGCCATGTATTCACTAGGGGACAAATCGCGAAACATTCCGCTCGACATGTCGCATCAACATCTACGCTCATGTTTCGGGGACAATGACGCGGTCATTTGACGTGTACACACCGGGACTCGCATATCTTGTCGCGGAAATGTCATCCGATGAGGTTATGGATGACAGCTGCGGTATCTCATTTGGCGAAAACGGGGTTCCGCGCAATTCGAAATGTTTTTTTGGGTGGCAATTTCAAATTAACGAGGTTTTACTGTAGTAAATTGAATATTATTAAAAACAAGGTCCTTTTTGCAAATAATTATTGTTTTCCAGACGTCACGGAAATATATCGCCCTATGAGGTTACGATGATAGCCGCGTATCTGTTTATGTTAATGAGTTTATCGAAAAGTAAGAGGAGAAAAAGAGGAGAATGCGAAATTATTAACTGCAAAGAGAAAGAAGGACGGACATTCTATACGATCTTCGATCGATACAGCTCGACGAGTTCGAGAACGATATCGTTTCCCCGCATTGTCATCTTGACAGATACAGCGCATGCGTATTCACTTGTAAACATACCACGTGGTACTGACGCTCCGCGGAATGTTGCAGTGAGTACGCTCGGGTATCGTGCGCTTGGCAACGTTGCCACGGCACGTAGAAATGCCGCGCTATGTTGTGCGCGAGGTCGCAGAACAGTGCACGACGTTGCAACGTCACGTAGACTCTATGCCGCGCGTGCTGTTGAGGGACAATTTGTCCCCTAGTGAATACATGGCTTATAACATACAAAAAAAAGTTGATCGTAGAAATTTTTGCGTAAAACGTTTTTTACGTAAAATTTTGCGTAAAACGTTTGGCGCTCGTTTTTTAACGCTCGGCAACGCTCGTTTTTTTAATGCAACCTAACCTCAAATGTCAACATAGTCAATGTCATTGTAAAAATTTATTGTTATTACATAAATAAAATTTATTTATTGTTACGATTAATTGGTTTTATAGAGTTTTTTCTGTGATGAATAGCAATTGGCGAGACGAAAGAAACAAAGCGTTTCTGAATCTGATAAAAATGAATGACTTATTTACTTTAATTTAATAATATAGACTGCAAACATGCTGTGCAGTTGTTTAGTAATGATAGTTATTTGTTAAAAGTTGCTAAGAGTAATGAAAAATACGTTTTTAAGCAAAATAATTCTACCTTTAATAACCAATGTTCTTTATTTGCACAAAAAAAGGTGGCAACCCTAGTCACTTCTTCCGCCAGACGCTTTGCAGCTCTATAATCATGTCATTTACGTTATAGTCGCAAATCTGAATTTTATATATTTTATTCGTGCTACTATTTAACAATATTACCTGCTATTACCTGTTATCTGCCAAAATCCCCTCAACTCAAATGTCATAATATCCAAACCATCTTACCTACTATAGTAGCTACACATCTACAGAAAATATTTCACGTTTGATACGCCGGTTCCTACTCTACAAAGTAGGTTTGACAGAATTGGATCCATCGACGGTAAATAAACATGCACCGGTTTCAATACACAGATTGTAAATAAAAATGTCAATCTGTCCTTTCGAATGCTTTAATCGCGTGTTTGTTAGAAATTAAAATTTATTTTAATAGGGCCTCTATATTTTAAACGCAAACTTTATCGAAACGATCCGATTCGCCGAAAAAATCACAAAACACGAATTGAAAATATTTTTATGTACTTTTCCAACTCGGGATTTTAATTTGGTCATAAGAGGATCGACAGAGTTCGACTTTCCAACCGTAAAGTTAGTCGCCACGTTTATGTTAAAAACTTTTATTTTATGCTAAGTCGTCGCGTGCCGGCAGCTGTCGTGAATAAATATTGTCATTTGATTGATATTTAAATTAGCGTATTTTTTTAGATAATCCGAAGGCGTACATAAATACACAAACTTGTCCCGATACAGCCAAACCTCGCTTAACGACCGGTTGCGTCCCACCCGCCTGTTCGTAAAGCGAATTGACGAGCGAACTCGAGTTTTTGACCGATCCACTGACCCTATCTTGTCCTTAAAAATATTAAACATAGTAGAATACACTGGAATGGGGGGCGTGCAGTGAGAACAGGAAGCATGACTTTTTTGTTTTGAAAAGAAACCGAAATAAAAGATATATATTTTAATATTCCTATCACAACAATTAACATATTATTCAGATTTTAATATTTCAGAAAATGAACGTAAGAACTAGATAGTAAGTAACTAGCAGGGGCGTGCAGTGAGAACAAGAAGCATGACTTTTTCCTAAGCATATATTTTGAAAATAGTCCGAAATAAGAGATTACCTTATAATATTCCTATCACAATAATTAACATATAATTTATATATTAATATTTCGTAATATTCTGCCGGATAAATATTTATATATTCAAGAACACATTCATATTTGTGAAGTTGTAATTTTTCAGAACAAAGTTCTGTGAATTTTTTTTTAAAACCAAATTAATTAATCAATTAGAAAGCCATACAGAAAAATCTAGAGAACCGGCCCCGGAGAGGAGGTGACCTGGGCTCGAATCCCAGTAGTAACCTAATATTTTTTGTGAATTAGATTTTTCTGTATATCTTTCTAATTGATTAATTAATTTGATTTAAGAATTTCACAGAACTTTGTTCTGAAAAATTACAACTTCACAAATATGAAGGTGATCTTGAATATATAAATATTTATCTGGCAGAATATTACGAAATATTAAAATATAAATTATATGTTAATTATTGTGATAGGAATATTATAAGGTAATCTCTTATTTCGGACTATTTTCAAAATATATGCTTAAGAAAAAGTCATGCTTCTTGTTCTCACTGCAAGTAATTAATGTGGTAATTAGGTAAGAAATAGATTATAGAAATAGTAGCAACCCTGTAGGGAGTGAATTCTCAAATACTATACGTGCGTACATGAGAGTTAAAATTTTCGAACATGCGAGTGTTATGACTTTTCGAACGTACGCAATGTGGAAACGTGTTAAAAATTATGTGTGGCATTTATGGGCAGGTACTGAATGAAATATTTAGTCACCATTGTAACACGAATGACGTATTTTTTGTCACTTTTTTAAAAATTACTCACACACAGGGGAGAGGGCTAATTAATAGATTTTCATTTCAAAAATAATTACTTAAAATTTTACACTGTATTCTAAATATCGTATTTATATTGACTCGATAAACATGCATTGACCCAATAAATAACATTCATTTCATAAAGGATCATTTTTCTTGATCAATGTGTGAAAAAATGTTCAATATGTAACCGTACCTGTACAAGTTCTAATCGCGCCAATAAAAACACGCCTTCCTTCTCGCTCATCGGCGCTGTCAAAATCAAAATGCAAGCCGGCGACATTTATACACTTTGGGACAAAACTCATATTTCAAGTGCTCTCCGCGTCACGAGAGGTGGCGTGACGTAACCAAATGAATATCGAAAATATTGACTTCCAGCCCCTCACGGCTTCAGTAAGACAATCCCGGACAGAGCCGGACTGCGACCTCGATAACTTAGGCCTTGGGCCCGAGCGAGATCAAATGATTTATCAAATTCTTTGTGATCACACTCCGATGATGACTGTAAATCAATGTAACGCGCCTCATAAAAATTAAAAATGGTGAACTAAAAAACAATTGTTTTTATTTCCGTATACCTACCTTTATTTACTTGGGGATTTAATTATGCGAGAATATATACTTTAATTACATTGTAGTCTTTAACTCTCCAGAGGGGACATTCTTCCGCTGTGACCCATTCCCTTTCCTAAATTGAAGAAATGATATTGTATGAATAATTGAGTCATCACTCAACGAATCACATTATTTCTTGTGTTTTTTTCATAACGCCCCTTTTCAGCCTATTGGAGATGATATCTCAAAAACTATTAAGCCGATTTTGCTTAAATTTTGCACACATCTTGCTAACAACATTATCTACGATATAGCTTACGGTTTTTGTGATAAAAATTAGCCGTTACTTATTATACACTAGCTTTCCTTACCCGGCGTTGCACGGGTTAAGGATTAAGTTAAAAATAAATTTGTGAGGGTAAACAAAGGTTCGATTCGAATGGTATAGATTTGCATCGAAAATATATAAGCGGTGGGAAAGTGTTAAACAAATAGGGGGGAAATGCGCATATGTTACCCGCCGAGTCCTAACGAATAAGTTTCCAAATTTTGAGGTCCGATCGGCCGAAAGGTACAGATTTACCTAGAAAATATATCAGGGGATGGGAAGGATTAAAAGAATAGGGAGGAAATGTCACATATATTACCCGCCGAGTCCTTAAGAATAAGTTTCCAAATTTTGAGTCCTATCGGTCTAACGGTACAGATTTGCACCGAAAATATGTCAGGGGGAGGGAAAGGGGTATGAGAATAAGAAGGAAATATTGCCTATGTTACCCGCCGGGTCCTAAAGCACAAGTATGCAAAATTTGAATCGAATCGGACAAACGGTGTGGATTTGTATAGAGAACAGACAGACAGACAGACAGTCATTGAGTTTTATAGGTATAGATTTTTAGCTTATCATTTTAAAATTATTTTCAAACTGATCTCATTTGCACAAAGAAATCTATTTTTTTCTGTACGCTACATCTGACAATATCGAACTAAGCAATATATCATTGTAATGTGGCCAATATTGACGTTTTAAGTTTGACAAGTTTGAAATTAATGAATATCATTTAACAAGAAAATAGTTAACTTTTTAATTTCACTCATCTATTATCTCCACCAGCTGCGCGTCACGGAGAATGACATTTTGAAATTTTCAAAATAATTTGTTGATGAAAAATATTAATCAATGTATGCCCTAAACAAAGATAATAAAATGAATTTTACATGTGCAATAGTTAAGTCAAAAAAAATTTTAAGGTGGTAATCCTTTAACTTTCCGATTTTCTCAATCTGGCTCTGGTTTTGGGAAACTTTTCTTCAGCGAGAACTTTTTATAGAGCAGATACGTGATAGTTTTCCATTACTTGAAGCTACAGTTGCTCGTCATAAATATACGGAAATGTAGGATGAGGGTAACTTGCACTTGAAGCGCCGCTCAAGGTTCCCAGCGATCTAATCAGACCACCATCACTCAGCCTGCGCGGCCTCCGAGCTGCAATAACAACATTTGTAACTTTCGCCATAACAAAGCATTTTCATGCATGCAGAACGCACTGCGCATTTTCAGTATTCGGTTTGTGCCCTTGGTGAAAATGATTGGTATATCAATTTAGTATATTTTGCTCCACCCAGTGCTGCATTGGACGCATGTTGTTTGTATTACCAGTATGAAAAACACCAAAGTAGCGGAATGGTATGAATTTTCAAACTTTTTATTCAATTCACTGGCTTGTATCGCTTTGATTACTGTGGAACACTACTCACAGTCGGCAAGTACTTTATAGCTGGTTAGCAGGCGCGTGCAGTGGGAACAGGACTTTTTTGTAAGAGTATATTTAAAAAAAAAATAGAAATTAAATATATATGCGACAGATTATTAAGATACATCAAAATATGAATTGCGGTAGAAATATTACGAAATATATGTTGTATTCCGATTTTTTTTCAAATAATTGGTTACGTAAAAGTCATGCTACGGGCCCCCGCTTTTTAGAATACACACTAAAATCGCCCGTTAAATTTATTGTCGCTTGGTCACACTGAATCATCTTTTTATCTATATATTCGCCAAACGTCACCTGTCAACAACAACGCAAATACTAAGTGGGCAGTGGCCCGGCCAATTTCCTTTTATAGTCAATGTCACTCGCGTTGCTTCCAGAATCCAGTGAACCATCCTAGACTCTTCCAGAAATTTCCAATTTGATGTCAACGGTGTAGAATGCTGTAAAATCTTCGAGTATGTGCAATTTTCTTCGCTTCTTTCATTTCATGACAAAATAATAATGCGAAACTGATATTTCATTATTTTAAAATGCATTAAAGTAAAAAGACAATTATTTTACGCATTGTGTTCTGCAACAACGTGTTAAACTACTCAAATCAAGATTGTACGATGATAAACGTAATTGCCACCACCGAACGGGTCGGAGTAAAGAAAGAATGATTTTCCTTTTCAATATCCACCGATAAATCGCATGGTCTAGACACTCGAAATATTTCTACTACAACAACTAGCTACTTATACAGTTGAAAATGTACTTACGGAGTCCATACTGGTTCTGGGATTTGCAGATCTCCGCTTATCGATCGAGTGTACGCTGCACTTGCTGTGGTAATCGGTGAACTTCTCTTTTTGGCCAATGTTTAACTCTCACGGCTTCGTCGAATTCGGAAATAGATCGACACGTCTATTTCCGAAAGGCTTAAAATTATGAACCTCGGATATGTCAGATTTTTAGGAACCGCACGAAAAATTTCAATCTTTCAACAGAAAAAACACAACGAAACTCCGTGGTTGTAATTGTCAACTAGTTTGGACTTCGTAAGTTAAAATCCTGACCAGCGATTGGAGCAGAATACCTCGAACGCCAATTTCGACCAATGACACTTCATTGTTTCGATTGGCAGTCAGCGATCACGATACAGAGATATAATATGACGTTAAGGTAATAAAATTAGTTTGGGAACGTCTAGGCTATTTAAATTATTTTTGTAAATAAAGAATGTACTAGGAAAGCTTTCCGATAGTATTTTTAAAATGTGATAAAGGAACGGAAGATGACGCATTGATATATTTGTACCTTATTGTTTTGATATAATTTATTTTCTATCGTTATTAACTAACGGTCAGTGCGGATTTACATCAAAGCAGTTGGAAGGAGGTTGGGATGAGAAAAAGGAGGTGCCATTATTTTACGCAAGCCCTAAAGAGTAACCTGGATTGGTCCAGGCAGATAGAGGGTGGGATATCTGAGGGTGTGGGGTGGAGCGACTATATTTCTACAAGGTCGTAGAGTTTATATTTAATTATAAATATTAATAATAGGGTAATAATCTATCAATATACTGTAAATAGACTATATTCGAAACATTCTTGTCCAATCGGTTTTCTCGCAACTAATAGAGTAAGAGCCAGCGACCGCCAGACTTATTTATAGTATCAAACCTGAAATATTTTCTGTTGATGTACACTTTAAGTAAGAAAGTTGGGAGTTTATGACATTTGTGTTCGGGGGAATTTGGCAGACAACAGGTAGGTAATACATGAACTAAAAATGTGTATTATTTATAGGTCTTCAAGGCATCTAGCGGAAGAAATGTAATGTCCCGTTAAACATATTAAAAAATCAGGTTTGTTATTTTTACCTTTAACTTACACATTTTTTTGTACCTGACAAAATCCTCCGAACTCAAATGTCATAATATCCGAAACTTCTTACCTACTATAATGTACATCTACGGAAAATATTTTAGGTTAAATACTATCATATAACGTCAGTCCGGCTGGCTGGTTGCTGGCTCTAGTTTAAAAGGATCATACTACTGATGTTCTTAATGATTTTCTTCCAGCTTTCTCTACAACCCGCAGTTTAGATATTATGATAGAATAGTCAGTAGTCTTTGTTCTGGTCAGTCGATCGAGTTGGACTTTGGCTCTTCCTCTTTGGCTTTCCACCATTCCAGTCACTCCTAGTTTCTCCAGATTATCATATTTTCTGCGGGCGATGTATCTAAAAAATTGGAGGATCAGTCAGATCGTGGACAAGCTATTTCGAGTCCTTGGTTGAGGCTTTGACACACATTCAGTTGACTTTTCATTTTTAGGATTTTTCAAGATATTATTTCTTGATAATTAAACCAAAGGCATCTTCTTCTTATTCATCTTTGTTGTGGTTTTCCTGGAGGTCTATTTCCCTGGGGTGCTAAATCTGTTGCTACTTTTGCGGCTCTGGAGTCTGTCATTCTGCTCGAATGATCGTTCCAGAACCTTCTTTTCTATCGTCCCCATCTTACAACATCCTCTACTTCGCATATTCTTCGGATCTCCGTGTTGCGAATCCGATTTGGGAAGGTTTTTCCAACGATATTTCTTAATATTTTCATCTCTCATAAGGAGATTTTTGGTTCGGAAATTTAATTTACAAGAAATATAAAAAAACAGTGCAGTTATTACCGTGGTCACCTTTTTTATACTACGTAATTCCCTTTTCCAATGTCAAATTGTTTCCACAGTAAAACAGAACAACAAAAATATTGCATCTTAATTAACAATCGTGTTTTCTTTTCTTTTCAGGTGAGTGCAGAAATTGGATTTCACAGTGACTGGTAATAACCATTTTTATTTATTAAAAAATCGTTACATTTGAAATGCATTTGGGGTAATAGGATAATATTTATTTTCGTATTGTATTATGCGTATTAATTGTATTCCATTTTAGGTTTGTTCTAATTATGTAACAGAGATGTCAGTAGGTACTCGTCTTTCCGATTTTTAGTACTGAGGTTATAAGGAAATTTATTACGATTTATGACCGAAGATATATGAAAGATTGACAGCCGAAAATATATTCATCAATAGATGCATATTAAGCCATTTCAAGAAGAAACTATTCGCGTTTAATCAAGATGTTTGTCAAAATCTCGAAGAAACTTAAGTTGAAAAATGAGCAGGTCATTATCATCTGGTGAGCGATGGACGAACGTTGGACTAATACAGTATTTGGATAAATTGAAGAATACGACTCCGATTTTTTATCGGATTTTTCGATTGGCTGGTCACGTTCAACTCACGTATGGAATGACCAACAAAAAAGTGTTCTGGAGGATCTAAGCTGCGGTGGTTGATTACCATTACTCAGGTGCGCATGCAGTATGTATCGCGAACTGAACAGAGAGAGCGGGATACCGAAAGGAGTGGCTAAAGTTGCTTGAGGAATCCAGGGACCACACAAGACTGTTGCGTCACTGATGAAGATGACGGGTGCCGGACAACTGCCTGACAACCGATTGCCCGACAAGCCAACTTTCATAAAAAAAATCCATCAAACAGAGGTATTATAGCGAACTCAACAACCAAAAAATTAAAAAAAACGAGGTTTACTAAATTTGAATATGCTGAATTCGAGATTTTATAGGAAGTATAGCTCTATCCCTTCCAAAATGATGTTTCTAAATCACTATTAAAAGCAAAGACATCAATGTCCGCTTCAACCAATCAATCCCAAAGATATGTCACGTGACAAAATGGCCGCTTCATACTGATGTAAGAGTTGATGTCGATTTTAGACATCGTGGCAAAGGCAGCATTTTCCAATTATGTAAATAGTAAAAGCAGTAATATCCACTATTTGGTAGAAAACAGCAATATCTATATTTAAAAGTGAAATATTTATTTGTACACGTATGTATCATACAGGGGTATTTGGAAAACATTAATAACCTCGTAGGATTATATTTGCTTTGGTTATAAGTCCAAAATATTCAAGCAGCCATGACCTAATATCAATAGTTATGACCAACTAACTAACTAACTAACCATCACGCCGTTTCTCCGCAGGGGTAGGCAGAGAGGATTGAATGCCACACTCTTCTATCCTGGCACACCACTTTTGTTTCGGCCATATTCATACATCTTCTCATACAAGTTATACGGTTGTTGCGGCTTTTAACGGGGCCATCCTCAAACACTTGTTGTATCTGATCGTGCCAGGTCTTTTGCGGACGCCCTCTATTTCTGTTTCTTTCAACACTCGCCTCATATATTTTATTAACCATCCTTTGCTCGTTCATTCGTTCCACACGACCAAACCATCTCAGCACTCCTTTCTTTATTCTATCTACCACACTTCCATGCATTAGGGTTGGTACTAGAACGCCATTATGTACCGCTAGTCTTGCTTCATTTGACAGATTCGTGTTGGCCATAATTGCATTTAGAGCACCATTAACTTTGTTACCCGCAGTCACTCTCCTTTCGATATTATTCTCAGGCTTGCCGTCTCTACTAATACACAAACTCGTTCACTTGTTCTAAGCATTCATTGTTTACAATTATATCACACTTTTTCGTCTCTCTCGAATACCATCACTTTCGATTTGCTGACATTCATCATAAGATCACTCTGCATGCATACATCGGACATCCTGGATACCAGACACTGCAGATCAGCTTCACTGTTAGCCACTAATACTGAGTCGTCTGCGTATAGTAGGCAGGATATGGCGAGTCCATCCATTTTCGCTCCAATTTCAAGTTCCTTCAGTTCTTTCACACAATTATCCATATACAGGTTGGAAAGCCAATCGTTATGGAGTTACGTAATGTCAAAGTAGGCATTTTTTTTCGATATTTCCGACTTATTTTTCACAAAACGTTGAACCATCATTACAGTAACTTATATTGATTACGAAAACTTCATTTCTTTCTATACAAGTTAAATAAATAATTGGAATGTTTTTATTATTTTATTTGACTTGTTTTTATTATTTTATTCGATAAAGGAAATAAATTTTTAATATTCGATATATATATACCTAACGTTACTATAATGATAGTCCGACGTTTTACAAAAAAAGTCAGAAAAATTGAAAAAAAATGCAAACTAAGATGTCGCGTATCTTCATAACTATTGATTATGATTGCTTGAACATTTTCGAGTCATAATTAAAGCAAGAAAATATTATTGCGAGGTTACTAATGTCTTCCAAATAACCCTGTATAAAAGAAAAACTTATTTCCAATAAGATATACGTTTCATATATTCCAGCGAAATTTTTTTGAGCAGTGACATGTTTTTTGTATTCATCTCATAAACACCCCAGTGGAACATTACTGCCTTTACTTTTATACCCCTCATATAAAGGTAGTTTATTGTTTGCTGGCTTGCACCGCTCGCCACTAATGCGGAATGTGCGGCGCAGTGGTGGGGAGCAGGTTGTAATCTGCCGCCCATCCGTGGGGCTTCCCTTCCTCCGCCTCTCCATCCCCTCGCCTCGCCCTACCAGGGTCATTACCTTACCACATCCGCCTTCCGCCGCGACACCAGCTCTCCTCAACATGACGCCGATTAGGGCAGGGTTTACCGGTAAACGCTGGTGCTGCGTCACCCACAAGGGCGGTTCTTAAGGTAAATCTTATAATTTTTGTCGGACCGTTTTTATCAACACGTGAATGATCATTGCACTTTTATCCGTATAAAGGTATATTTGTAAAATAATAATTATTTTATTCGGTAAATAAACAGTGTTCACGTCCGTTCAGAATCTAGGATATTCTGTCGTGTTTTTACAACTTTCCTGGCTGATGTTTCATAACGTATAACACATTGAAACATAACACAAGACTACTTGTGACAGTACATGACACCCATACGGTATTGCCACGGAACACATAAACACAGACACACCCTGTTGTCGGCATGGTATTACAAGACAATAGTTAACCACAAAAGTTATGATGTTTAGTATAATAAGGTAGTTAGTAGAGTGTAAACGCTGTAGAAGTAGAATAGATGGTCTAGCCACATGTACACTATCGTAAACGTAGAAAACTTTGGATAAAAAATCATACATAACAACACATCAGCCCTGATGATGGACCCTTGCAATGGGATCCGAAACGTCAAAGAAACACAGCAGAATATCCCAGAAAACTCAAACCAGAAAAAAAGAAATTGACCCAATTGTAGATTTTCTAATTTAGAAAATCTAATTATAAATGGGTCAATTGATTTTTTAATTCATTTATTGTTTCAGTTGGTAATTTACCATGAAAACTAAAATGTTTCATACTTAAATATTTTCAAAGGGGACGTAAAAAAACTATTTTCAATTTTTGCAAGGTATTATTGCGAATGAATTTTTCATAATCGATATAAGATATAAGTTACTGTAATGACAGTTTAACTTTTTGCAAAAAATAAGTCAGAAATATTGAAAAAAAAATGCAAATTTTGATATTGTTTTACTCCAGAACTATTGATATGCTTTCTTGAACAATTTCGACACATTATCAAGGCAGGAATCTACATGTAAAGTTTTTGCTGCTAGCTATGAGACACCCTGTACATATTTACATTAATAAATTTTAATTTATTAAGACGTAATAATAGGACACAATTTCTATAAAAAAACAATAGAAAAAAACAAATATTTCCGGTAGCCTTCTGATGGTAAATTAAAAATATTTAATTTTTGGTACCAAGAGAGTAGAAATATCTGTTATACATTTATAGGATTTGATTCGATACATTTATTGATACCTACACGTACCATGTCCCATTCACGAAAACACTTTTCAGGCAAGAAAACTAATTCTCCGCAATTTCTATGATTAATTGATATTCATAATAGATACCTGAGCACTCACCTCAGTGTACTCCGTCTGTATGCATATCGCCTGTGTGAACTCACATTTAGTAGATATAATCGATTGATGACCTCAAATTACATCATCGGTTGAAGACTGGCAAAAGTCTGACTTGTGTAAGCCAATAATATTCAATCGTTGAATATTGGTTTATTTTTTCATCAACCACTTATACGTCTATTGTGGTACAACTTCTTTCAGTGTAATTTTGTTGTTAGTTTTGCTGGCTTTACATATCCTTAAGCTTAATCCTAGGTAGGGGTTACCAACCCTGTCATGTAGAAAATAAATAATAAAATACACCCCTTGTATACGGTGTCTTTATATAACTTTAAAATGAAATAAAATACTTTGGTAGAAAGCAATAACTTTGTGGTTTGACATATTAAAATAAATAAAAACACTTTACTTTGTATTAAGCCACGATTTATTGTTGTGCCAACCGGTTTCGCTTAAACTTAAGCTTCATCAGGGCAACTTAATAACAGTTATTAAGTTGCCCTGATGAAGCTTAAGTTTAAGCGAAACCGGTTGGCACAACAATAAATCGTGGTTTAATACAAAGTAAGTGTTTTTATTTATTGAAATAAAATACATTAACATCATGGTAATGACCATGGTATTGGCTTTAATGGAAATATAATTTTATGTTTTTAGTGTTTGAATATGATTACGATATCATGATTTTCGTAACAATTTGCAATGTTGTTCTGGCTAAGTACCTATATTCATGGTGAAATTACAGATAAATTGATTGTCAACAATCAAACAAATCAGTTGTCAGGTGCCAAATTGGTTGCCACTGGAAAAAGTGTTGCCAATTCAAAAAACAAACTTCTAAAAAGACCCTTTATTTAAACACTAATGGCATAAAATTATCTTTCCAATGTGGTTCCAGGTGGTTTGGTTCTGTTAATTAATATTTAGACAAAGAAATAAAGAAAGTTGAAGACCTCAAACGCGATTTACTCAGAATGAGACATTTGTGATTGTGGCGGTGTTGTTCTAGGGGTGCGATATATTACTTAATTTTTGAGATTCATTACAATATTAAGTTGATAGCTATTTGAAAACGAAAAATAGTATTTACATCTGCTGAATGCTTTTGATTTAAATCTAAAAATGTTATGAAATGATGAACTAAGTGGATTCTGAGCATCGTTTGATAAATCTAAATAAATATCTTCCGACTTAAGCAACAAGAAGTTTGTGGTCGTTTTTGCCCGTCTAAAATAATTATAAAATCTCATTTTACCGTAAAATAAGCTTTTATATTCAACGTAAGCTTAAAATATTAAGTTTACTTTATGTAAGGTTGCCTTTAAGGTAAGGAGGTTGTAGTTTGAATAGCGGGAAAGGACCTATTTAATGTTTGTCAAGCCATTAGCCCGAAACGCGATCTTTGAGCTAAAATCAATCAATCTTCCTTTGAACGGTTGATATACATTATGTAAGCAAGTTACAAGATGAGTATTATTACGCATATCTACTTTTTTTTATGAAAAAAATTGGATAACCCCAATGGTAAATTACGTTAGACAGTAATATATTTAAAAAAAATTGATTGCTAATTACAAATTTTATACGGCATGTTTTTGATATCATACAGGTCATCGATGAATTAAAACATGTTTATATAGAAAATTTGTAGAAGATGTATATTTTTTACGGATTATCTAGTGCAAATAAGATTTTCTAGTCAAGACAGCTCTCGGCTTTCGTAGTCCCCGTGTACACACCATGTCTCAGAGATTCATCGCATCAGACGCGTGTTATATGTTAAATGTAAGTCCATTGACCATTGATGTTGTATTCGTCAGTTGGATAAATTAGAATTTCCCAAGCAGCATTAATAAAGGGATAAATGTTTATAATTGAGTCCTCTCTGTGTCTAACTTTTCAGAATAAATAGTTCTTAGTATGTTTATTCTCGCTGTCAAATCGAGTCACGGATTTGACGTTTTTCCTCATTCTACCAATTTCCAGCTGTTTTCCGTCTTTATCTTCGGGCCAAAATGTTAAAACAGTGACACGTTTAAATATTCATTCTGAAAGTAAGAAAAACAGAAGGCGAAGGCTGCTCCAGAACGCTAAAAATGCAACATTAGAAAAAACGCTATGTAAAATTTCGAACGTTTTTTGGGAATACATTTTTGATGGAATCGGCGTTAGCTTTGGAATATAAATATATTTATCGTACGTGTGTTAAATGGCACATTATACCTACTACTCAGATTTCGAGAGTGACAGACTTTTCGACATTATTAAACTACATACATTTAAATATAGAAAAAATATCTTAGGGAGGATAATAAGGGTGGTTGTGACGGGAATATTGAGATTAGAGGACAAGAGTTTTATAGAAAGAAGATGGACTGGTATATACAGGTGTCTCACAGATAGTAGCAAAAACTTTACAGGTGGATTCCTGCCTTGATAATGAGTCCAAAATGTTCAAGCAACCATAAATTAATATCAATGGAGTCATACAATATCAAAGTTTGCATTTTTTTTTTATATTTCTGACTCATTTTTGCGAAAAAATGAAGAATCATTACAGTGACACATATCGAAAAAAAATCACTTCTATACAATACAAATTAAATGATAAAAATCTGTTTTTAATTTTTGCAATGTTATCATTTTTTTCGACTTGTAATTAAGTGAATGAATTTTTCATAATCGGTATAAGTTACTATAAAGAATAAGTCAGAAATATAAAAAAAAATGCAATATTTGGTACTGCACATCTCCATAACTATCGACATTAGTTCACGGTTGTTTGAAAATTTTCAACTCATTATCAAGGCAGGAATCCACCTGTAAAGGTTTTGCTACTAGCTATGAGACACCCTGTATACAGAACATTGTTACCGGTATTTAGCATCTCTGTAGCCACCAATGAGATATATACAGGCAGAAAATACACATTCTATGTACCTACATGGGGATGCATGATACGATATATGTACCTATATGAACTATATAACGCGTATATTTTTACTCATCAATAATCCTATACAACTCGCTAACAAATTACCTAACGAATCATTCGAAATTTTCAGCAAATTATTTGTAGCGATATTTATCAAATCCCCGTAGGACACTGACGCACTATCGTATTTGGTAACCGCTAATATTGTCATTAGCTGTTTGGAAGGTTAAATGACAATGTAAATAATGGGGTCGTATTTCACCCCAATTAAAGCACCCACCACAACGAAACTCTCCCCCGTATAATAAATATAAACTATTCAAACAGAGCAAAAATAAATAGAAAGTAAAAAAATCTGTTGTGGTAATTCATTTTTAATTTAATTATACACATAAAAATTCCTTGATCAGGGTAAACTACAAACTTTACATTACAAAATATGGACAATAATTTTTTTTAGCGATTGGCTTTTGTGTGTACCCATCGTATGACATTATTTTGTGCGTATCTGTCGAATACCATTATTTTCAACATTATTTTATTGGCTGTTTTGAGTTATTTTTCATTACTTATATTTTTTAAACTAATTTAAATTTTAATGTTTATTTTTTAATTGGAGACTAGACAATGATTGCTTGTATCAAATATAAGATTAAACATATATATATATATATATCTATAGATATATATATATATATATATTATATATGTATGTATGTATACGCATATACCTATAAGGGCATATACAACTATTTTGAGTAACTTCAATCCACAAAAATAACTGCACTATAAAAGAAGTATTGTAAACAATATTTCATAAATAAATAAATATTTTATATAGGTACAGATAATACGGCAAATAAATCAAACATTTTATGATATCATAATATGACAGATGGTATTAATTTATATTTACATTCACCATAGACAAATAGAATTTACACCGAAAGTTTTGGATAGAATTTGTAAAAAATAAAATTTCTGCGATGACGTGCGCGTAGTTTTCACCTGGCATAGGACCTTTCGAAGAAACACGCTAAAGTTACTTGTCTATTACACAAAACTTGCAGCCTTAAAAATACACGGTTTTTTTCTCGACTTGACTATATCTATGGAACAAATTTCTTTGGCGAGATAAATGAAGAATTGACATGAAGGCATATTGGTGGGAGCCTTATTGGTGGGAGACTTTCATGTCACCCGCGAACAAGTACGGCTAGTCCGTAACTTTTGAGGCCTTTTTAGCCTCGACAATGGCACGTGATACCGTGTCGAAACGTCGGCCTTGGTCTTCTCACGGAGACCATTTACAGAAAACACGAGGGATTCCAGAAGTTCCTTTTGTTACATATATATATAGATATATATATATATATATATATATAATTATATATATATATATATATATATGTATATATGTGTATGTTCTCTGTGTCAAGTAGATTAAGAGTGAATAGTGACCTCACCGGGTTCGATTTCCGGTCTTTTAAAAAAAATCTTATTTCTATTTTTTTAAATTAATTGTAAATTTTTTATAATTAATTTTTAAATAATTATTTTTTTAAAATTAGATTGTACAATAACGGTGTTAATTACATATCATATATTTGAATAACCGAATATTAACGCTTACCCACCTTTTCTAGAGAATTTAATTCTCGTGTTTAAAAAAGGGGGGGCATTATCATATATATTGTTAATTTAATCATTAGTAGCCTTATATTAGAATAGTGATAAAGGATAATAATGTAAGAAAAATAAAATGTACATATCTAGAAACATTAGATTAAGTTATAAAAAGTAAGAAAGTATTGTAATAACATTTAAAAGTATATAAATACTGAATGTTTTTGATAAGATTTTTTTCGTAGCGTGATTGATTTTTTTTAAATTTCTATAATTCTTTTTCGGTCACATTTCATAGGGAAGTGATACTCCTTGAAAGCTGATTTCGGTCTATTACTAAAACGTCCCTATATATTATTATTGAACTACATTTTGTGAATTTGAAGTATTATTGCAATTTTTGATAAATTTGATTGACATTAAAACTTTTAAAAAGTTCCCTTGTTGGGAATATTGAAGGTTTCCTCAAAATCACATTGCTAATTACTCTCTGAACTATTTCCACTGGTGGTATATTAATTAGACTTAAAGGTCCCAAAATTTAGAAATCTTATTTCAAAAAATAGTAAGTGTGTTATTTTAACACGCTTATATCAGCTTCACCTGTAAGTAATCGATATTTCACCAGCTTCCCAATATTCAATCGAGCTGAAATTTTGTACACAGGTGTACTCTCGATGACAATATATGAATCAATTATTAGACTTGCTAATTAATGAATTAATTCACCAAAATTAATTTATATTTAAACGTAGTAAAAAGTTAAAAAATAAATTATCGGCCAAAAATTTTTTGCTTTACACTACAAATAAAAGATGGGCGCTTACGATATTGATAAAGATTACATAATTCTGTTGTTGATGGAGGAAAAATGCCTACGTTTTTATTTGGTGAGTGAAGCAAAAAATTTTTGACAAAAATTTATTTTTTACTTTTTAAATAAAGCGATGGTGGTGGCGCTTAGCTTAGAGACGTCACTCACAGAATGCCCCAACATTTTCATCTTCTTTTTTAACTGCCTCACTTAATTTAAATCCATGATCGCAATAGAGTACCTACCATCCATCCCTTGTGTATGAGGACCTTGTGAAATAATGACTCGAAATGTCCGACCCACTAAAGACCTTGTTTATACTTTTCTCAGGATATCTCGGGCGATACTACCTTACTTTATATAATACTTGTGTTCTACAGCCCTGACTTTGATTAAAATTTAGATGAGCAATTATATTTTTCAATAATATCTATCTTCATCATAAATATCTATCAAAAGTTAGGCGGAAAACTTTCAGTGGTCCAATTAGCCGAATTTCTTCAAAGTTTTTGATGGATTGTATGTCTCAAAATGAATTACGGTTCGAAGAAAATAATAACTATGTCCAAATCGTAATGACGGTTCGACAGGTTGAAATAGGTATTTTCATGGAATTCAAGATCTCATGGGGTTTCCTTATGGGCCTCTACAATATCATTTACGGAGGTATAGAATAGAGGCACTTGTCGACGAAATGTTCTGACATTTACTTTTGCTCAGTTAATTAATACATTTTGTATTTTAAACCTATATTTTTTTATTTCAACGTATTTTAAATATTAAATGTCGCGTAACTTGCGTCATCACGTGGTAACCATCCAATGAGGATCTTTTTCTTCTCAAGTAAGAAAATTTTCACTTCCGTTTGTCTTCACAGTTTAGAATGCCAAGGTACTCCAAAAAAAATTGGGGCTGCACTAGAAAATTAAGAATTAGGTAGAATCATGCTACAGATCGCCTGTTGACGATGTGCCGGAGATCTCTAAAATATGCCTCTTCCAAGGTATCCATACAAGGCCCTACACTAGCCAACCCAAGGGACGCGATCATGGAGAAGATTAATGGAATTCAGAATCCCATGAAGCCGCTAAAGAAGAAGAAGGATCATCATCGTCATCACTCTTGGCACTACAACCCTTGGTGGGTCTTGGCCTCCTCAATAATCTTCCTCCACCCGTTTCGGTTTAGTGCCAGCTCTCTCCAGTTTCGAAGCTCTAAGGCAGAGACATCTTTGAGGGCGTTGTCACTCCATCTTAATTTTGGCCTTTCTAAGCTCCTTCGCCCTATTGGCCTTGAGTTCAGCAGGGACGTTGTTGCTAGGACATTCTCTCCACATGACCAAGCCACCGAAGTCTTACCAGTTTTATAAATTTTGTGACGTTTGGCTCCTTAAACAGAGTATAGAGCTCATTGTTGTGCCTATACTCTGTTTGCGCCAAAGTCCATTTTCTAGAAGCGGTCCGAAGATACTCCTCAAAATTTTCCTTTCAAAAACGTCCAGTGCCCGCTCATTCCTCTTAGTTAGTACCCACGTCTCATCTGCGTACGTGAGCACTGGCCTAGTAAGCGTTTTGTACACTAAAGAAGAAGAAGAAGGATGCTGTTATAAAATTATATAATTTTATGAATAGACATAAAACATACAAGACTCGTAACTTAAGATAAAACAGTTAAAAACATATTGCATATTACGAATAATTCGAATGAATTGTCACTACATATCGATACCAATTTAAGGGCTGTCTGCGATAATATAAAAGAAAATATGTTGTAATTAAATGCAGATTAAATATAACAGATAGTCAAATTTTAATAATTTATAAGTACCTACAAATATTTATTTTAAATTAAATTAACTCCACTTTAAAAGTGATCGTTCAAATATCCAATTAAACGTTTAAACGCTCAAACGCGTGTACAATATAATTGATTTGCACATAAAAATGGATAGAATGCACATTGAAACAATTATCAGGAAGCTATTACTGCCTACTGGCAACATTTGCCTATGGCGCTGTCAGTTTGTAATCTCTGGATACTAATAAAAAATTAATTGATAGCCGCGCAGGAACGCTTTGTTTTCTTTTTACAAAAGTAATGAAATTTTAATCAATTGGATATGATTCATTTTATATGTCTAATGAAAACTATTGATTGCTATTACCTACGTTGAAAGTATCCTGTAAGTTGTGAAAAATATCAAAATATTGAAATGGATTTCTAATAACAATAAGTAATCTTTACAATATTTGGTGTGCAAATATACCGCAAGAACTTTCCAGAAAACCGCTGAGTTGAGAATTTTTTATATTTTCATATTTTGTATACATTTTGGAGAGTCATATTTTTGTACATCGTTATTTCTGCTACGTACAAAAAGATCATCTTTGTGTTACTTTCCATTATTATCTTACAATGAAAAACAAATTTGCATTTGATACATTTTTAATCCAGATATACGTATTACATATCACTCATAGAGACGAAGCTATTTTTTATACGGGAAAGTAGGTATGAAAGTCTTTTTGGGTGTTTACTGAGCTTAAGTGATCACTTTACACAATGTGACGTTTTTCAAAAAGGCCTTCCTACTTTACCATATAAATATTTATATATCATGATTAATGATGTCCCCTTGGGGATAAGATTCAGTATCAGTATATATTATATAAATATTCTGTTACATTTTTCTTTTAATTGAGTGCTAGAATATCCCCTACAAAATGTGATCGTTTTGTTATAAGAAATATGTGAACAATATGTAATAATAAATAAAGAAGTAAAGTTTGTAAGTTTGGATGTAGAAGGTAATTTCCGAAACTACTCATCCGATTTCAAAAATCCTTTCACCAATATTTAGAATGGACTTTCAGGGTAGACATACGGTATACATTATCCTGTTACAATAAAAGGGCTTTTCGTGGTGACCTATTTTACAACTAAAGTCGACGAAAAAAAGGTCGAGCGATGCTTTTTTTAGTCGAGATATCTAAATACTTCCATAGAGATGTAGTAGAACTCAAAAAGTGCTATAAAAAAGACCGCGACGACATAAACCTACGTTAAGCTACAGATACACATGCTTATTTAGTGGCACGTGAGCATGCGCAGTATCGACCTTCTCTAGGCCTTGCTTATTAGTGGCATGTGTGTACGCACATTGCTAGTAACGAGCATGCCACTAGCCATACAACCGCCGGTTGATTTATGAGCATGCCACTAAGTGGCATGTGTATCTGTACCTTTAAGGTTAATACACAAATTACTATAAATCTACACGTACGAGCAGCGGGCACAGCTAGTAATGATATGTTTTCTGATGATGTGATTGATATGCAAAAGTATTACTTTTAAATGCTATTTGAATTAAGGGAACAAAAAAATTTAAGCCCTATTACATATATCTGAATACATATTTTGTAAAGGTGAATATATTTTTGTATAGTAATGTACCTGGGATACGATATATAAATCTATTTTCAATACAATGTACATAATAAATTCCCAACACAATGTGCATTCAATGTGTACAATAAATTCAAACAATTCGAAGGGATTCCATCTAAAAATCAGCTGACACGATCACGTCCCCTATCGTATTCCCTTGTCACGTGGCACAATATTCGTTTTTTCTTAACTGGCGGACGCTTTTCTTACTTTTCAAAACAACAAACGTTTTCTGCTAACCCGATTCGTTAGACCCAAATGTATGAAAATATTTTCATAATATAAGTCAAGGACAACATGATTAATATGTTACGACGCTATTACTCGCAGATTATCGCAAAGATGCGTCATCTTTGGCGGGAACTTACGCAGCCCACGAGGCAAAATATTTCAGATGTTGGCTATCTTCCAAGACCTAACCTCAACTTTTACATTAGATACGTTGTTTAGCAATGACTTTATATTTTTATTGTGTACTTTTTCGTCCGATTGGACATAATCATTTGATAATAATCATCCCTCGCATTAAACTAAGTAACGCCAGGCTGACAGACGCGCGTGCTCGACATTTAGCGCGAGAATATGGGAAGATACGGGCCGAAGACAGCAAACCGCCGCGCGCCGTTTGCAGTACGCATGACCAAGATGGCCGACTTATGACACAGTAGGTACCTACACAGTACTTACTCACTGGGGGGGCTCGTGTGCGGAAAGCATTACTCTGTTTTGTTTTGTATATTATCATAATAAAAAAAGAAAAGTGGCACTCTTACTCATTGATATTGTCACTTGTCTTGGCTAGGGAGGAATGAATGAAAATTAGCGATTTATTAACTAATGATTAATTAATTATTCAATGTACAAAGTCATTTAAAATAAATTAAAATTTACGCTATTCGATAAATTACAAAACACCATTTCGCAATATCTCTCGTAAATGAAAACTTTATTATAGCTGGAACACTTTATTTAACATTCACTAGCACTTTCCATCCGATTCTCGCACGTATTAGTCGCATTTATTTATTTCGCCACTTAGGTACTCCAATCGATTATTTCGTAGAATTCGTACCGAATAAATTTTCAAAACACGACAATTACGCGGCGGCGAAAATGCGCGCTATTTATATCCAAATGCTGGTGTTTTCAAACTTTCTGGATAATTCTAGTGTTTAGGAGAAGGTTCTCATCGCTTCTCGGTTGTTCCAGGCGTTTTCCGGATGTTGTAGATCACCCTAGATTGCTATAGGTCATTGTTGACCCTTCGATATGACATATAAGGTATTCTGTATCTGTATGTAATCTCTTTTGTAATGAACATAACAATATTCATCGACCGTCTGATAATTATATAACATCTTACTTACTAACTTATCACTAAGCCGTTTCCCCACGGCGGTAGGCACAGAGGATAGAGCACCACACTCCTAACAGGACCAACTTCCATCTCCCATCTGGTTAATATAGTCATTTCACGTCTTCCACGGACAAACTTTCATACTAAAGCTGTCAACACTTGCATCATGTATGTTTCTTATCATTCTTTCCTCATTTATTTGTCTTCTCTGTCTATTAAATTGAAACTTTGAATATATATACAGGTTAACAGCATTTCATTTTCTAATAAAACATTTACAGATCCTGTTACGCGATTTAGGTAATTCAATGTCAATATTAGACCTATAATGTCGAATAAATAATTGTTCCCTCTGAAACCTTTCGGGCCCTGGTGTTGATTGCAAATAATCAATTGAGATTAGTTAGAACTACAACATTAATTAGTCCAGGTTGTCCCAAGGTGTAAATTGACCGTATGTAGCGAAATCAACGATTCTTCCATTTCATATTTAGTCACGTAACAAGTTGAAAAAATGTTAATTATAAAAGTAAAAGTAAAAGAGCTAGTGTATATTATAGATAATATATAATATACACTAATTGATTAATAATGTCTCTGTGACATAAATCCAGCACTGTTCTGAAAGATTTGAACAAACTCAAAATATTCTAAAAGAGCTAGTTCATAAACGCAATATTTCTAACTTCTACAAATCGTTGTTCTCTTTATTAAGTTAACCTATATCAAATATTAAAAATTCATTCGATTTCATACAAGTCAAATAAAATCATTAAAACCTTCCAGAAATTGTAATCAGAACTATTTTGCACGATCTTAATTAGCCATTTTATTTGACTTGTATTAGATCCAATAAATATTATATATTATAAATTAATGATAGTCAAATAATTTACAGAAATATTGATACAAAATACAATTTAAAGTGGCTTATCCCCATAACTATTGATATAACTACATTTCAATGTTATGTTATTATTTTAAAAAAATATTCATATATTAATATGACTAAATACTTTAAAAAATGTACAATGCTAAATAAGGTTTATTAAGTATTCTGCTGTTTTAGTAAATATTTCAATAATATTACGTCTTTAACTGATGTACAATTATTTTAACAGAATTTTTAACTTATTATTTCCTAAATACTGGAGGTATTTCATTTAAAGGTGATAATCTCATATAAAATGCATTGAGCTATCGATGTCGATTTATTTAATTAAATATAAAAATATACATATAAAACCACGTAAAATGTAAATATTAGAAGTTCATGCCTTCTTCTTTTCATGTCTTGTCCGTTCAACAAGCGTTGACTTTCATATTGGCTATTGGCTATAGCCATAATAATTATAGCTATCATCAATTCGCTTACTGCGTCCCAGAGTACAGTAAACTGGCATTGCCTTAGTTTCTCCAGTCATGGTATCCTCCTTCTTCCATAGCCCCAGTCTCCAGAAATCTTTCCTTGCTTTATAATATTGTAACGAGGCTAAAAAGAATCAAGCACTCATCTCAAGTGACAGTTTTTTGAAATGATTACAATACTACCGAAGATTCCAGAACGGCCTAGCATAATATACGGCTTACGATAAACATTGAGACACATCTCCAAAAGTCTGAAACCGCGAGGAGCTTCTCTAAAACGCGGGAAACGTCTCGGAATTTCGATGTCAGCATTAGCGAATATAAATACGGCACACAGGAGTAATGACGAGTCAATTATTTTGGGCGCGCGCGTTTGACAGCGATAATAGAAGCGAAGGTAGCCGCGAGTCGCGAGTTGCCAGGAGGGCCAGGCGAGCCGTAATTCGACGGCGAATATTCTGGAAAGTTCTTACGTAGCGAAATAAACCGAAGCGAAATTAATAAGTGCGGAAATTGAATGGAATATTCTTGCGAATAGTGAATAAGGTGTTAAAGCGAATATAAAGTGCCTATTTACGAGTGATAAATTTGCGAAACAGTTTAATTTACGGAATAGCGTTACATTCAATAGTGATAAGTGACCTTGTATGTTTGAATAATTAATTATTCAATAAGCAAAAAAATGCGTTATTAAATCCCAGCATTTTCATTAATTCCTCCTGCAGCCACGACACGTGACAATATTTATTTATTTGTTTAAGCCCATAATAGGCTTTTACATAAAAAATTTATAATATAGAAAGAAGTATATAACACAGCATCAGGTATAAGCAGTACATATAAGATATAAAATTATAAATTCCTAGCACGTGTTATAATATACTATTAAATATTAAAAAAATATTACATAAAATTCAAGAAGTATATACATAAAACAATAAAGTACATGTATAAGCAATAAAAGGTATAAGCAGTGAAAGTATCAGGTATAAGCATTAAAATATGAGTATAAAAATTAAAAATATAACGTACAGCGCAGTAATGTGTATTAAAAAATATATTACAAATCATTACACGTATCTATAGATGAAAGATCTGAAATATTTGTTTCTGGATGTCTCATTGCATATCCGAGATACTGAAGGTTTCAGATTTTTATTGTTTTAAGTATTCTTTTCTTTATTAACGTGAACCTTAACATCTTCGTTTATAACCAGTTCCATCCAGTTTATTTTGAAAATTCCTACTTCTGGTAGATCTATATATCAAATTTTTTCAGTTGCATTATCATTTCTTTAATATCCGTGTTTCGATTCCACAAAATAACACTGAGATCACAAACCACCGGGTTAGGTTAAACATTTACTATGATAAAGTGATACGCCATAACTAACATGACAGTGCCGTGTTGTTTGTGTGCCAAAGATTTGGTGGCAGCACCACATATTGCTTGCCCAACGTAACTTGGCGTGCGGCGAATTTTGAACTAAAATCCGCCCCGCCCGCACCCGGCGGTAACCCCTCGCCCTGTCATTCAGTTCATTCTCGTCTTTGAGCGCGAGCTGTGTCATCTTGATTACCAACATACACTGAATAATTATGTCCAAAACATCCTAAACAGTCCGGGATGGTGCAAGAACAATTGCAAATGAAGTATTAAAGTTTTGCGAAGCTGAAAAAGCGAATACTGGACCGATATTACCGTCTGACAGTTTGACAGATAGAACGGCCGCCATTACTGCACGGTTTCTTTAGTGCTGCCCGACCAAATTTCTGTATTTAATACGACACCGGTCACCGGACATTCTGTTCATTATGTATTGTGTAATAAATTACACCCTGACAACTTCTGTTACGCGATAGGAACGCCCTCCCTCGCACGTCTAGTTATAGTGGTACGTCTATAGCATCTGGTAGTGTTGAATGTCTTTACCGGTTTAAAAATACCCCTGTATTCTCATATTTGTGTTATTTTTTAGTTTGTGATACTCTATTTTCATTGAAAATAATGATTACTTTAGGAAAATGTAGATAACCTTAGTTTGGCGAACATGATTAATTGTCGTTTATCCTGCCGTTATGGCACGAAATATCATGCCCCATTTCATGAAGATGTTTTCCCCTTTAATAATGAACAACTCACTGATACAGAGATTACATAAGGTTAGAAATGAATTTAATTATTTTGTTGATTTGTTTGGTATAAATACCATTTATGTTCTTAGAAATAACGCACACGTACTGTGCTACATGTAAATGCTTAAATTTTATGTTATTTGCCTTGACTGTCTTACATTTAAATATTTTCTCTAAGTTTTGTATTATGCATCTAAGTATTTCCTTCTTTGCACTATATTTAATAAGTTTTTTATTATTTATATAATTAAATTTTATTATAAGCAACTGTTTAAAAGATAGGTGGTGTTATGTATGAAAATTTATTGCGAGAATGCGATCCGGAGTTGCCTCACTAGCTATTCGCATTCGTAATCCAAAATTATTCATGAATATCGCTACAATTGAGTGGCGCTATATTTTATTAGACTAATTCCGCGATAATGCTGCGTAGTGTTATTATTTTCATAGTTCGTTTTAATCATACACATAATCCGCACAATTATTCATATAAATGAAAACAAGAACGTGACGTGTGCATAATAATATGCCGTACGCCGTCCGCACCCCACCCCCCTCCCTCTTTAATTCGGGCCGCCGCGCAGCCCTGCGCCTGTGTCGGCAACCCTCCGAGGCGCGCGCCAGTCCGACTGCCTACATCCAGGCGCAAGTACGTGTGTCCATTTAACTTGTGCTACTCCAAGTAAAAACCAACACCCTCGTTTCTAGCGTTGGCTACTGCCGCCGTCGCTTCCTTTGTCACGCCTGTCAGGTAAGTGCGCTTCACGTAAACACCTTCCTCGCAAAACAATAGGCACGAGAGCAGTCGCTTTCGCAGACGTGTTCAAATGAGCTTCATCCATGATGGATACACCGAACACTGCTGGCATTTTAGGCGTGTATTTAACTAAACTAAATCACGTATTTGAAACATTATCGAAGTAGTGGTTTATTTATAATGAATCATAGTAGAGACTGTGGTGAAATTGCGTAGAATTTTCTAGAATACCGTCGAAGCTTTTTAGGTGATCATTCAAAAATCTTAGATTTTTCACTGTTTATTATAGCAATCTCACACTTCAATTTAAACTAATAATTCACATATTATATAATGTGTAGTATAGTAACTGCATTGAGAATTTTTGTGTAAATTGACAGGATTAGTTCGTATCATACATATCACGATAACCTTTGAATATTACATATGTCTAGTCTCGACACAGATTTTTCTAGTGAGGTGGGCATGGTCGAACATTATCTTTTTAATTGATCATAAATAATAAAATAAATACAATATAATATTGTATGTCCTTTTATTATTAAACATGTCAAAATAGATCGTCTTTATATGTATAGACAAAAAAATAGATACTTGCTATTTATTTGTAAATTTTTGAAGCTGCAATTTTTTTTTAAATACTAAAACACAATTTATTAAACGTATAATATTTTATTTAAATCTCGTTCTTAAATTCTTAAATAATTTTAAATAATGTCACCTTAGGAAAATATTGGAGATTTTTGTTTCGGAAATAGGGAATCGTTTGGATAATAGGATATTGTTTGGAAAATAGGAAATAGCAAATTGAGAATAGAGAAAAATTGGTACAGGGTGTCTTTTTTTGAGGAAAATAAATGTTACACGGGAAGCAAGTCTCGCCGAATAAAGTAATTAAGATCGTTGTCAGGTTTATTTTAATAATATCGACGGTGGAAAGGAAAAAATGACAAAGCGATAATTTGGCCGAAATTGTGTTGTATATATAGTTGAGTTATTTTAATGTAATTTCGGCCAAATTATCGCCTGGTCATTTTTTCCTTTCCACCGTCGATATTAATTTTTGCACACTATTTATTTATTTATTTTAATGGTTCACAAACAATGAAAAACACACTACACGATATATATAATACAATTATAATTCAATTAGTTTAAATGCTTTTCATCACTTAAATGTGAACACGGCTAACATAGAGATAAAATAAAGGCTACAACATATACACACAAGAAAAAACAGAAAAAAGTGATTTTATAGAGTCACGTTGAATAAATAGACTACACAGCTAATTTCGGAAGTTTGGTAATAATTCTCTTATATTCGTGGAAACAGTCGTGGAAAATGTCAATGAAAACGTCATGGCTATTTTCTATTTTTTTGTGTGACCTCAACATTCTAGATATAGAATTAATTAAATCACTTTTAAAGTAATCATTATTCAGCTAAAGCAAATTAATATATCGTACTTCTGGTTATATATATAAATATAAATAATATAAATAATATTAAGCTAATTATTTAGAAAACTTATCATAAAGCATAATAATTATTATATATAATTTAATAATGTCTATCTCATAATGTCTTATAGTATTTATAAAGCATTTACAGTAAAAATATATTTTTGATATTTTAAAACAATAATTTTGACATTAGGCTTTGGATTTTACATTTTTATTTATTAAAAATATGTTTAAGTATAACATATAATTTTTTAACACTGTATAACAAGTTTTAAAATAAGTTTTCAATCTAGAATCAGTAAAATAATATCACTTTGTACATCCTGTATCTAAGCACAATCATAATTCTATCATCATTATTTTTCATAAAAGTGTTGTCATGTTACAATTTATTATTTGTTTGTATTTTTACGTATAGCTGTACAAATATTTAAGAGTTAATTTAGTTATAAAATAAACAAGACTTAATTTAGTTATAAAATAAACATACCCACAACATCTTTGGTCGTTGAAGTTTCTAACACGGCTATCCTCCATTATTTGATTTATATGGTCGTGCCAGGTCTTCCGCGGATGCTCTCTATTTCTGCTGCCTTCAACACTCGCCTCACAAATTTTATTTACCGCCCTTTCCTTACTTATCTGTTACACGTGGTCAAACTAGCTCAACGATCCTTTCTTTATTATATCTATTACGCAACATTACATTCAATTCTAATTAGATCATTTTCTACTCTATCGTACAAAGATTTTCCACACATACGTCTAAGCTACCGCATTTCTACCGCATTCAGTCTACTTTAGCCTTAATATTTTATTTAAAAATATTCTTAGGTTTTCACGGCCGTTCAGAATCTTCTGGTTTGTATTTTCTAGGGTATAACGCCGTTTTTACAAGACCATTTTGGCCTACGCTTCGGATACCATTGCAGGGTCCATCATCAGTGTTAATTAATGATCGCATCTTTTTCATACACTTTATTCTTAATTTATTTCAGACTAAAATATATTTAATTTATATTTTTCGATCATAATATTTCATAAATATGAAAAGTAGTCTAATTTGGAAATTTAGTTTAATTTTCTTATAGCGGTCTATAAATAACGATAAAATTATTATTACGTGGTTCCCATTTAGCCAAAGTCACGAAGTAATTCTAATGTTCATTTTTGGTGAACCTTTTACATCATTTTCATGTAAAGATACTTACATAATAAAGTACTGCTTATAAATTATTTTGAGAAGTATTACATTAATTTTTTTTAATGTTGGCTCCAAAAACAAGCCCTTTTAAATGCCTATGTAAATAAATATATTACTCATAAATTCCCGGATTTATGCACCATTTGTAAAATTATCTATGTTCATTTCAGGCTAAGTCTAATGACTAATAAATCATTGCCAATTTACTACATCTGTGTAAACGGGTTCGTCAGGAAATAGAATTCGAAGCCGGCATGCAACGTTTGTCCTCTCAGCCGTACAAATACTACAAAGAGCGACGAGTAATTGTATCAGAAACCATACAAGTTCATAACGGTCGTTTTACTTACATAAGAATTTATTTACTTCGCTCATGGGTAGTATTGCAATTTAATATAAAAAAAATATTAAATGTATTTATAAGATTTTCGAACAGTTCTGGGTCTCGCGATTATTTCTCTTCTCTTTCATTGTACTACGTTCACTATTGGATAAAGCTTTTCTTTAATGATCGTTGCTTCTTAAGATCCCGGCTGCTTCCTGCAATTCGTTTTGTGTTAACTTCCACTACCGTCATTCTAGCACTTTCTTACACAATTTGTGTCGTTAAAGTGCGAAGCCAATTTCAACTATGTTCTCTGTTAGAACTATATGGGCCTTCGGTTATTTTCAAGTCGGCAAAAGAATCAAAGATAGACGGAAGCCAGCGAAAATACGGCCGCTCAATGAATGTATGGAAACTCTTTATACGACAATGTGAAGAATGAACAGAATAGGACCAAATTTTCACCTTTTTATTGTATTATCTAAAAAATTTGGAAAGGATCACTGGGTTTGTAAGGGCATTCGAGATGTATGAGTAAAGAGAAGATTGTAGATAATATGAGATATGATATGATATATGATATGATATGATATATATAGATATGAGGTGAGTTTTAGTTAAGAACATAGGGTATCCACGAAAGCCATGACTAGTTAAGCCAGATATTGGAGGATGTCGAAAGAAACATTTCTTGAACTGAAATATTGTTAAATTGTTCAACGACATGTATAGGTCTTTCCATTTAAAAAAGACAATCGAATTAGTGCGTAAGCCGTGTGTACGACGACATTGTTTCGATGTGTTGGTGTTTACGGGTATAAACACCAACACAACGAAACAATGTGCCTCGTACGCACGGCTTACATATACTAATTCGATTGTCTTTCTTAAATGGAAAGAGGTCTACGTGTTCAAGAAAAGAAGGTTTAAAATATAAAATGCGTAAAATATGAGTAAGGCTGTGATGGTTCACCAGGACAAAAGAGAAGTAAAACGTTGTACCTACATCAAATTAAATAGATACTTATATATTAAATTTATTTAGTAAAATTTTGATACTTTTGAGAAAAACTTTCAACTTGATTATCATTAAATTGGGTATAAAGAGTATTAAAAATGACGTGTTTTTCTCGAGAAATGACTTATTGTATGAACCAGGCACCTGATCCTATCCTATACCATTTCGGTAACTTCTGCCGTCTATTTACTACGCTTTCTTTCCATCTCTTTGTATAGGTCTTTCCATTTAAGAAAGACAATCGAATTAGTATTTGTAAGCCATACGTACGACGCACATTGTTTCGTTGTGTTGGTGTTTACAGGTATAAATACCAACACAACGAAACAATGTGCCTCGTACACACGGCTTACACATACTTATTCGATTGTCTTTTTTAAATGGAAAGAGGTCTACCAGTTTCAATTAGTCGTTGCGATAAAAAACCCTTGAGAATTTAAATCAATCTATTTGCATTTATAACGATTAATTAATGCTGAATAAATTAAATAATATTACATGTTAAAATTAAACATTTTTACATTGATTTTCCAAAAACACTATTAAATATTTATTGACAATTACAACAATCATAATTTACTATTTTTAAAGTTAATCAAACTGTAATTATGTTATTATTACTAATGGGTTTTATTTTAGATTTATACGTTTGTTGACCTTTTAAATATTTTACGTTTATATTAAAGAAATGCATTTCCATTTATTATTATATGCATTTTTAAACTTTTTAAAAAAAATTTAAATAAATAAACTTTTAAAGATATAATAAATTATCTTTTTCATATAAACCTATACGTTCCATGTATTAAATATGTTAATGTTCATGAATATAATACTTGTAATATAAAAGAAATAAGAAATCAAAGAATAACATGTCTTGCATCATCCTAAATGAACCTTATTCTGTTAATCTTCATTTACTTGAAAACTTTTAAAAGATATATTGTAGAATTAGTTACAATTGGGGTGAAAAGATTTTTAATTCCGTCTAATTAAAATTAAATGGTTCTGTGCCTGTTATTTTTAATGATTTCGTTTTATGTCTGTGTAATAAAAAGTTATCATTATCATAGAAGCCATTATAAATTCACTGCTGGATGAAGATTTCCCCGTAACTCTGATATACTTTTAAACACCATACACACTTTTAATTAAATTTGTTTTCTTCGTTATTTACTTCTTTTCTTCTCCTCTAAATCTTGAAGTCCTCCGTTTTGAAGACATAAATTGCCCTAGGAGACCAATTCTAAGTGCACGCCATAATATATTGTCTGGCGTGCAAAGCCAGGCGTGGATTTTCTTTATATAAATATTTTAACTGAGCACTTTTGCTTGCGTTAGGCAGATCATTTAGGCAAGATTCAACAAGTTCTTCCAAAATGATGATTTTTATTTGATCTAAAAATTTCATCTGGGAAATGACGATTAGAAAAAATTGAGTAGCTTGTTAGTGGGTGGTTATGACTCTCGTTAGCGATCCAGTGGTCGGTGGTTCGAACCCCATTCTAGGACATCAGCAAGTTGATGTCCTAACCTTTTTTACTAACATGTAACTATATTTAAACTCAGCACACTGACGAAAATTCATAATTTTGAGGAATAAACTTGTATTTTGACAATGCTATGCACACACAAAGAAAGTTTTTTTTATAAACTTTTTATCTATAACCCACCACGTAACTCAACTCTCGAAGCAAATTTTTCATAGCAAACGGCAAAAAATCCCTGTAGTTTGGGCCGGTCTTAGAGTTTTCGAATGTTCACTTGTATGAAGAAAGCTTATCCCTACATTTAATTACCATTTTTTAATATTATTTTTGTATTAATTATTATTATAAAAAAATATGTCTAACCGGTTGCGAAAGGATTTTGACGCAAAAATCATTTATTACCGATACAATCAAGGATTTTTATACTGATAAACCTGTTAACGTAAAATTAACATAATTTTTATGGATTGTTGTTGTTTATCTCATGTATTACGCCAAAATCAATTATATAATTTAAATTTTTATTTTATTTTATAAATATTTTATTAAGTTATAAATATTGTAAATTTGTCTACTTAGTTCTAATTTATCAATCATTATTTCCAAGAAACTTGATGCGTGTCTCCAAATAAAATACTTTTATTTAGTAAAATTATAAATAAATGTACATGCCTGTATAAATATGAGAAACTAATTATATAATAAATTTAAAAATATGATAAATAAGTACATACATTCGAAAGTGCCTTTAAGAAAATAAAACAACAAATTCATCCATTTTTTATATTTAAATCGGTCTCACATCTTTAAATGAATGACGAAATTGGCTTCACAATTCAGTTGATAAGATTAAAAAAAAACGCATTCGTGGTATACATGTTAGATCAATATTCTTACTATTTTAAAATTAAGTTAAGCACTTATGCTACGAAAATAAGACTAATTTTATGGTCTTCGGAAATGAGGTTCAAACTATTCATTCCTTCATTTGATCACTAGACCGAACCACTTGCATAGTGTTCCAATAGTCACGGGTTCAAGCCTTATTTTAGACCTATAAGGTATGTCATATTTTTCATAGTTTAAAAAGTTGATGTGACACGTATTCCGTGATTTCAAATATTTAAAAATTGACTGCTTAGCAAAAATAATATAACTGATCGTGTAAAAATAATGAATAATTATTTCTTTTTACTCCCTTTATATTAACTCGTGGCGTCTGCTTGTCTTCTTATCTGACGAAAAAACTTTGGATCCATTTTAAACCCTTTTCCCGTAATCCAATCGAGCTGAAACTTTGCAAGCAGACTTGTGGCGACGATCAAGTCAAATTTTCGTTAAAAAAAATTAATAAATTTTTGGATTTTTCAAATTTTGAATGGTTTTTTCATACAACTTATTAAGTTGTATGAAAATATTTCAACGCGTCTGGTAGACGCGAAACCTGATTATAGTATAATTTTGGATTTTTGGAAATTTTTTATTACTCCCTTTCGTAGCGTCGCCCGACCGAAGCCCAATGCGTAGGTTAAGCGAAAAAAAATGTTTCAACTAGTAAATTGAGAAAGGGAGTATAAAAAAATCTTGGTTTTTATGGGTTCCTTTTTTTATCTTTAAAAAAATAAAGATGCGAACACCGAATGCGTGTCGCATCAGTATTCTTATTATTTTCAAAATAAGGTAAACCCTTATGCTATGAAAATAGGACTGACTTGCTGGTGTGCTAGAATGGGGCTCGAACCACAGGCCACCAGATCACTAGTATCCGGAATATGTCTCTAAGCCAAATTTCAGAGTGAATGTTGGTCGGGAAGTGATTACAAGGTTTATGGCCGCTGACAGACAAGTGGAGCTGAATAAAAGCGTGCAACAATACATAAACATTTATTTTTAACGCTGCAACGATCTGCAACGACCAATTACTAGAGAAATTATGCTCTTGTCCAGTCATTTCTGAACTATGCGATTCCAAGTTGGGGAGGTACTTACAAAACCACATTATAACGGCACAAAAAACCTTGCTCCGAGTCATTAAGTCTACCCTCATCTTCTACATCAAAAACACAAACCACCTAACAGCAACCAGTAACTCGTATTCACATAATACTAGACAAGCATTACGAAACCTTGAGGAAATACCAAAAACTAAGACAACACATGGACAGAAAAATTACTCATACATAGGGCCTAAAATATTTAACATATTTAAAACAGACTTCCCGAAAATCAGAATATACTCAATTAATAAAATAAAAGCTTTAGCAAACAACTGGCTTACCTCCAAAGGTAGAACAGCAACTGAAAATTTACTTACTGTAATTGCATAATAATGTCTTTAAATAAAAATATATATCTATATAAATAAAAAAATTATTTAAGGAAAATAAAAAATAATCTCAAATAAAACTTTAACCCTTTTTACACTAAACAATTATTCTACACATATTTACACTTGGAATTATGACTCAATCAACTTACCACTAACACTGCAATTGATACTTTGTAGATACATAATTACTACCTTATGAAAATAAATATTACTGACGAATTTAAAAAAATAATTATAATTGTGTTCTATAACGCCAATCTGGGACAGGCGTAGCCTAGTAGAGTGGCATAATCCACAAATTTAACAAAAAAAAAGAAATGTGTAATTTATCTTATATTTTTATTGTTAAATTAGTATTAAGTACTTTTATTTGTAAACAAGGATTTTTTTGAAATAAATAAAAAAAATAATAAAAAAAAAATATCACAAAAGCACCCAGCTTGAGAAAATATCATAGATGTGCCGTGATCTTACCGGGAATCAAACTCAGAACCTCCTGTGTGAGAAATCTCCTAGTCCAGTGTCATACTCACTAGAATAATTTAACCTATAGGTACACTAAAGCAATTTGACCTTTCCCAGAAACCTAGTTTAACCCTTCCCTGTCCCTATCCATCTCCCACTTGTCCCGTTATTATGTACCTAGCTAGTTTATGTAGCTAGTAACCGGAATATATTATTATAAATAAATTGTTTTACTAAATTGTATGGTTGGTTGGAAGAAATTCCAAACTGGCAATAAACTCGCCGCTCTAATATTAATACGTGGCTGTGGGAAGCAAATGAAAACACTTATTATGTAAAGTCACTGGACACGAATAAATCGGAGCACTGTTCTTGAATTCACGGTGGCTAAATGTTTCCAGACTATTTCTCACGCTAATTATCTAAGTTTGTTCTTGAATATTTTTTATACTCCTGAATAACTACTCTCATATATCTACTGTTTCACGTTACTTAAACCGCTCGGGCTCGCAAAACTTCTCGCTTGTCGCTAGGTACTTACTTGCGCCGAATGTATGCTGCTTGGTCACATACACGCTGGCAACACACGCCGCACGTAATGAACCCCCTGAAATTAATACAGAGAACGATCATCAAAATAATAAAAAATAAAAAAAATCAACCTTTTCAATACAATCACTCTTAACGAAATTCCCAGTTTCAAAAGTAGAAAATATTTACAAAAAAATATTATTTATACAAATAACTAAAGAAAATATTTATACAAAAATTGAAACAAGCACATCCCTAAGACGTTCAAACAATTTTGAAATACCAAAATGCAACACCAAACTATATATATAATTTTGTATACATTTATATGCATATTTATAATGTATAATTTTGTATACATATTTATAAAAAATAATAAATATGTATACAAAAATTTAATAAATAAATTACGAGAGTCGCTTCATTATTAATTAGGTATATGAACGCTTATAAGAAAATTAATCGTTTGAATTTCGCGCGGAGGCAATTATTCTGCCACTTGGTCGAATAATGAAAAATTCACCATCGCTCCATAGGGGATGTCTTCCACCCACCGCCCTTACTACAGGTGAAGCAGGCACCGGGCACCACAGCCTACCAATACACAGTTCTATTCTCGTCCATGCCTTTTTCATTCCACTATTGATTTTCAATAATGGTAGCGGAGAAAGACAATAATGGTTGGATTTTACGGTGGCTGGTATCATTTCATCGGTTTATTGTCTGTAGCTTAGATAAGGAATGAATGTTGATGGTGGTTCGCGGCAACGTACGTTAAATTATATAGAAATAAACAGTTAAAATCAATATCTAGTTACCATATTATATTATACTGGATGTCTCCATAAAAACATTTTATGTTACTACAAGACAACATACTAAAGGTTGAATAAACCTTGTTATTTACGACATCAATGATAAACATGAAATATTTTTAGTTTGTTGTGACAAGGTTATTTGTTCGACTTTCTTATGAAACAAAGGCTAAAAGGGACTGACAATATTTTTATATATTGATAAGTATGTATTCAAATACTGTGAAGAAAGGAAACTTTTCGAGATTTTTCGTGATCGTAATGGATGACAAAAATAAATTTTCCATGGATGAACGCATTATGTTCGAGCGACCTCTTTGGGTCAGGTCAAAACTATTTGCGTTGTTTGTCAGTAATTGTGATTAGCGCGCCCGAGGGCGACATCTGTGGCTTTACAAGGAAGGAATGTGGCATTCTTTGTTATTCTTTTGTTTTTTAGTTTATATTTTGCTTCTGTGGTTTGACATTACAGTAAATGGATGAAAGTAGAAGCATCTATTCCATTTCAAACGTTTTATAAATCATTTTGGCGATTTCTGCGACAAAAGAAATATTCCCTTCGGATCCATATGAAAGGATTAAATGTGTTTTGTGTAATAAGTGCGATAAGAGAGGAACACTTCTCTTCAGATGGAAGATCATTGTGATGATTGCTATTCAGACCAAATCTCAGTCAGAGATTAAGCACATTGCATTATTGTATTTTTAGCTTATATTTTGATTGATAAACGTAGCAAAACTGTGTTTATTTCAGAATAGAGGAGATCAATAGCGATAGTATGAATAAAACTGTGCAATTAGTTCTATCAATAGAAGTATGGTAAACATCGCGTGCGTGTCTTATGTGTACAATTCACTGGGAGCAAAGAAAAAATTAATATTCATTTTTAGAAAGTAGAGACAAACGTTTTATGTAGGTATGTATTATTTCAATTCAATTTTTCAGGATGCTACCGTAAAGTTTTGAATATGTGAGTATTATTCATACATGTGAATTTTCCATTTTCATTTTCAAAAATTTCAAAACGTAAGTTTGAAGTTTATAAGTGATTTGTCGCAAGTGAATAATACATAAAGACCTCAAGATAAGATGTATGACGAATGTGCTATGTCATTTTTTCGATACATATTTTTTATTACGCTTATATATTGAACTGTTTGTCCGGACGGAATCTTATAATCGATATTTCTATGCTTCCCAATGTACAATCGAGCTGAAATTTTACACAATGATGTATTCTCTATGATAATACATGATTCAGTTATCAGATTGACTAATTAATCAAATAATTCATCATAATTAATTAATCAAAATTTTATATGGGAAATTAGATAAAGAGCTCACCAGATGGTGCTAATTTCCTAGCGAAGTGATTTTGTACGCTTTTTTTTTTATAAAAAAACCTACGCTTATATTTAAATCCCTCCATCAACAAAAGAATTCTCTGATTTAAATCAATACCGTAAACGCCCTAGCTTTTATTTGAAGAGTGAGGCAAAAAATTTTAAGCCGATAATTTATTTTTTACTTTTTAATACATAAATTTAAAAATAAGTGTGGTTTAAAAAAAATTATATAATATTTTCTTATGAGATTATTATAGGATGAAATTCAGGTATGAATACTCTGAGATTAATAAATCGGATGTGGAGTTTTTCGCATTGTGGAAATCTATTTTAAATAAGTATGAATAAAATCACTTTTATTTTTTTCCACTACCTTTATTTGGGATATTCAAACTGCAAGTATAGAACATAAAAAATACCTTACGAACAATAACTTTTCGGAAGATGCTAATCATATTATAGAAAACAACTATACATTCAACAATACAAACACACATCCTACATTACCGAACATGCGGACTAAAATTAAATAATTTAGAAACACTGTAAGTTCATAAAAACTTAAATACACAAAGTAATCAAATACAAACCTCCTTTTCTTTTGATTTTGGCAGACAACAGGTAATACAGGAACAAAAATACGTGCGAGTAAGACATGAAAATTTAAGGTTTCGGGTAATAATGTTTAATAGTGGCCCCAATAAAATAAATAAATTCAGATTTTTTACTATAACGTAAGTGACAGGACGATTTATAGAGCTTCAAAGCATCTGACGAAAGTAATGTCCAGCGAAAAGTGTCCGGCAATGATTTATATGAGTGTACGTGTCAAAAGTGTTAAATCTGGTTTGTAATTTTTATGTTTTGTTTACTCATTTTTTGTACCTATATTACCTATTATCTGCCAAAATTCCCCGAACACAAATGTCATAATATCCAAACCTCCTTACTTATTATAGCATGCAACTACAAGTTTGATACTATAACGTAAGTCTGGCTGTCGCCGGCTCCCACTCTATTATCTTCTTCCCTACTCCCTCATTCCTTCACGTCAATTTTATAACCGTGCCTCGGCTTGTATTCAATTTACTAAAATGCTAACAAAAATGTAAAGCCACAAAACTGTAACACAAACTACGTTGTTCTGAAAAGCTCTCTCGTAAATTACAGACAAAGAGGGCTCCATCACGGGAGGCACTTGTGTATCTGCCTCAAGTGGCTCAAACGCAGCGCGGAAAGGCGTTGTGAATACGAATAACATTTATTTATTTCGAACCTTTTTTACTTAAAAAATGTGAAAAAATCTCACTATTATTATTAACATTTAATTAGTTCAAAACCAATCAATAATGATACCATAGACTACCAGAATAAATAGACATAAACTGGTTTGGTGTCGATACGTCGGCCTTGTTTGAAAAATTACTACGAGCTTGTATATTTTGAAACTTCAAAGTAAATACTCTTAAAAAGTATGTCTTATTCAATTAGTCGTGCTTCATTATAGGAGAACTTTTCACTTAAGAGAGTCGGTTTGGAACAAAATTGTAAAACATACGTCTAATTGTAAAACATGTCTTGTTTACTTAGAGATTTAATTATCAAACATAATAATTTCGTTATCTGTGCGTCAATCCACCTATATCTTCGTGTAACGTCTGAAATTTTGTTCGAATTCACGGCTAATTAAACGGCCGGAGTTGGGGCTTAAACCCCGGGCCAACAAACCCGAACCGGTCGCTTAACGCATGTTGCTACCGTTGCCTCTCCGTGAACCGACATAAATAGGTATACTACAAATATAGACTAGGGCTTAGCAAAGACGCGCACCATTTCATGTTCCGCCCAGCATAATCGTCAGGGTTTAAAATAGTACCATCAACTGCCGGCAGGGGAAATATAAAAAATTCAAATATTTTAATAAAAGTCGTTGTTACTATTTCATGGATGTCGGCTATAAATAAGTAAACACTTATTTGTTAGGAACTGGCATGTAAAAATACCGTCATTTTTGACGGGTTACAGCTAGTACAAGAATAAAAACATTAACTACAGTATAAATGTATCTAAGACGTACGTAAGGGGGTGGAACGGACAGGGTTGAGCCATGTAAAAAATGAGAACATAACATGACCACTATGAGCGGCGCGTGTCCACAATAAATCAGCCGCTACATACAGAAAATTGCATTGGAGACGAGGCGTGTATGCCGCTACTGAAAATCGGGTTGCCGCTTGGAGCGCGCGCAAGTCAGTGCCCAGCGGCTGTTGCCGCGACTGGAGGGGGGCCGCGCGCGCATACTGCTTCCAACTAGCTGTAGAACAACATCGCCCGGACACTAGACCGGAGATTGGCCCTTTGTTGAATGAATATGAAAAATGCAGCCTGTTTGGCTGCCGATGTTATTTCCAGCTACAAGTGTCGATACAAATATGTGTGGAATTTGTATATGTTATGAAAATATTTTTAAAATATGTTGATGTCTTGTAGGAAGCAGCGCTTGGCGCCCTTGTTGTATGCAATATTGTCATGTGCATTATGTTGAATCTCTGATGAGAAAAATGTATTGGAATTTTATGAATTTTTTGAATAAAATGGAAATAAATAATTTTTTATTTGGCACCTGTTGGTGCGTGGACAAAGGTTAGAAGTTTGAGCCGAAGGGATTCTTCCGCGATGTAACGCCCCAAAGTAAAGTATGTGTGTGGCACGCGGTACCCGCGATGTTCGCCAACACTAAATGGGCATGAGTGTGGCACGCACTATTCGCCAACACGGGAGACGAGTCTCGCTGCAGAGGGTCTCGTCTCTTTCCGCCGTTGAATCCGCCGACGGGCAAATAAATGTTTTTTGAATATTCACAGATTTTACAAACTTACCTGACCGGCTATAACTTCTAACGCCTAGTACTCAATTCCGAGCCCCCGTCTGAGATGCGTATATGGGATACCCTCCACGGGGGCCCGAAGGCCTGCACCGGGCGCCATCGTGGAGATGGTCAGCATGAAATGAATGAGTACTGGAAGACCGTGAGAAAAATGTTGGTTTTTTCTCGATTTGGAAACGGTAGTCGCCTGTTTGCGGGCCCACGTCGCGGTAAGCTTGCGCACACGGCTCGCCGTGGAGGATATTAAAAAGTTGAATTTTTTATCAACAATCAGAGCGGCTTACCGTGGACGAATTCCTACTTATGTAGTGTCATTGCATTCCTTATCTGAATGCCTGTCTGGAGAATGTATTTTTATACATGTGGAATGATATAGGCGCGCCTGAGAGTGAAATAAAGAAATTGGTTTTTGGCGCTTTTTTGAATGCCTATAACTCAGTAAATATTTACCTGGAATATTTGGAATTACTGTTAAAATGAGCGCTTGCATGCGCAAATTACATTTGTCATAGCAAAACTTGTAAAACTGCTGTTTTTGATTTTTTATGAATTTTTGAAAATTTGAGCCGTTTGTGGCGAATTTAATTTTAGTTTTTTGGGCCTTGTATGACCCAGCCCGTCCAAATAACTGTGTTATTATCATCTGCTAGGTCTGTTATTACAAAATAACACAGTATTAGTCTCTTGGGAGCTAAAATGCATTTTTATGAATTAATTTGTATCTGTCATATGAAATCTGCCGCGCGGTGAAATTGTGCAACCGCGAATGACGTAGTTCACCGCTCGGCCGCTGGGAGCGCTGCGGCGCCTTCCCAGAATTACGCAATCTCATTGGTTTCTGTAATATGCTATGACGCAATCTTGTGAAATTTTGAATTTTGTATAAATAAAATGCATTTTTTGAGCGGGTACCACTGATACGCCACGCGTCGGTACGAGAACCGCTATTTGGACAATCTTCTTGCTGCCTTTTCTTCCTGACCCTGCTTACCTACTTTGGACTCTGCTTTCTTGGAATTTTGTGACCACTGCTTTCTGACTTGGACTTCGCTTCGGATTTTTTCTTCGACTTTAATACGATAAAAGCACTACTTCGGCGTTTGACTTCTGGCATATCCACGGACTACGAGCTTCACTGCAAATTCTGGTGGCGATCTCTGCCCCACCAGCGAAGACTACTGAGCCGCATAAAAAAGGTGTTCCCATCCGGAACAGGGGGGACATTCTTCCGCTGTGACTTAATCTGTTCTCTTAAGGAACTATTTCCTCTCTGTACATCCTCTTCTATGACCCGAATTCAGAGTCAATACTTAGATGATTTAAAGGCTAAGGTAGGCCTTGAAAGTGTTATTTTGTACTGAAAATTATGTTTTTAAGGCGTACCTTAACCTTTAAATCATGTAAATATTAACTCTGAATTCTAGCCTATGGTGTGTATAGATAGATAGATCTTCTACATATATACAAATGTCTACTATTTCGTGGTAGATAGATACCTATATCTTCTATTCCGTGGTAGATAGATACCTATATCTTCTAGAATCGAATTAATTTATTATTGGACACATGGAAAGTTGGTACCTACCAGGCGCGGTCGCTTCATACATGCTTTGGATGCTCCGCATCCCTTGTGTTAGTGTCTAGAGTCAAAAAGTTTTAGACTTTTTGTTTCCAGCCGAATACAGCACTACAGAAAATAAATTAGTTCAGTATTTTAGAAAACAGTCGTAACACATACTACGACAAGGCGCCCGTACGGAGCGACTCGAAATACATATACATTCTCAACATTGAACATCTATGAATCACGTAAACACAGCCACCAGCAGCGATGGAATCTGTAACGAATTCCGTATCCACACAGAGTTCAAAAATTTGATTTTCGCGCATGCGCATTCATTTCTGCTTGTCGGGATCTTCGGATAGTGGATACGGACTTGAAAACAGCATCCAACGGAGTCACCCGAGGACAGCCGAACGTAGCCGAGGAGCCACGGCTGAAGGGCCGAGACATATTACGAAACGAGCGGATTGTTTTGAGGATTTTGTTTGTGTGACGTATTTGAATACTTGAAACCGAATTATTGAAACATTGAGTGTCGTTCAATTATCTGTTTAAATAATCATTTAAATTAAATTAGATTAAACGGTTTGAACACTCTTTCAAGAACTAGGAAAGTACTCTCCACAACATAACATTATCTTATCTTAACCACACTTGCAATTTTCCTTAGTGAATTTTCCACAAAAAAAAGGACTAAACTAAAACTAAAAAAAAACTACAACCGAAGCACACTAGGCGAAAACTGACTTATTCCCTTGTTATCATTTATATTGAGACAACACTCCTACTGTTTTTAAAAGAGAAGACAAAATTTCACAACGATTTTATAAACAAAGAGCGTCGAATCGAGCTTAAGTTTAAATAAATGAAAACTCGGGTATGTAATGGATTTTTTAAAATAGGTACGAATGACGCATGAAATTGAATAGAAAATTGTTGAAGCGTAGCTTAAAGGATTTATAAAGCTTATTTGACAGACTATTTTTGTTACTAGTTGCATGAGCTAATCTATATTTGGTAGGTATAAACTTAGTATCCAGCATCCCTTATATCAAAAGTCACCGACCGCCACTGGTACCTACATAAGTTGGATAAGCAAATTTCAATTCAGATGGTAACCACCATCTCTTCTGAAAATATTTTCCTCACGTAATAAAGTTAGACAGCCCCAAAAATTTCTTATCGAGAAATTTTAATAAAAGTTCTTTCCATGCCCACATTAGTATTTTCCTTCAAAATCTCATCTTAAAATTCAAGTTCCAATTAAATTATCTAATTTTTTGTGTTCCTACTTTAACAAAAATATTTTAACATAAATATTGCACCCCCTTCAAAAATTGTCCATTTAATTAATTACTAATACGAATTAAATTTTTGTCAGTCGATTAATAGTATTTATCAACACGTGTATTACACTAATACTGAATACGGATACGACAGATAGGTATACCATATATCATCTTTTATTTTATATACTTTATTAGTTTATAATTCGTTGTGGGGTCCAGCACCAAGACGTTTGTCGCGGACTTCATTTAAATATTTCAAGTTTTATGAAGGTTAATTAAGGCAATCGAGATATCTAAACATAAACGACATAAAATCGAAATGTCTTAATGAAACGTCAACTCTAATTATATATCTCGATAACCCGGCATATTATTTAGGATGGAGTTTATTGTTTCCGCAATTGCTTATTTGTGTTTGTCGTTTGTTAAGCCTCTCAAACAAACGCAGGCTTGCTTTTGGCGCAGCTGTTTCGCTTAGTGAGTTTCCTATCAAATATTGTATTTCTTCCTTTATTTCACGCTCTTGTCACTAGGGAAATAGCATTGGCTGATGAAAGGTAGGTTACATGTATATTTTTATAAAATATTATGTGAGAGGTATAATTACATAAAAAATATTTTTTCACCTGAATCCCACAGAGTATCTTCATGAAATTTTAATCAGTTCATGTAACTAAACAACTAAATATTTTTAAAACAAATTAAATAAAAAAAAAGATTTTATTATTTGTCTGTTTCTACTTATATTTATTATTTACATGTTTAATTTAGAATCATTAGAAATCAGTAAAGCATTTAAAAGTAAACAAAATATTATTAATAATCAATTAAATTTAACTACTAGTTCAATTTTAACATTTTTTTCAATAATTTTGAGTAATCAAGAACCTCAGCAATAATAAAAAATTATTTTTCAAATAATTTAGAAAAACAAGAAGAAAATAAATGGGGGGAGTGTTGAAGGAAACAGGAATAAAGGGCGTCCGCGAAAGACCTGGCATGATCAAAAACTACAAATATTGAAGGATGGCCCTGTTAAAAACCTCAACAACTGTAGAGCTTGCATGAGAAGATGTACTAAGGTAGCCGAAGCAAAAGTGGTGTGCCAAGATAGAAGAATATGGCGTTCTATCCTCTCTGCCTAGAGAGGATAGAACGGTGTGAAAACCCTGCAGGGAAACGGTGTGATGGTTAGTTAGTTAGTTAAACATTTATAAAACACCCTGACGGTGGAATGGCTTTTCCGAAACATGTAATTGTACCTAAATAATAAATAGAAGTAGATACAAACAAATAATAAAATCTTTTTTTTTTAATATCAATCTACAAAGTTGCTCAACCAATTGAAAAAAACATATTTAATTAATTAATTAGAAATATAATATCTAAAGAAAATATAATTTTTCAATGGCCAAATATTTTCCGGTTATCTACTATTCTAATTGATTCGTCTAATTTGTTTTGAAAATCATATATCTACCATTTTTTTATAAAATTAAAAATTCATAACATAAAAAATAAATATATTTTCTCTCTGTCCACCGTATATGCAGCCATTTATTTTATTTATATTTTTTAATATTGTATACAAATTATCAACAGGTCTTTTTAACCCTGATGGATAACCTCGTACGATATAAAGGTGCAATGTAAAGCCTTTTTATGACATTTAGGGGAATAACTGGTTATTATATATAGAATACACTTTTTGAAACTTAACATAATTACTTTTAATGACTGTAAAAAATAATATTAAAAGTTATATTACAAATTAACAATTTAGAAGAGCAAAGAAGATATTAAAAACTGTTGCACAAGTATAGAAATGTGTGGGTTCCAAAGTTAACGAAATATAATCACTCGATACTCAACGATCCTTGGCGTTTCAAAAAAGACTAGTTACTAAGTATATGATTATATTTACTTTTGAGCTTCAAATGCTCTTGGATTTCGCGGTTACTTTTCGCGCACTTTTATACTCAAATTATTTTGGAAAATATACGGGGTTATGTCGAAAACGTTAACAACCTCGCTGGACTATATTCGTGCCTTGATTATGAGTCGAAAATTTTCAAGCAGCCATGACCTAATATCAATAGTTTTGAAGTTATGCAGGTTTGCATATAAGTTTGCATTTTTAAAAAATATTTCTGACATATTTTTTACAAAGTGTTGAACTATCATTACAGTAAGTTATATCGATTACGAAAACTTCATTTGTTTCGATAGAAGTTAAATAAATTGATTCGATATAAGTTACTGTAATGATATTCCAACGTATTACAAAAAATAAGTCAGAAATATTGAGAAAAAAAATGCAAAATTAGATGTCGCATATCTCCATAACTATTGATATTAAGTCATATTTGCTTCAACATTTTTTACTCATAATCAAAGCAGGAATATAGTCCTGCTTTGATTATGAGTTATAGCTTAATAATGTTTTCTAAATAACGATGCACATACTATGTGTTAGTAGATATCTCTCTCTCTCTCTCTCTCTCTCTCTCTCTCTCTCTCTCTCTCTCGTTCTCCCTCTCTTAGACGATGGGCTCACCATCGACCACTCGCCCATAGTTCTTGTATTTTTAATGTCCGTTTACATTAGTAGTACTTTAAATATCGTACGCACTCCCCAACTAACTGTTCCATACACTATAGATAATTTATTGTCACCGTGTCTCCGTTTAATGAATTTACTACAAAACATAAACGAAACAAAGTTTTGTATCATGGTTTTTGATGGTGTACACTCATACCTACACCATCAAAAATTATTCTCAATACTTTATCATTTTATTAACATCCTATAATATCCGATTAAACGAAACATTGAAGAGTGCCACACATATTTGTTTAAAAACCCGCGTATTGATTCTATTCATTTGAAATTCCATTATAATTGTTTACTTATTCATACCACCAGGCGCCACCTACCGGAAATTGTACAAGCTGCCACGCTAGACGCATGTTAAATTTTCTATGATTTAATGATGTCATTCTTGATGCATGATCAAAAATGCACAATTTGTATATTTGGGTTTGTTTTTGTAAACATTTGCGTACCTGTGACCCTTACTTGGAATGTTACATGCTATTTAAATAACAACAGGCAAGTTTGTCCAAGAACATAATGTATACCTGGATTAACTCATTTAGATTTTTTTCTAACACCCCGTGGAACACCACAATCCATGTAAATAAATTGACGAACGTCTCTCAGATGGTTGTTCTTTTTTTGGGTTCATTGTTCTCAGGACTTTCTGGTCTGGATTTCTCAATCGTGTCATTTCAATGAATATAGCAATGATGAACAATTAGATGTGCTGTATTTTAAATTTGCGAAAATTATAGCATTAATAATACATCAACTTAAAAAGTAGATGTGTTGAAATTGAGCTATATTTTGTTACCAAAAGGATTTTAAATACCATTAATTTTAAAAGATTGCTTGTAAACAATCAATTTAATTCGTACTTCACATCAATTTTGCTAAACAAATAATTTATTAAACACAAATCTTTATTTTTACTGATTCTTCAACGGACCTTGGCTATCGTCATGTTAAATCATCACATGGCTCTACAGGAAATTACGCAAAAACCTTTACCTTACATTTTGCCTTGTTCATTATTTGACATAGCCTCTGTGAAGATACAGACGCAAAGTTAAAATCGTTATGACCAATAAAACAAAAATATTAATAATAATAAAAATGCATATCAAAATAAAAATAAATGGGTCAACAAGTTTTAGGTGGCATCCAAGTACCTACCCGGTCTTGGCCGCCTTGCACGACCAGCTCGACTTTTAAAAATATCAGAATTGATTTGGATTTACGCATGCGTAGGGGTGGGATTGGGGTGTGCGTGATCGCGTAGTATAATTCACTAGAACGAGTCTTTCGAAAAACAGACTCGGCGAATATTGGCCTGAAAAATGGCTCAAATTGATTCTGGAACATGACAAAAATGTGCATTAACATTGATGGCACATATGACACACATAAAATATGATACAAATGTTTGTTTGCATACAATACGCCAATATCACATAAAACTTTTATTCAATGTGGGTAAAACATGCTTCTTTTGTTTTATTTTATTCATCCAACAGGAGATTTAATCGCTTGGTAAGACAAAATACAGAAAAATAGTTAAATATCTCCCACAGTTAAAGGATGACACAGATAAGACATAATTATAGATAAGTCAATTTGATAAAAATGACACAAAACAATTTTATAGATTCATTTAACGTATTGTTCGTAATTTATCTTAACATAAAATGTTCGTAATATATGTAATGCACATAGTCAGGGAGGTGGACGAGTTTCTAGTATCTGCCTCACCATATGACGATACTATTTATATTTAGTATTAAAAATATCTATTGAATTCAAGAGGTAATAATTATTATTTGAGCAATATGCGTGGGATGGAAAAGGATTTCCAATTATTGGTATGATAAGTTGGAAGGGAAAAGAGGTACTTCTGTCTGGAAGGTCAGAGTAGGACGTTTATTAAATAAATAATTAATAAACGTTGTGTTTTATCTACATATTTAGGTGAAAAATAAACAGGGGGCATAAACCAATTTTCGTTCATCATTTTATAGAAAACATCCCCTGAGCGAGAAGGTTCTCTCTGTCTTTCTCCCTCCTTGCCGTGAATCATATTAATAGCGTATCTAATTCCAGGGGGTAGGTAGCGCCCCGGGAAATACATTTTATGTACATCTTGAGGGTAAATTACGTCACCCTGCAAAATTACAAAATTACAACGTAACGAGTTTTATTTTTTTATTTATTTTTTAATTTTTTTTTATATAATTTATATACAAAATATTAAGAAGAAAGGTATATATACCCTTAAAGTTTAACTGGACACTTGTCTGCAGGTTCATTGTTACAAATAAACTTAATAACAGCACTATGTTCAATTTTACCTATTTCGTCTTGGGTTCGCCGCGGTGGGGGACGAAATAGAACACTTAAGCAATTCGAAACTTTTATTAAACACAATTAGTTGGACACAAACTTTCGCTTGAACACTATACCGTAATTCGCACTAATTTTCACCGGAAAGATCCACTCGTCTCTGGTACACTTAATATTCGTAGTCTAGAGTATTCCATCCCTTTGTGGAACACTTTATTCGACAATATTTTTATATGCGGGTATGTTCTAAGAACGCATATATATCTCATATTCATAGCCCTTGTCTCTGTGAGACTTCCATAATTTATCTTAACTTTATTCGCCGTTTATCTATCTTCTAACACTTACTTGACGTGCAATGCTATCACTGTCTATATATGGTCCCGATCTCGAGAACCTTCTTGTGTATGCCCGTGTATTCCACAGACTTCCAAATCTTTCTAAAACATTCTAAAATGTATGTTTCGGTACCCCTCGATAATGTATAGCTCCTCTCGTTTCTAGAATTTCTTAACAATATTTTGATGCCACTAAAATGACTTTATTTAAACAATTTTACAAAACGTGGTCAATCGATTTGAAAAATAGAAGACCAATGTAGTTATAAAAAGTAGATTTTTTAAATACATGAGATATGTTATATATAAGAACTATATTTGTGCCATAAATTAAATAAATAAATAAAAAATTAAAAAATAATAATAAAAAAATAACCAATAATTATTACTCGTCTACAGTCCCAGGTCGTGAATTTTTCAGATTATTTCAATATTTATAATTCTCGATTAAATGAATTCTGATTTAAATAATACAAATAACATATGTCTCATAGATACGAAGCTATTTGTATAGAAAAGTATTATGTAACTCTTTATTAAAGTGCTTACAACCTATCTTAAGGCAGGCTTAAGTGATCACTGTACACAATTCTGTTTTTAGAACATATTAAAAAAATATATATTGTGGATTCTAATTTGTTCGTTTTTAATTTCTTTACCATAAAAATTTTATTGTATAACATCACAATCAACCCACTAATTGTCATAAAATGTTGACACTAATTTACATTGTTTTTAATATCACACCAGGACTTGTCAGGGTGATTGTTAATAATCTGTATGTTAAAAAAATAATTTGATTTCTTTCATTTTAATCATAGGATTTACTAATAAACATATTATTTTTCACTGGTTGTATACATTTTTTAATCGTAATTAAATGACATTCTGTCATTATTATAAGCTAAGATTTATAAATTAATTGCTCTCTCCGTAAGCCTTATTTTCAATGATTTATCCTGTGCTACGTGACTTAACATCCGGCAGTTCAGAAACGCCACCCCGAGGTTCCGGCGGATGTGACGTTACACGAAGCATCCTCTACTAATGACGTAATGATCTAAAATCCTATATACGACACGTACATCTACATTTCCCAGTCGAAAACATAGCGATCTGTTTTAAAGCAATTTTCTCGATCTGCTGGATGTAAATGTCAGCTTGATTATCGCATGTTTGATAGTAATTTAAAAAAGCTTAATTTATTTTAAGATTGAATACTATGTTTATTCAGCGGATACCCCAATAAAATTTGTCACGAAAAGTACATTAGAAATAGGACGAAAAATTTTTTCGAAATATTTTTGTTTGCCCTCACCTAACCTAGTTATTTATTTGACCTGACCTAACCTAACCTAAACTAGTTCGGTTCGATGTACGAAAGTACGTTAATGTAGGCGTGATTGCCATATGTGCGAGAAAGAGGGAAAGTTATATGACCGCTCAATGTTAATGCAACAACGCACTTGATAATTTTTTGTTTATCCCTAAAAGGCTTTTGTTATTTTTTTTATACATTATGGCTTTTAGTCGATTCGACTAACAAGTAATTCTTACATCGAAAATGGCGACACTTACCAGCGTGACGCAGCCGTCCCTGGAGACGTTCTATCGGTGACTGAGTTAACACGTAGTCATCGCAATACACTCGATGGTTTGAAAGAGAAAGCAACTAAATACTAAACTTAAAAGACTAAAGGACTACGTAGGGAGGGAGGGGACACTACATGTTAGGACGCACATTATTTCGTTGTGTTGGTATTTACCAGGGACGTGCAGTGAGAACAAGAGGGCGGGATATAAACACCAACACAACGAAACAATGTGCCCCGTACGCATGGCTTACACATACTAATGCGATTGTTTTTTTAAATAAAAATATGTTTCCCAGGCGTATTCAGTGAGTGTACAAACACGAGTTTTACGAAAACACATATTTAGGAAAAAACTAAACTATATATTTATCTGACAGAATATTATGATATATTCAAATCTGAATAATATGTTAATAATTGTGATGGGAATATTACGAAATACATATTTTATTTAAATTTTTTTTCAAAATATATGTTTACGTAGATGTCATGCTTCAATTTAATCACTGCACGCCCCTGCATAATATTGTCACGTGTCGTGGCTGCGGGGGGAATGAATGAAAACAATGGAAATTATTTAGCGATTTATTAATTAATTATTCAATGTACAAAGTCAATTAACACGAATTAAATTTGACGCTATTCTTTAATCTACACAATATCACTCATTTATGAACACTTATTATCGCTGGGTAACACGTCTTTAACATTCACCAGAACATTCCATCCAGTTCTCGCTCGCAGTATTTATCGCTCTGATTTATTTCGCCAATTAGGTACATCGCTCGATTATTCACTTTATTTATCGCTTCAATTCCCTCACGACTGACCACACTGGGCGTCGTTTTGCGCTTAATTCGCGGCCGAGTTCGCACTGTACGAACTGTCTACAACTCTTCTGCCGCGGCCGGCGCCGTATTTATACCCTAAAATGCTGGTATTTTCGTACTTTCTAAAAGGTTCTCGTTGCTTGTTGGTTGAACCAGACGTTTCTAGACGTTTCCCGAACTTTAGATTGTTATAGGCCGTTCTCGATTCTTCGATTGTGTTGTGATTAGTGACATAATATCACCAGTGCGTGACATTCCAACAGTGTGTTAATTATTCTTTTTATCATCTCGTTATTATATACAAGAAATATGAGTATCCGGGATAGAAGTGAAGAAAGAAAACTAAGAATATTAAGTAAATACAGAAATATTAGGTCAAGCATAATACACAAAAAGTAACCCATAAAAAACAAGTTTTTATTATACTCCCTTTTTTTGTAAAATATAACAACAATTAAAGACGAATTAAAACATATAACATAACACTAAACTTAGAGTAATTTAATATATTTCTAAAATGTCAGATGTTTTGAGCTTTGATAAGACACTTTATACTTTGAAGATTAAATTCTAAAAACATTTGTTAGTCAATTTAGATTTTCGACATTCGTAGTGAAGTACCTATTATGCATACCGACGGAGCAATTCAAATTTAGAAAATATTCCGCGACGTTATCGGGCCGCCGTTGTTGTAATCAAACTTTACAAATGATTCCAATTTGAAAAAACCAATAAAATTTCTAAAAATTCGAAATTATACTATAATTATTAATTTTTTTAACGAAAATTTGATAGATCTTCTTGATCGTCGCCACGAGTCTACTTGCCAAGTTTCAGCTCGATTGGATCACGGGAACAGGGTCAAAAATCGATCCAAAATTTTTGTTGACGGCAAGCAAGCAGACGCCACGAGTTAATATAAAGGGAGTAAAAATAGAACATGCAATATCATAGACAGAAGTAAAGCATCACGCTAACAAAATTAAGTGGCTAAGTGTGGTATAAACAAAAGCATGAGTAGTTGTTGGCTGTATACTTTCTTGTATGTGTGCGATGCGAGCTTAACAAATGGAATAAAGGTACAGATACACATGCTTCTTTACTGGCATGCTAATGAGCATGCCACTAATAAGCATGCCCTAACAACTGTACACACTTGCTCATTACTGGCATGCTTATTAGTGGCATGCTCATAAATAAGCATGCCCAAAGCTAACAATCAAACACACATGCTTATTAGTGGCATGCTCTTGTCATAGAATAGAGACGCTCTTGTTCAAAATGGAAACTTTGCAAACTGAAATAGAAAATTCAAGTCAACCAATAAATCAAAAAAGTTCCCGAGTTTCCATCCGCACATTCGTAAACATTATTTCTCACTTTATTATTTTTACACAACGGTGACCGAGTATTCCACAGACATTCGTGATTCCTATAATAAGTTACGAAAAGTAATGTTTTATCATCTCCCCAACGCGCCATATTTGTTTCATCTGTCGCGGACTGAGAAGATCGCATCGATAATACTAGCCGCGAAGCCCGCGAATGACATAAGCATGCTCATAAATAAGCAAGTCTGTTCACACATGCTCCAAAGATACCCCTTCTCTATGGTGAATGACTGTGGCATGCTTATAAATCAACCGGCGGTTGATTTTTGAGCATGCCACTAGGTGGCATGCTCATTTCTAGCAATGTGCGTACACACGTGCCACTAATAAGCATGCCACTGTCAAAATCGATACTGCGCATGCTCACGTGCCACTAAAGAAGCATGTGTATCAGACGCCTTAATACTATTCCAGTTAAGTTCGCGTTCAGTGATGGTGATTTATTTATTATTAAGTAATTTAAACTCGTGACGATACATTAAAGTAAGATGCGAGCGATGTTTGAGGTTTTTGAAAAAGTGTCCCAAGCTTTTGATTTTATTGACATATGCATATATTTTCATCGCTTTTAATACTGTGGCTGTTATAAAATATATTTTCTCCTTTTTAGTAATTTTGGTAAAATCGTGTTTTTATTATAATATTATTTTCATTTTTTAGTCATATTAAATCTTGTAATCCATTCTAGCCTCAAACCTCAAACGAAGTATTATAGTAATATAAACTTACAGATATCACCGGCAAATATAATGGCCGATACAATAATGCGCCAGCAATAAAAAGATTACTGAAACTGATTTTGTAAAATTAATCAATAATTATTGTAGTGTCATCCGGAATACGTCTCTTTGCCAAATTTCAGTGCAATTGTTGACCAGTTGTATCAAATATTGATTACGAAATTTGTCCAGATATAAGGACAAAAAAGTGGGTAAAAATAGATGTATTGAAAAAATATTTAGTTACCACTGGGATGCGAATCAGGGACTTTTCGTAGCCATTACATTTATATACATTTTCAAAATTTCAAACTTCTACATAATGTACATTTACATTTATGTACATTTTCAAAATAGCCTTTGTAATTGATACATCTGTTATTTAATTTTTCAATCATCAAATTTATATTTTGCAGTGAATCCCAAAGGTCTGCACGCTATAAGGGGACATAATTAATCTATCAATTTTATTTAATCTGGAATATCTTCGATACAACACGTAATATAGCAACCAGTCACGTATAACTGTAACTTTATATTTTATTTAATAAATAAATGTATTCTTATGTGAATTATTTTGAATAGATTTTTTATTAGCTGTCCTTATAATGTTCTAACTCTGGAAAAAATGTTTGGGTCAGAAGTACCACGAACTAATCTCATTTGATCGACATGCTTACCCAGGCGTAATAGTTCTGGCCAACCAGAGAATAATTATTATCGAAATGCGCCAAAAAGTTTTTTTTTTCATTTTTTAATAATATACCTTTTGATTGACATGAAATTACCTTTTCGACTTGTGAACATTATTTTGATTGACGAATCCTTTCAACTCTGTTGTCATTTTTTTTTAATTCTTTGCTTTTATATAGTGAGATGTGAGGAATTTTGTCTAGAGAGAACTGTAAATTCGAAATTTAAAAAAAACAGGATCGTCTAATTTATTTTATTTGAAATATACATATAATAAATATAATTTATTGACATTAGTTTTTTTTATTTAGATAAAATAGAGTTTAAATAATAGATAGGGCAGTTTTGCATATAATCGTTTGATCCATATTTCATGATGTTTTGTTTTAGCAAACATTTTAACACTCCACACTTTTCTTATGTTTGATAATACTATATACTTCACACCTAGTGCAAAAACTACCAGTCTACCCCAAAAAATTAATCTTCGTTAAAAAAAAAAGTATAATTTTTCCAATATTTTTATATTGTGTCTTGTATCGTGTCGTATGTAGTACCGGTGAATGTGTCGAAAATGTTCAAGCAACCATGACATGATTAATAGTTATGGATATATGCAATATCAAAGTTTGCATTTTCAAAAATATTTTTGACTTTTTGTGTGAAAAGTTGAACTATCATTATAATAATTTGTATAGATTATAAAAACTTAATTTTCTTCAACACAACTCAAATAAAATGATTAAAACCTTCTTAAAAAAAATATTTTAATTTTTGCAAGGTTTTATATCATTTTATTCGACATGCATTAGAGCGAATGAATTATTCACAATCAATATAGGTTACTATAATTATAGTTTAAATTTTTTCAAAAAATACGTCAGAAATATTGAAATAGAATTCATACTTTGATACTGCATAGCTCTATAACTACTAATGTTTTCTTGAACATTTTCGACTAATTATCATGGCAGGAATCCACCTGTAAAGGCCCCTACACCTGTCACCTGAGACACTATATATTGAAGATCATATACATACCTTTGTATGTTTGTGTTTAAACCCATCAGCGAATAACTATTCTTCTTATAAATTGTATATGCAAGAGAGAAAAAAAAATTAACGTGAAAAAGTATAGCAATGTATGCATATTTTTTGATAGCTCAACCGATTGTAAGAGCGCAAAGACATATTACTATTATTTAAAGTATAATTTATGAGTATGATACCTCGGTATTTTAATGTAACGTCTAATGACATGTAGCTATCACCTAATCGCAACACATTTACCTCCCCTATTATCTACTTACAGGCTGGTATCGCGTGTGTCGAGATGGTTAAAAGTTCTTCCATCCCACGCTCATCCCCGCACCCCTTACCGTATCCTATAATACCTGTACAAAACAGAATTCCATGTTTTAATTGATGATGCACATAACATCCCACCGTTAAAATAATATTAATATCAGAATTCCTCCCTTGTGACGAAGGGACGAAGGAAAATAAACCAGCGCTTTCTACGATTTTCACTGGCAGGCTTGCCTCACGAGAATAAAATTCTTTCTGGGTAATTCTGCCGTGGGTCGTAGCGTCGCTTCCAGCCATATTTCAGGGGTATCATCAGGGCTGACGTGACGCACAAGGAAATCTCTTATTAGCTATCCATCATCAAGACATGTTAATTGACCCCGTTGGAGCAGAATCACCGAGGAAATGCTTTTCATGGACGGCTGCTGCTCTTTATTGTTTGTTTGTTTTTGAATTTAATTTTTCATCCTAGATTATAAATTTCATTTAATAATAAATAATATCTTCATTGTCTTCAAATCGACATTTTCAGAGAAATATTTACATTATTTCTAAACCCGGCGAGCACAAGCATTTGTGTCACAAAAAGGATTCTACAAAATATTATATTTGAAAGTGTTTTGTGTCAATATAGCGCCTTGCGCTGCGTCTTCACCTTGAAGGTAGAGAAGAGGTTTTGTGTGGACGCCTCCCCGTCCCGCTCGCATTCCCATGAGTGTCAGCAGGGCGGTGAGGACGGCCACTTGAGCATTAAAAAATGCTGAAAATGGGTGGCAAAAGTGTAAGGCCGATATGGGAGCTTTTGCTCATAGAACGGCCTTGGGTGTGTGGTGGGTCCCTCGTCTCTTGTTAATTCCCGATGGTATATGACAAAAAAAAACTCTTAACAGCATTTTGTATTTTGCTCAAAACTGTCTTAAAAATTTTATATTCTTTTTATAATGTATTTTGGACACGGCCTTAGGATAATTCTCAATATTACGGTGATTTTCATACGCTTTTTGATTTATAGTAGGTGTATTTCCTTTTTCTGAAAATTTTGTAGTAGTAGATTTGAAGTCCAGAGATTAGAAAAAATTAAGATAATCCACTAATAAATTCCTATTTTCATATAATATAATAATAATAATACTAGGTGAAAGCTCGTGGGAACCAATCATTTTATTTATTGTGGAACGTACGTTACGTTTCGTACGCAAAGCTCAGTTGATTTATTTGAGAAATGAAACGCCCAGAAAATAAAATTATTTTTCATGCCTAGTCAAGTAAAAAAATGCCAAACGTTTATAGTGTCATTGTATTCAAAATATGCGTGACACGCTGACATATATTACATATGATTGGTTAGAGTTATTTTAATGGAAAATGTGATAAGCTAACCCGTGGACACTATGGGTTTATAAATGTAATTGTTTTGTAAAAGAAATCCCTTAAGGTTGATCTGTTCGTTTTCATGTTTACATCTTTCCTGGTAGACATTGTTTGATATTTAGTCTTATTTCTTTATTATTTCTTCTAGTGCTTGTCCAGTTATTTATCAAGCATTAGGATTCATATTTTTTATTTTTAGCAGCAGATTGAAATAGTTGAACTGTGGACATGAACCATGTCCTTCGTCTTCCAGGACAATAATACATTTTTTCTGCTCGCAATTTTACATTGAATGATGAGATGCAGAATCTGGTACATTTTCGGGTATCTCACGGTCTCTCTGGCTTAAGCATTGCAATCTCCTAGTTTTATTGTTACTTTTTCATTATATCACTTGTTAATCATTTTTTAAAAGCTGACTTCAGATCCAAAATCTCTTATCGTTTAAACATTGTTTCACTGAGTGACCATGATTCCATCCCAAATTAAATTAAAGGAAATACTGAAAACGGGTTACGGGAATACATCTTAGGTACTCTTTTTGTTCGTAAATTCAAGTTTAACTCATGCCTGTACTATACTTTCTTCCTGTGAAAAAATGCAGGCTTGCTTCATATGACATTAATTTCCATAGGAGCATAAAAGTTTTCTTTTAATTTTCATCCCGGGTAGACTATTTTATCTACTCTTTCCACAGGATCTTGACAATTACTCGAAAATAATTAATGTTTTATTCACCAAAAGTCACTAGACACGAAATTATTGGAACACTATTCTGTAATTCGCACTAAATCTTGCACTAGTCACTCGAGAATATTTTACTTGTCTCTAGAAATTCTAATTCGCACCGTTCGATCGCCTCTGATAATTTCGCACGCAGGTACTCTTTTACGCATTTGTCTATGCCCGCGGTATCGCTGGTCGTCAAGTCAAAACTGTACTGTGCAGCGATGGCTCGCTCATTTTTATATAATACTATTTGTCGTTCCGCGAATGTTGCGGCATAACCCTGTGCTTTTGAGGGCACATTTTGGATGGCAGCCGTGCGGCCCCGCTCTACTTATACAAAACTGGATCGTCTTTAGAATTAAAAAAATGCCGAACTGGTGGCGAATGAGCAGAACCGATATAGGAGCTTTTGCTTATAAACCGGTTCTGGCTAAGCGGTGGGTCCGCCCTCATTTTGCTTTTGACTAACTTCGAGTTCTTTCAAAACTATTGCAGACTGTTCGGAAATCTTCGATTATGTGTCGTTCTACTCGATTTTAAGAATCCCGTGATAGTATTTCTTTACGTCAACGTTTCCATAATTCAGGGATCTCGCGTACTTAGTCAATATGGATGAGATGATTTCCTCCAGTAGCGACTGGCTAGATAGTAATGTCCATATTTAGAAATATCCGCTAATAGCGATTAGTACGTTACCTCTCATCATGGCGCAAAAAACTTTTGAACGGGAATGAACTTTGAAAATTCCACCATAGATACCGTCTGCACGGCGAAGTCAACACGTTTAGACCGCAAAGCTGAAAACCGTGCCAAGTTCAAAGCGATACAGAAAACTCAGTCTTAACTAATCACTGTTTTCAACCGTTTAAGTGCTCGTTTGTTACACGCGCTGGAGATTTTAACAACCGTTAAAATTCTGCACGAAACTGCTAAATTATTGTTCGCGTTATTTTGACGAACCCCAGCGAAACTTTGAAGGTCTGATACGCGACAGAGGAATGTGCGCTGTAGCGAAAAGTGCGCAAGTCGAGTTTTATTCGTTGACGCTGTAAACCGATTTGCTTGTCAAATAACCGACTTCCTGCATAATAGCGCAGGAATGTTGGAAAAGGATTATTTATGTCGTTCCTGTAACCTTGTCGAGTGCTGCCTGAGTATTTTATTCGAGAACACGCAGGAATCATTATTATCCCTTCAGGTTGTTTCGAGTGGCATTTCGTTATTACTTTTTCCAAACTTAAAATATCAATTTGCTTTAACGGCTGCGAAAGGATGAGAAAACTTTTGTGACAGCCTGCCAAAAATTTCCTTTTTATATGATATTTGCTTTATATTACGTCGAGTTGTCCGAGAGTGTATTTTTACATGTCCACGAAATAAGACACCGTAAGATTTACATAATTGGTGTAAATTTCGTTATTATGTACCTATTACATATTGGGATTTTGATCTAGATATAAAACATAGATCAGCTTTGTAGAAAACGACAAAAATCAATAATATTATTATTAACGTTAATAACATTTCATAAAGGAAAATACTATGTATACGGGGCAATATCTACTAAAATAACAAAATTTATCCTCAATTTAAATTAAAATTTGATTTTAAATTTTATGCTGAGATTTCAATAGCAAATATATCGGTTAAACTTCTAGAAATCTCAACATTAGACTAAAAAAGCATCGTCGTTTTCTAACTAGTAATAATTTTTCTGAATTCGCGACCCACATCATGGAAAATAATCATTATTTTCACTCATCTACCATTAAACTTATCTATAATAATAATAAAAGATAGTAATAAATATAATAATTTTGAAAGTTAAGTAAGTTTACAAAACTTTAGAAAATTTGTTAGAAGTTTCAACAGTCGAAGAGCGTTTGTGCCAGGACAGAAAATGTGGCGTTCTATCCTATCTGCCTACCTCTCTGAGAAATGGCATGATATTTAGTTAGATAGTTAAAAAATATATAAATTTTATTAAAGTTAAATATAGCGAAACACGTCACAAACACACCCAGACTTGAGAAAATCTTGATATATTGTGACCCCATGGGATCGAACCCGATAATTCCGCTATGGAAAGCCAGTGTCATGGCCACTGGACTACGGGGGCTTTACTTCCATTACTCAACCGGTTGAGAGGCGGTAAAAATAGTCTCACAATCCCAGGGTTTTTGTATTTAAACTACAGAACCCTTGTCAGTTCAAGGGAGGGAAACCACAATATTCCTTGTTCTCAAGAGGTAGTTCAGGCAATTAATTCCTTTCAAATCGCGTATAAAACAAAGCTCGATTCAAACAATTCAAATGAAATAGGTCAGGATTTTTAATGGCCTCTGTGGTTTTATTACAGATTTCTTTATAACCCAAAGAGAAATACTTTGTTTTCGCCATTTATATAAGAGAAGAAAACAAGGTAGTTATATTTTTCTTAATTATAATAATGTCACCACAAAATGATTTTGCTCTTTTTGAAGAAGAAATAATAAATGTGCTTTGATCCAATGCAGCAAAATGAACTTGTGTAATGGTAAGTATGATAATGTGTGTTGTTTGGATGTCAATGTAGAGCATCTCAACAAATTGGAACGCCTTCAAAAAGAAGCAGAGAGAAGAGGGACCCACCACACGCCCAGGGCCATTCCATGAGTAATAGCTCCCATATCAGCTCCACACTTTCGCCACCCATGTTCGGCATTTTTTTAATGCTAAAGTTACCGTATTCACCGGCCTCGCTGACACTCGTGAGAATGCGAGCGGGACGGGAGGCGTCCACACAAAACCTCTTCTCTGCCTCCAAGGCGCGGAGACAAATGACAATTGGAACATACTTATCATCCATTAAGTGGAAATTACAAGTTAGATATGCAAAAGAAATGCTATAGTTTAAGTACAAAATATGAATGTACGAAGTCCATAGTATCCATAGTTATAGGCATAAAGTTTAAAACGCAACATTTAGACATACAACTTACTGGAGCTAGGTTTAATTAAAATGTATACAGAATTGCACTTTAGAGACAGTTATTAGAATAATTCACTACCTTCAGGGAAAAATTACAACAAAATAACAAGCACAAACATTAAAAGTCTCGCCAGTCATCAAAAAGAAGCATCCGTTTCATCTTCCACCTCTGAAAATCCGATCACACCTCATTCTCAATTCCGCAATCTTTTCCACTGGCCTACAATCCGACAACGCCACAACATCCATGTTTTATAATATGCTTTTCAACCCTCACTCACCCCAGTACCTAAATTACAACTTTTCATCTAATCGTGGCCTTCCATTAAGTTCAGCTGACAGTTCACTATCCATCCCCATTCATAATACTTAATTCTTTAGCTCCTCATTCGAAACGCAATGGGCTAGGCTATAGGATCAACTGTGCACAGATATAAAGAGTGCAACGTACTCGTACATTCCTCCGTTTCGTTGTTTTAATTTCACATTCCTTTGGAAAACATAAATTATGACTACCTCTAGAATCAAGTAAACCTACATACATTATTATACAAACGAAAAACAAACGAGCAAAACCATAAACTCATATTTTGATTGTTCCGAACTATGGCGCCTAATAAATCTGCGTGTTCTTAATCCAGATATGCGGCACCGTTCACTCTTCACACTGTTCCACTCAATTACTAACTACCACACATATCCCACTATTCCACGGATACATCGACTGGCAAATTATTCAATTTCAGGTATCGATATATTTAAAAGCGCTTGAAGGAGCCTCTATCATCAACTTAATTTATCTGTTTCTACATAAATCTTGTAAATTAGGTTATTATTCTTCTGTTTTATTGTCTTCTTCCATTTGTTGTTTCAATTGCTCTACTAAATTGTGTGGTCGGTTGGAAAAAATTTCCAACTGACAATAAACCCGCCATCATTTTAATATGTATACAGAAAGTTAATAATTATATTTAACAATATTTAACAAGAACGGAATTACTGGATTATTAATTAAGATAAATTATATAAGTCTCACAGAGACGAAGCTATGCATATGGGAAACGTGTATAAAAGTCTTTATAGGGTTTGGCCTAGGGCTTATCAGCTGTATCAGCTGGATCAGCTGTATCAGCTGGCTTGAGTGATCATCTTACACAATGCAATGTTCACCCTTTAAAGCCTTTAAAGACTTCCATACACGTTTCCCGTATAAATAGCTTCGTGTCTGTTTTCTTTCGTTTATATTAATTACTCGAGACTTCTTTAGTTTATATTAATATAATATTTTATTTTTAAAATGAAACATTAAAGAATTTTACGTTAAAAGTCAACATGGATCAGTCGGACAGTGCAAAATACAATATATAACGAATGGTAGCTCACTTCACGCTGAAGCTAAAACTAGGATCAATTAAATTATCTTAGTCACTCCAGCTCTCTTCCCAACAGTAATGGAAATATCTTAGGGTTATTTTATTAACCCTTTTTTCGTGTACCTACCCTCTCGTACTTTCCAAGTTAAACACTTTGGATAAAATTATTTTCCTAACTAATCAAACACAATCTATTCGCTAAAAGCTTTTTCAAATATACCTGAATAATCAAACCAAAACAAAGAAAGTCGTTCAATTATATAATATTATCATTGCCAAATTCAATCTAATAAATGTCCTACGTTTCAATCATTTCTAGCCATTTTCATAGTATTAATACCAAATAGTTTCTCCCTCATAAATTAAACATATTTTGATTTTATTATCTTCGAAATTGACCTATTATAGAATATGGTTAATACATTGTGAAAAACCAATAATTTGATGTCAATTTCTTTGTACGTCGTATACTATAGCTACTATTTGAAATCGTACTGATTTTGAAGACGAAATGAGATCAGTAGCTTGTTGGTGGAGTGGTTATGACCCTCGCCTAGTGATCTGATAGTGAGGTCGGTGGTTCGAGCCCCATTTCAGGACACCAGCAAGGTAAGCCTATTTTCATAGAACAGGTTTTTGGCTTAGTTTGAGAATAGTAATAATATATTCCGTGTTCGCAACTCTATTTAAAAAAAAAGATTACCTATTGGATCCTAGTAACGATTGTGAATGGACATTCGAAATTATTTTTATTGGGGATTAGTCAGTGAAAACTAGGCCTATTAAAAATATCTAAAATATATAAAATAAAATTGAAATAAAAAATACTGATACTTAATGAGGTTCGAAATCCCGACCACTGTATGACTGGGCAAGTGTCTTAACAGCTAGACCTACAGGCACATAATCGTATAACAAGCCTTTGAGCAACTTTGTGAAGAGCTTCATTGAATAATCCATACATGAGTGAACGATACAGTAACCTATTTTAATTTAAAAGCTTGTCAATTTTAAAAACACGACCTGATTCATTCAAAGCGATAATTTATCAACTGGCAAAGATTATTTTTTACAAGTCTTATAATTTGTAACAGAATTTTGCAACAGATTGTAAACAAAGCCCAAACTATCTGAAAAGGTTGGTTTTCTGGTCTTGTAAGTCTACTGAATATTAATTGCTTCTAGCGCGTTAAACAGCTCTCTAACACTTTTTTACAAACAAAAGCAGTAAGGTTTAGTTTGAAGTAAAGTTTATTAAAATGCTCGACCTCGACAACACTTTTGTTTTTCGTATAAATAACTTTTGAGAACGGTTTGCTGGAATTTCGCGCGCGCGCAAATTACTACCGAGTCAGGGTTTTGATGGATGGCAAACGATTTCCGCCGCTGTGTGGCCGATCCCCCATATTACAACCACGCGTAATTTGAGGCAGAATATACTCCTGTATTCCCCTTTTGCCAGTCCATCATCAAACATCAAAACGATGCTGGATAATGACTAACGACTATGCAGACCAGGCGAAGCAAGGCGAGCGAAATAATTCGGAAATTCAGCGACGTATTGTTTGAAATACCTGTCCTTCTATTGAGACTACATTCTCTTGTTTACATTTGAGGATAAAGCCATCAGTTGATGAGACTTTCAGGCGGATATAGTGGCCGTTGCGCACCAATGGCCAGTGCTTCCGTCAAGGCAGTGGTGAAAATATTATTTATTATCGGACATATCGCATTCCTATTGTTAGACCGATAAGCCAAAAATATTCACTTCTGAGTTAATAATACGGAAACGCTGAAAACACTGTTACTTACCTGGTCACAAAATTTCAAACGTCTAAACGGACTGTACAAAATTTGAAGACAAAATATAGTCTTGATTTTTCTTAATTTATAATATTATCATCGGTATCGTAATATTATAATGAATACCTAACAAAAATGATTTTTTTTGGGTTGTCATAGTCTAAAAATAGGGGTGCGAAATACTAAAATATAAAATAATATAATACAAGCTAACCTACTCTAAAAACTAACAATATTGTTATTCAGTGATTGTTACTAGATACATCTCTCAAAAATAGAGAAACGTCAAGACAGCTGTAAACATTTCTGTGATTGTGATGAAAAAAGGCTCTGATTTAATATTTGAACCGTGTGGATGAAGAAATTAACAGTTGTGTGTGAAACACAAACTGATTTCTACCAACTTTAAAAATAATATTTTAATATTAGTGCTTATTTTATATAATCCATTAAAAACTTATATTTTATACAAAACTCCAGTTTGTAAACAGGTATTTTTAAGAATACCCAGACATCGTGGAGGTCCAACATTACAATTCATTTAGGTACCTACACGTAACAAAGTATTGATGTATCTAATTTAATTAAAAATATTTATATGCCATTACTGCTCAACTGTCGGGTGTTGAAAAGTGATATTGCCCCATCATTTATGTAAATACAAAAACAAATAATGCAGTTGTGTTGAGTTTTTAATGACAGTTATTTTTTAATCTCTTATACTCCACTTCTTCTCAATCAACATATCACACTAATTAGACTATGCAGATTCACTACTTCTTTCCAAAGATCTCATCTAAAATTGCAAGTCTTGAAAATATTAATTAAATGAATAAATACACGGGCATAAATAAAAACGTCCCATCTATTTTTGAGTCTTGAGGTAACAATCGCGAAGAAAGCAATATTGTTATTTTCGGAATACCTCGGAATATCTCGAAATGAGTCGGTGTATACTCAAAGTGGAAAGTTTTATGATTTCTGGAAACGGGTCAACTTCTAATATCATTAACAGCTTTTACACAGAACTGTGCAGTAATTTTGTGGATCTAATCAAATACAACAACACTAATACTGTACGGCATTATTAAATACAATGTTTTTTATTAAAAATGTAATCATCGTCATATACTCGATGTTCTTGAGCATTTTATCCAATGTCAAATATTTTCATTAAAACGTTATTTGTTCATCTTCATGATTGAAATTTTGTTTGCTTACTTACATCATATTATTTTCACTGTTTTCTCTCGTGTTATGAGGTTTTTTAAATTCAATTTTACTCCAAGAATATTCTATCAACTCCTTTCTTTTAAGGCAAATATGTATTGAGCTGGAAATTTCAAGAAATATAATTATTTTCTTTTCAAGAAGTAGGTAAGTTAATGTTGGTTTTATGAAATGACTTTAAATTCATCTTTTATATTATTTCACATCAGCTCATCATGAAACTCGACAATAACAGACATCCTAAATATCACATGAAATTATATCTAACATATCCGTGAATACCTTTAGCTAATTACAGATTTTTATAGAGATAACGGTCTTACTACGAGTATTTACCTACGTAAAAAAAATCAAAAAATTCGTTCCAATTTATCGAAAATTACGTGTTTTCAATTATCATTAAACTATTTTTCTGCATTTGAAAAAAGGGGGAAGAATGATGTTAGATACCTACTATAATTTTTGGAATCAAAACAATTATATAATTTGCGTATTAGAAACTTATTAGAACGCTATCATGAATGATAACTACCCTATCAAAATGACATCACATATTAATATATTAAATATTTCATTCAACAACAATTCAACAAAATTTAGACTATTTTAAGTCAAATACCTTTGTAGGATAAAACAGATTTCTACTAGTTAAATATGAGTCTAATACTGTTGGTAGGATAAAACAGATTTCTGCCAAGTCAAAGATAAGTCAGATTTGAATTCATTGAAAGGGTAAAACAGTTTAAGATACAGATTACTTTGAATATTCTTATAATAAAACAGTTTTATGTTAAAATTAGTCATCTACATAAAAACGGATTCTACGTGCATATTATTATTGTATATAATTGCAAATGGTTAATAGGTTGTTGCAATTGGTGACATTGTGCATGTGATGCACAATTCAATACATAGGGACTTGGTACCAGACACTTAGAAATGTAATCCAAAATTTGTCCCGGTCATTGTTCATCGCACTTAGTAGTTAGTGGGATGGGTTTTACACGCGTGTTGCAGGGTTCGTGTTCGTCCAGATTTATTTACATGGCTCTGTACACGGCGATGGCGAATTAAAAAGCCCATCCCATCTTGCCCGAGGAGGGAGCGGCCATTTTGTCACGGTAATAATTTAAGTGATGGCCTGTGACTCGGCAGTAAATATTACCGAGGAGAGAATTCAAGCAAACATTCTGTTTCATGTTATTATGTAAATATCTTTGTGATATTTAAAACTGGAATAATCTGAAGGTTGAAAAAAACTTTTCTCTCAATAATTATTTTAAATTAATAGGCCCCAGTACACGATTTTCGTATTTGCTCTCGATTTTGCTAAATTTAACGTAAACTTATTAAATCGTTCTGCAAAATAGCTAAACAGGCTTTTAATCAATTTTATTATGAAGCATTTCCTTAAAAAATATCAAAAAATATATTGTTATAACATCCAAAAAATTATAACCCCGAAACACTATTTTAGTTTTCATGCAATAGAGCTATCTTTGGTACACTTAATCTCGTATATTTTCAAATAAAGACCAAATATTTTATTTACAAATTGATTTATACAGTTTGAGGAAGAAGTGGTGACATTCAGACATTTATATTTTTCAACAAGTTGTTAAATATATAGTTTTTAAAAAGACAAAAATATTGCAGTAATCATAAAACCATTAATATATTGATTATTTTAATTAAATTTTACATGCATACTAAAAAAATTTCACTGTCATTAATATAAAAATATTCAGATAATTATACCTCATACTCAAGATTTCGAATTAATTACAATACCTTTATTCTTCCTGATTTTTTTTGATCCTGTTTATTAAAAACTACTTAACCGTGAATATATAAAACTCTCTTTCTTAATGCATATCTACCTTATAACCAGTCCATCAAAATATATAGACATGAAATACCTACGTTAGACTCGTTTAAAAAAATTAAAACGTGATTGTAAATTTCGTGAGAATTATGAAAGATCAAACTAAATACTCTTAAAATTATAAACTCTTAGTAAACAAGTCACGCTTTATTTCAAAATAGGTTTTTTCTTGAATAGACTCGGTATGTAACGGGAATTTAAAAAAAAAATGCAATGTACCTAGGTACCTATATTGCAAAAAATGTTTTGTTTGCTAGAGGATTTAAGTATGCAAGAATAAATACGGTAACTGCAGTATGAATATGTCTCAAATATACGCGAAGGGGGGACATACATCCGCTGTGACCCAATTCCCTCGCCTAAAGAAGGGGTTAAGTTCATATCAGTACAATTTTATGCTCTGTGATATCTATCGTATACCTACCGAACTGATTTTGCATTATTTCGATTTTGAACGCTGAGCAATTTCGCACGTCACGCGTACCTACTTATACTAGGGAGGTAGCGAGAGGTAGATAGATATATCCGCATTCGAGAAATAGGAAGTCATAGACAAGAAGTAGCAAGCCGATATCTTGAACGGACGGCTACATCCACCCCACATTCGCACCAAGATGTTGTTGACTTTACTGTGGACAAAATCTAGTAGGTAACATTTATTTATTTATTTATTTCAAAAAAATCCTTGTTTACAAATAAAGGTACTTAATACTAATTTAATAATAAGATAAATTACACATAAAAATACATACCTACATATATGAATATTGTTAAAATATACTTATTTGTTTACACTAATACCTACCACACAATTTAAAAAAGCTGTAGCTACTTTTATTTATAGAGACAGATTTATTTAAAGAGACAGTAACGACAAATTGTGTGATACCTGTTTAAAGTGTTTTCCTTGGGTTCAGAGGTCGTCGTCATCCAATTACCTTCCTGCGATGCCTCGCGTAATCTAATCCTCAATCTCTCCCTGATTAAGGAACATGACTCTCAAATGTCGGTAACGGTTTTGCAAAGTGTCGAGAAAAGGATATCCTAGCTCTACGTACTGTTATTTCTTAATATACTTAAATATATTAAAAAATATGTTTATAAAATTATATGTTATTATAATAAAGTGGAGGTCATATACAGATAACGTGTCACATTTTAAAACAAAGCTTGATTGTTTTATCCTACGAATATTCTGGTCTTCTGGATTATGCTTCGAATCCCGGATCATTGGATAATTTGGCGAATACCTTAACCACATGCCTCATAATCACGTTCATTGAATTAACATAATATAAGAACTGAATAAAAATCTGAAAGCTGGATGGACAAAGTTACGAATGAAGGTGTTTGGTCCGGATGAATAAAGAAAAAGAAGTAATTAAAACAATAAAAATCCGAATACTTCAATATGTCGAACATGTGATGAGGCATCCAGAGAAGTACGAAATCTTACACCTCATAATGCAGGGAAAGATTGCCGGAAGTCGGAGTCCTGCAAGAAGGAGGACATTATGGCCCGAAAACCTGAGACAGTGGTTTGACAAGTCTACTGTCGAGCTATTCCGGGCCGCAGTAAATAAAGTGATGATCGTCAATGTCCGTTGAATGGATAGGGCACAAGAAGAAGAAGACTGATTTTAAAACAGGCATGTGCATATAACGCGCACTATGTGAGACATTATTTATATTTTTTTTTTGTAAAGAACATTGTTTGAATTATCCTAAATCAATACCATACCTAAAATAATAACATATTAAGCGCTCCTGTCTCTGTGACCCGGAACAAACAGATGAGGCAGCGAATCTGAATGTCGTATTACCTTTCGTGAATCACTTTCATCTTCATGCACGACCTTGTGAAAAATTTATTTAGGCAGACAAGCACCTAGCATCAACTAAAGGATATCAAAAAGCTGGAACAGTGACAAATAAAATACAAACACCAGCTATCTTTTTTCTAAAAAGTACTTCACTTTATATACAATAATTATTGAGTATAGAATTATAGGTTGAGGGTCAGCTAAAATTTGATAAAGCCAAATAATCTGTTCTATAGAATGGAGAAAATCCTAGACTAAATGGGACCACACACACTTAACGACCAAAACTTTCTCGAATAATATACACTTGAAAGAAACTTCGCAGATAATGAAATGAACTAGAGAAATGGGACCTCTAAAAATATTCAAACTAAACTCATTAAAATACAGTAATTCTGTTGTATATACCCGTATACATCTTTATAAAAGTATACGGTTACGAAGTGTGACTTTTGAAAAATGTAATATGAAAATTAAAGAATAGGGGAATATTACCGCCAAAACATTTATTTAGGGCTACATATATATTTTTTTAATTCTATTAAAATCAGTATAAAACGCGATTTATCTTTCGGCACTGGTATGATACAACCATTGCATAGAACCTTAAATTTTAAATATTCATAACGACGTTCTTACATAGCTAGGTACTCGTATTACGGGCCTTAACACGCCTGCAAACCACCTATGAAATGTTCCGAAATATTTCAACGCAATAGTGTTTGATTATGAATCTGAATTTGAATTTTTAATGTTCAGGGAAAACCTCCAATAAAACATATTTTATGTTAATATATACAGTCAAAATACAAACTATAAATTCATATATTTATATAATTCAGGGCCTAGTGGATAACCTACAGTTATGAGTTAGAAACATTGACAGTAATTGCTAATGGCGGAGTAGGAATATAATCTTCTTCTTCTTCTACCCCTTATCCTATTAGGTTGGGGTCCCTATACCGCATAAAATGTTCCAGCTTTTCCTGTCTTGGGCTTCGCTCTCCACGTTAGCCTAATTTAGTTGCAATCTCGCTTCGCAGCACTGTTTCCGCCAGCTCCTCCTAGGACGGCCCCTCGGTCTTTTGCCTTTTGGTCTTGCCTGGACTATCCGCTTTGGTAGTTTATCTGCTGGCATCCGCAAGATATGTCTCAGCTACCGTAACTGTGATTTCTCGATAAACGTCAATAAGGGTTCTACTTCGAGACATTCTCTTATTTGAGTATTTCTAATCCTGTCCCTTCTGGTAACTCCTACTATTCCTCGTAAAAATCTTGGCGGCCTATAGCCTTGAGCGGGTTCTTTCGGTCAAGATCCAGTACTAGTGGCCGTGGTCTAGGGTTGGCCTGAAAACTGATTTGTGTACTGCCAACTTTGCTCGCTGGCCGAGCTACGCTTTTTTAAGTACGGAATAATACAGAGATCGTGCTACCTGGCTTGCGACTCCTATCCTCCTTTCTAATTCTTTATTGCTTGCATTATCATATACATATACATCCAGGTGATAGAAGAAGGTGATATAGATTCTGTCGGGAGGATAGCGTAAAAGACACAGCAGAGCTGCTGCACATTCTGAATTAGAAGATCGAATGAGAGAGTCAGAGTATATGGAGGCGAAGGATCTAGAAGGCTAAGACGCGATGTAGCATCACTGAAGAAGACAAACATAATGATTCTAGTATTCACCATATTCTTGGTGTATGCGTTCATAGTGCTGGTAAAGAGGATAACGTAAAAGTATAATAGATAACACAACGCACCAATCTAAAAACTGACAGAACCGCAACATTTCGGTCATCTTGGCAAAGAAAGGACCAAGACAAAGCGGCAGTTCTCCTACTCGCTAGACCGACCAAGTGAATACAACAACAGACTCTTCACTTATGACAGAACTGAACACAGCAGGATGTCCAGAAGAATGGATGAATGTCGTTTGGAAGGTACGATTAAGTACTTCACAGAAGTCGCGATCCTCGGTTGTGAAAGACTTTTGAAAGAGATAAATTTTTACGTACGTATAAAATAATCATATTTTAGTGTGTAACATGCTTGCTCAATTTAAAGAACATGATTTTTAATACATTATAATATGTTATCTTTTTTAAACTAACAATACGGTATCAAAAATAAGATAATACGTAGGTAGGTACAAGAGAATTTTAAATTCGTAAGTTTTATAAGTTTATTATAATTTTTAGTTAATGTAGGTAAATGTGTCAATTTTGGATTGAAAAATTTGGACTGGACAGAATTTCATAAGTACTATATTAAAAATGTTTGGCAATGTCACTAATCGGACAAACGCAAATTTCAACAATGCAATAATTAAACATTATTTTTAAAACGATTTGAATAATCTTTTTAAATGTTGGACTTTGTAATAAATGTTGTAGTTATCTTAATTATAATAAGTAGGTACTTTGTTCAACGTTGTACTAGGATATATTTTTTCTAACATAAAAAGCTCAGATAACTGTAAAATATACTAAATATAAATATATACATATATTTTGAGTTGACAGATATACACATGAATAAATTAAATAATAACATACGTTGTTGGAAATGTGGAATTTTAAGGCCGTCTATCACATTTAAAGGCGTCGTTAGACGTAGCCTGTCTGCTCACCTCACCCTCTCATTATTTTGATGTTAATAAGGGAAGATGTGACGTCACGGAGTGGGGGGAGGCTTGATAAATAAGGGTGGCGACTTGAAGGTCAATCGCTCGCAGGGAGAATAGCCGACGAATTTATTTTCAATCTATTATGTCACTTTGAGCTCACAGCTCAGTTATAAAACTGTGATCTTACGTCGCTCTTACATTTAAGAATATTTTTTAAAACTTCTTGACGTGAATTAACATATTCCTTCAAAGGAAATTTTTAAGATAAACTTCTATAGCTCTAGCGTGAATACGATAACAGGCGGAATATTTCTAAGAAAAAAAAAACAAAATTGTCCATATTTCATACAAAAAGGTCATGTTTTTAACCTCTGATTCACCTTAGCAAAAAAGAGTCTGTGGTGTTGTTAGCACACGTTTGAGAGGGGATCTGCTGTGGATTATTTAGTCGGAATTGCTGTTAAATTAGAGAACGGGTCACGAAAAGCTACGGTGCTTTTATTGCCCATGTGTGAAGCTGAAATCGCATAAGATATTAATCTTAATGCGAGCATTAGCACTGATATACTACCCATTTAGAAAGTATCCTGCGCAAAAATGAAAAAAACAGCCAAAACCTTTGCGTTTTTTTTTACGTGGTTACTATTTACTTTTCGCACCTCAATGTGATGTAATATTGTTATTTGTTCCAAAATTAATTAAATTCTTGAAACTTTACATAAGAAACGCCAAATTTAAAAAAGATGAAGACCAAAATTCGATTACACATCTATCTTTTTTAAATTTTTCTTTACAGCGCTAAAACGCGGACTCAGGAAATTTATAATCAACTGGCGACCCGGCCCGGCTTCGCCCGGTACAGTTTTGTCGAGGTCTAATTTTCTAACTCGTCATATCTTCTAAGATATTTAATTTAATGATTTGGTGTAAAGGACAACTTTGACGTGCGGCAAATGCTTAAGGTTAACAAGATGTTTAATTTGATAAGGATTAGTACTGAATTAGTCAAAATTGCTGGAAAGTTAACCATTATATCTTAGTTAAGTATACGTTCGTTGAAATTTTATACTCAAAAATGGCTGGTGTAAGTTATCCTTAAAATATAGATATATAATATTCTTGAATTTTTTGTAGATAATTTAATTTTACATAATTCATTCCTAGACGATTTTTTCGTATCAGCGATTAGGCAGCGTTTCCATGAGAGCGCTTTTGCGGAAAATTTTCCCGACTTGATTCACTAATACCGTTAATGCTTAGCTCCTATATGTATTAGGTCAATTTTTAATATACTAAAATCTTCCTGGAAAAATGCAAATTATAACACTAAAAACCGCATATAGATCCGTTCAGTGGTTCTCAAGATTAGCGTAGTCATACAGACAGACAGAGGGACAGGCACTCGCCTGGGACTTTATTTTATAATATAATATACTATATTATATTGATTACATTACAGAGAACTTTTACGTCTGCTCTTAAAATAGCAGCATAGAAAAATAATGATATTTTTCACATTTCTTTTTCAAGCTTTGGATAAAAATATTCTTACTAAAAGTCAACAAAAACTAAAGATATAATGATTGCATTATTATTACAACTAGGCATAAATATACATATAACCTACATAAATATAATTCTGGCCGTTTATACGTCACACTTTTAAAAATGGCCTGCAATCTTAGGCTATATTTTCTTATATTTCAAATTAAACAATTCTATAATCGTTTGGCAATTTGTCACATTTTTTTAAACAAATGAATCAACTGAGCTTTGCGAATCAAACCTAGGTAGAAACCTGCTTCACATGTGTTTGATAATAATTTGATTAAATTCCAGAGAGTAGGTAGATAAGTAGGTACATACCAACTATTTTGGGTAAAATTGTATATTTTTTAGCTGTCATTATTAACTTGTTTTTTTTCTATGCAACGATATCCGCCACTAACGCTATCAAACGGCGCAAATAATAATGAAGTATAAAAACAAAAAAAAATCGTCATTCTATTTTTAACAATGTCCATAATTATATAATAATAATAAGCGTAATTATCCATAATAATAATAATAAGCGTAATTATCCATAATAATAATAATAAGCGTAATTCTGTTTTTAACACGTTACCAAATGGAGCAAATAATGGTGTGGTATAAAGTCATACAAAAAAATGCATACATCTCTATGTAATAATGTCCTACTACATAGCGCCACTACATGGTGCAAACATTGGTGAGGTATAAAAAGCAAAAAATAAAGCTTAATTCTCAATATTACAATATCCGTCACTAACGCTACCTATACTGTATGGCGCTATGGCCTGTTCTCACAGGTCTAAATCGAGACCAAAATAAATATATGGTATAAGTGCGCTATTTTTGACGGGTTACAAGCACATGAAAAATAACGAATTAAAATAATTCAAGAGGTGCAGTGCTAAATATTAACATAGTAATAATGCTTAATTTAATATAATTAAAGTCGGCAGCTTACTTCGTAGAATACATGTATTTGTAGATCCAGCGCGGTCATATGTTGAACTTCTAATTCATTCATGGCATTCTACTAATTGGACTCTGATGTTGTTTCGCCAGACCAGACTCTTGCGGATTCATAATTATATATTTATAGAAGTTCAAGGTTTAATGTCCACTAAATGAGACATGAAGAGATAAAACTCAAATTACCTAAGTACTGAAATTAATATTTTGATATGGATATATTTTGATATTGATATGATAATGTCCGCGTGACATTAGTGGAAAAACACGACAACTCTAAACCGTGTATAGAACGTTAGATTTTACAGTGAGTGCGCACAAACGTTGACTAGAACCGTAGACACCTACGACTATTTTTTGTGAAAAGTTAGACAAACAAAAGGCATTTAATAACAACGCTGTATTCCGTTTTAACTGTTGCTGGATAACGGACTGACATTTCATGTTTCACGTATTATAAGCGTAAAGTGAGGCGCAAGACGGCAAATTTCTGAGATTTGGTGACGCGATGGACTACGAAAACTGAGAGTAGACTTCACAGAATCTCACGAAAGTAAAATTCGTACATCAGAGATTATCTTTTAAATCCTTTAAAATGTTAACCGTGACAGTCCATAAACGTAGTACAAATATAATTGAACCGAATTCACATTATTACGAGGATAATTTTTTTTTAACTTATTCAGTAGGAACGTACATTAAATTCTCTTACTTTTACCATAATATCTATTATGATGTGGACATTTTAATATTTAGTCAATTAATATTAGTAAACTATTATTATTTTACTATTTAATAATAATAAAATTAAAAATAATTAAAAAAAATTTAAAGCACGTTTTTATTAAAAAAAAAAACACTAAAAAGGCGAAAATTATTGTTGTCAACGGTAGTTACAGTAAGAGTGATCACGTGATAAGTGAATTTTACGTAGTGATGTGAGTGTATAGGTAGGTAGATCTCTTTCCATTTAAGAAAGACAATCGAATTAGTATGTGTGAGCCGCGCGTATGAGGCACAATGTTTCCAACCGGTGACATCTGTCGGTTGTTACCAACCGACAGATGTCACGCGCATAAAATTAATTAATGATTATTTTACTGTATCTTATCTCTCTGCCAAATTTGAGAGTGATTTTTGGCCACATACTGGATAAAATATTGATCACAAAAAGTACAAACGAAGCTAAATAAAAGCGTTTAAATAGTAAATGCAACGAGGCCTTAAAGAATAAAAGTAATGCGCGTACAAAAGTCGTGATTTGTTTCCAAAGAATCTCATTGGAGCATAATCCCCGTCTCAAAGATTATGTTTAGTCGAAAATCTCAATTATGGGATTTATTAGATTTACGCCAGATGTAAGGCAAGTTTCCTCCAACATCAGCCTGTCTATGTCGCTGAAACTTACAACTCCCGGCGCGATAATTCTTTAGACACAAATAAAATGAAACTCTGTCTGCCAGTTCACATGTCGTGTGAAACGGATCAGCTGCAGTTTAAAAACTTGGTCGGTACTTTCTTAATTGGACTATTTTTGTATATTAAACTTTTTCCGATATCAAACTGTCTACTATCTTTCCACCCACCTGGACGTTCACTAAATTATCGTTACATCTCGATTGTTTCACGTGTTAGTGATGGTACGCACTGGCACGGCGGATCGACATCTCTCAGTGTGATGCACACATCAGATAAAATATCTTTAGCATTGGAAATACGGAGATTGATGCTGACTATATTCCTGTAATGTGCGTTTATATTCCTGTAATGCCTGGCTGAAATTAATGAAACTGACACGTACCTACGGAGTGAAGTGTCATTTTCATTTTAAATACGTTTGAGGGGGACCGTATTGCTCTGAATATACTTTTTTCAAATGTAAAATAATCACGACTACACAATGACGATTTTTTCAAAGAAGCTCAAATTTTTACAAACAAGTAATTTAAAATTAACGTAAAAAAAACGTAAAATTTAACGACTAAGGCTAAATCCAAGATAATGGTCCCATTACATATACAACGAAAATGATTATTTCACTATATTATTGAATGTGTTAATAACAAAATGAAAGATAATTTACGTTTAAAAAGTAAGTATTAAATAAGATATTACACTTTAAAGTTTCGAAAAATGCACTGCATATTTTGACATTTCAAAGGCAATATATGAGGTTAGGTTAGGTTATTAGGTTTGGTTTGGTTAGGTTATTAGGTTTGGTTAGGTTAGTTTATTAGGTTTGGTTTGTTTAATTTAGATAACGATTATTTTAGTTAGATTAAATTAACAGGACATTAAATTATATAGTGAAATACTTATTTTCATTGTATGAACAACGGGACCATATTCTTGGATTATTCCCCGACTAAAACATGCTTCTATTTAACTCTCTTTATCTGTTGTTTTTTTTTTGTTTTGGTGGAATCTTATAATTGATTTTTCACCAATTTCCCGTTTTCACCGAATATTTGTATTATTTTAATATTTAAAAAATCGCCGTAAGATCTCCCAAGAAATGAAGGGAAAATTGGATAATTAAAAATGATTAATGACATTCGTGAATGTGTCGTTTAAGATAGTTAATTAAATTAGCTAATCTTTGTGTCTTATCTGAATAGTTTTACCTGAATTCATGAATACCTGCGTAACTTGAATAAGTCATTCTACGAAATAGAATTTTGGAATGTTGTAAATTCAACCTATGTTTAGAACTAAACTAGGCGTTCATGTGATACGAATAGCATCGAGTAAATTAAAACAAGCGATCAAAAAAAATTAAGAAATGCTTTCACCGCGAGAGGGTGAAAGAGCGGCACATGACTGCGAGAGGCTGATTGCAGAAAATGCTGCGTATACTGCGCATCAACACTTTAAACATATTCATGTTGAAGGTTTTTTTACTTCCTTTATTTTTCTCGTCGCGTCTGCTTGCTTGCCGTCAACAAAAACTTTGGATCGATTTTTGACCCTTTTCCCGTGATCCAATCGAGCTGAAACTTGGCAAGCAGACTCGTGGCGACGATCAAAAAGATCTATCAAATTTTCGTTAAAAAAAATTAATAATTATAGTATAATTTCGGATCTTCAGAAATTTTATTGGTTTTTTCAAATTGGAATCATTAGAATAGTTTGATTATGGCGGCCCGATAACGTCGCGGAATATTTTCTAAATTTGAATTACTCCGTCGGTATAATAGGTACATCACTACGAATTTCGAAAATTTACAAACCAATTGGTTCACAGATGATAGCAAAATTGGGTTTTTTTGGGAAAAAATCAAATAATAATTTATTTCTTTTAGATTTCTGCTTAGTTTTGAAGAATTCTACATTACTCAAATCTGATTCTGACTAAATCATTTGACGCTGGAAATTCATAAGGTACGATATTGATGACAATTGAATCTATCAAAATCTTGACATCTCAAAACATTTGACATTTTAGAAATTATTAAATTTCTGCAAGTTTAGTGTTATGTTATATGTTTTAATTCGTCTTTAATTATTTTTGTATTTTACAAAGAAGGGGAGTATAGTAAAAACTTGGTTTCTATGGGTTACTTTTTTATCGAACCTTTTTCTTCTGAACCAAAGTTATCCTGATACATTGGAAATCTAAATACAACATAACCCTAATTTATCGAATTTGACATTTTATTCCGACGCCTAATGTAAAAGTTGATTCTGCGGATTGAAATTGATAAATTTGAAATCGGTACATTTTTTAATATTAACATTGATGAATCTCGAAAGTAAATAAATAGACATGTAATGATCAAGAATAATGGAAAACTATTAATTTTAATCTTAATAATGACCAAATAATGTCGAAAATGATTTAATAATGTTGAGTCATCCACTTTACACTACTTAGTTACTACTACTTTACTAAATTGAAAAGTTGGTGAAAAATCAATGACAAGATTCCGCCATAAAAAACAGACAAAGGCCCGGTTGTTTCAAGTTCGATCAAAGTAAGCGGTCGATAAAAGCATAGATTTTTACGAAAACGGATCGTCTGATTGGTGGAGAACGTAAAAATCTATGCTTTAAGAGAACGCTTACTTTAATCCAACTTGAAACAACCGGCCCAAAGACAGTGAAATAAATGCATGTAAAAGAAGTTTTAAAAACATGATCTTTTGCGACGTTTGATTGATTTAATAATCAACAAATAATATTGCGAAGTTCTGTGGGTGTAGTTCTAAATTATATCGCTTGGACGTAAAACATATTTTCACGAAAGTTTTCGCTTCCGCTTCCGGGTGAAGATTTGATGGAAATTTAAATAAAATGGCGTGTTTGTGACGTGTTGTCCGAATGCCAGTAATACATTTTTAATGAATGTTTTCTCTTTTAAAGGTTCGTTAACCTAATGTCGTACTTTCATGGGTGTAATTTAAATTTTCTGTAATATACCTCGCCAATTATAACTCGCCCGAGCTAGGGCTTATTTAAACACAATTAGTTTTACGCCAATTTATTTAAAACTAATTAATATTAATTAATTGACTTATATTAAAAAGAATATTTTTTAGAACCGGATTTCGACACTGGATACCGAATATCGAAGAAAATAAGATTTAAACGGTCTATGAAGAATGCACGGAAGAAATGCCACGGACCGAAATAGGGGGCAACAAACATCTATGCCGTCAGACGCAATCAATCAACGCTACCAAAGACCAAGACAGCTCTCATCAATAAATTGTATTATAAGACAAAGAGAGAGAAAATGTATTATTTTTTCCTTTATCACATTTTTTTTTCTCTATATCAAAGAGATTTACCGATTTTTTTCAGTTCTATCAAAAAAAATCTTTAATCAACATACATAATTGACTATGTAACAATGTCCGTCATTAACACTACCAGAAGATGCAAATAATGATGGGGTATTAAAATAATAATGAGGTATAAAAATAAAAATAAACTTACTCTCTGTATAACAATGCCCGTCACCGACGTTACAAGATGGCGATGATAATAATAATAATGAAGTATATAATGTAATCAGGTATAAAAAACAAAAATGCATGATTGTCTATGTTTTAATGTCCATCGCTAACGCTACCAAGACGCCACGTGTCGACCAGTGCCCATGTTATTTACGTGAATCAAGCTTAATAGAAATAAATATTGATAAATTAAAATTAAGCGTACATTTTCAGTTCGGTAAAGTAAAATTAAATGACTGCATAAAGCAGACCTTGACTTTGATGCAGTCAGAGATTATTTATTATGGATGCATTCGGTAATAAATCTAGAATGTAGTTTCCCCGCGGTTCAGGGTGGTGGTGGTGGCCGCTGGGGTCGGTGATTACACTGCACTTGATTGGAAATGCTTTTAGCCTAATGGCCTTAAGGTTTCTAAAAGGGTTGGACCGGGGGTAAATAATGAACCAACTTCCATCCGGTATTATTTACCACCATGCCGGAGTACCCCAGCCGCCCAAGTCGCGCTCCGCTATTGCTCATTTTTCATTTTTGGAATGAATAAGAATTAGGGCGGTTATTAATCGGATGACGGAAATACATGTCGATTTTTTACTCATGACACTGTACAGTTGGCCACTGACGAATCTGTTTATTTTATTTTTTTAATTAAAAAAAAAACAATTAGAGATTCGAAAACGGAATTCGTGTCATATCAATCTTACTATTTTCAAATAAAGCTAATCACTTTTGCTGTGAAAATAGGACTGACTTGCTGATCTTCTCAAATGGGACTTGAACCACCGACCTACGAATCACTAGGCGAGTGTCTAACCACTAGACCAAATATATATGTTTTTATCATTAGAATATAATCATAGAATATTTATGATTAAATATATTTTACACTCTGCGTTTACATTTTTTTTTCTATTATTAAAGTGTTTTATTGTATTATATCTCTACTCTTTTATATTAAAATTTTTGTCTATTTCAGCACTAATTTATAATTCTATTTCTATAATTTACACACACATGTTGTTGTATTAATATTGTGTATAAATGCGTAGTAGGTAAAAGGCTATTTAGCTGTGTATATTAAATAAAATTAATAATAGCCCACAAATTGATTCAATATTTAATTATTTTATGGATAGGGAATGAAATAATATTAATCACATCGTAAAAATAAAATGATCATGTCGATGCCGTTCATCATCTGAAACTAGTGAGTAAAGAAAATAAATTTTTGGCTGAAAGTGAACAGTTTTTTATTTATTTAATATAACATACAGTTTATTACATTTTATTTTATTCTAGTCTATTAAAACTATAATTAATACATACATTATTCGCTAACCTCTCCAAAAAGAGACTTGTGCGTAGAAGGTAAAAGCAATAAAGTTGTTAAGCAATTGGCATAGCAATCTGATGCTTCTCATATGATTTAGTTATTTTTTGTAACTGGTAATGGCAAAACCACGCACTGCATACTGCGTTTTTGAGGCAATCATAATATAGGTGATCCTCACCGTGGTTACTTCCGAGATTGACGTTTTGAACCGTTAATATTCTAACCTAAAATTTAAACGTCAAAAAATGTTATTGCCCACAGAAAAAATAAAATTGACGTAAGAAAATAACTATTTCGATGTAGGTATTTCGCCTTAAAGAGACTCGAATGTTAAATAATGAATATACAGGGTTATTTGTAAAACATTAATGACCTCGCAGGACTATATTCCTGCCTTGATTATGAGTCGAAAATGTTCAAGCTATTATGACCTAATATCAATAGTTATGGAGATATGCGACATCAAAGTTTGCATTTTTTTTTTCAATATTTCTGACTTATTTTTGTAAAATGTTGGACTATCATTAAAGTAACTCATATCGATTCCGAAAAATTCATTTGTTTCAATACAAGTTAAATAAAATGATAAAAACCCTGAAAAAATCCAATTGGAATGTTTTCCAATTGGAATTTGTAGGTTTTTATTATTTTATTTGACTTGTATTAAAGGAAATGAATTTTCCATATTTGATATAAGTTACTGTAATGATATTCCAACGTTTTACAAAAAATAAGTCAGAAATATTGAAAAAAAAATGCAAACTTTGATGTCGCATATCTCCTTAACAATTGATATTAGGTCATAATAGCTTGAACATTTTCGACTTATAATCAAAGCAGGAATATAGTCCTGCGAGGTTATTATGTTTTACAAATAACCCTGTATAATATTTGTACACACTATATTATATCTAAAAGTATTTTAATTTTCTTTTCCTACTTAATAAACTAACCAGTTTATGAGGAAATAATATTAAAACATAAATTCCCTGATGCCATATTATTCCCGTTCATTCATCCCTATCCCGGGGGCAAGTTTTCAATAATAACGAGGGTTTTAATAGACTAAATGTCCACTTCCGGTGTGGGTTTAATGATAGGTTGTAGGGTGATTGATTTCCGCTGAACATTTACCTTTCGTTTACATTCAGTTGCAGCCTGCATTTTCAGCCATTAACACGTAACAAAAACATTTTTAATTTATTGAGCGCGTAGGAAATATCTGTGAAAAACTATTGCTCATAAAGTTTTTACTAAAGCGTGAAAAACGAAATCCACGAACGGGGATTTCGTTTTTTATTCTTTAAAAAATATGAGGGAATTATTTAGTACATCTTTTAACATAAAAACGTATTGTAATCGATAGGTAATTTTGGATTCATTATTTAGCTCTCCGAACATTTGATCATGTATCTGTAATATTTTATTATATTTATGTTATTTAATAAAATGTCTAGCCACAACGTTATCGTTTCAAATATTACAAACATTTATGTGTGAAGATACTACGTTTAGGACTAGAATATCTAATTATGGAGAATGTCGGCTACTATTATTTTTATTAAATTACTGGCATATCACCCGTTACATGTGTGTTATTACCATCCCCTACTTTTTGTAAATGAATATTTATACGTATGACATAATGAAGCAAAGGAAATTACAATATTCCTCAACGAACGCGTTGATAACACCAAAATTAAGAGTTTTGTGTACAAATATTTTAAAGTACTTGCACAAATAAGGAAATTTTTATATATGTTCATTTAACCCATCAATATTGGGGAATAAATGGATTTTTCATTAATAATTTATTTTTTTAAATCAAGGAGAATGCAATAGTTAAGTGATTTTGGTCATTTTTAAATTTTTTCTGAGTACTTTTCTGGGATATACTGCCATGTATATCTGAACTCACTGGCCGACGTTTCGGATCCCATTGCAGGGTCCATCATCAGTCCTGATACACGGCAGAATACTTCAGAAAACTACACACAGAAGATTCTGAACACCTGAGAACATTTTTAAATTTATATAGGTACACAAAACTCATCTTTAACTTAAATGTCAATTACATATATTTTCTTACCTTTATGGAATTTGATAGTTAAAAATGTATGCAAGTACTTGTTTATCGTATCGATTAGTGATGTTCCACGTCCAAAATTATTATGACAGATATTCGAAGTTTGGTTTTGTTTACAAATATAGATAGAATATATTATTATTGTTTCGTTCCTATGCGGCACTCGTGGGCACAGATGCGCAGAATCTCGGGGCATCGTAAAACTATTATTTATGCAGGACGTTCGTTCGCAAAAAGAATAGTAGGCGAAGGACGCTATTTGAAACAACGATATTTGTTCGTACAACAAATACATAAATATCTTAAGGCCCGTGTGTCTAAAAGTAAGAGATTTTTATGAGATTTTCAACTCGAAACATGTTCCTTTTATCCACTGAGTGAATTATTTGATTGGTTCTAGATTACGTTTATGCGCATTGGTCGAATTTCGCTGCCATATCGAATGCTATGCATTGGGAGTAGTCATGGACCATAACTAAACTTTTATTTGAATACAACATATGTAACAAAAAAAATAGCAAAAAGATTTTCAGTTTTGGGAAGAATCCGAAGGTATATTTAAACAGAATCTTGCAAAAATATATATATGTATATAATACAGAATTAAAAAAATTAATAATAATCCGAAATAAAGCACTGAGAATAATATTAAAGAAAAATCGATACACTATAATCAAAGTGATGCTAGAAAAATTACAAGTAATGATATTTAGACAAATAATTAAATTGAATTTACTTCTATATAAAATTATAAATAAATAAAAAACACTTTACAATTCTTGAGAAAAATAAAAAAAAACAATATGAACACGACCACTGCACAATATCAGAAGACCCCTATGAAATAAAAAAAATCGCAAAATTCAATCAAGCACGGTGGAAGGAAGTTGTATAGTAAAGTACAAGGGATGAAAAAATTAACAACATTTGAGGAAGCTAAAGAAATATATGATGTGATGTTTAAACTTAAATAAAATTTATATTAATTATATGTAATTCTGTTTATATCAGTATATATAAATTCTTGTATAAGGTACCTTCTTAAAGAATAGGAAAAACATAAATAATAATTATTATACACTAATCGGTCGAATCAAAATCTCTTCATATGTACACGGTACTGAGATACGATTGTGTCTCAACTATAAATAAATATCTGTCTCATTCCAAGGACGCGGGCCATGATAAAAGTTAATTTTATTGAAATACTTCGTGATTTTTTTCGCAGTATTTTCCAATACCATATTTTATTTGGGCGGCTTTATTGACATTTAGAACCAATCAATTTCATGTTATGACTCGCACGAGATGTTTTATGGTTTTCACAAATCATTTTTCCGTACCCACCGGAGGCCGTTACTGGATCAGCATATCAATAGATACAAGAACGAGAAAAATTCCACCCTCTCGTCTCCAGAATTCGCTCGCAGTTTAAATTTGTGCAATGCTTATTTATTGGAAAAATTTGCATCGGATGCGACGTGTCTTCGGACACGCGAGACTAGGAGAGGGCGTGGTTAGCCCTGTGATATATCCGATTCTTTCAATGCAAAACATTATTATTAAAAAGGTTATCCAAAAAATGAAGACCGGTTTACCTTTGAAAAATAATAAAATATTTTATTAAACATACAAGTATGGTAACTTAATATATTTCTCCGCGGTATTTATCTGATCACGAGCTTTAGAATCCTGTAATTGCAGTCATTTTCCGCTACTCTATTAAACCAACAAAGCTTTAGGCAGTTGGGTGGAAGGTTTTCGATCATATACCATATGATCAGAACCATGATGATACGAGTGATTTTCATTTCCTAAGCTTGAAGAGTTCCTGGGTGGAAAATGTTTTAGAAGTAATGAAGAATTGTCCCTTGCATCCGAGGATGTCCCGCAATATTGTGGATTTTTAGGTGACTGAAGAGTCCAATCCTGGATTCACAAGATCTGGAGCGTTTCGGGTTTGAAAAGCAGCGGCTGCGGGATAGGAGGAGCATACAGGACGCGACTTAGGTGCCCTGCTTGCTCCTCCTCTTTTCGCTTTATTTTTTTATTCTTTAAGTAGGTAATACAAGAATTTATATGTCGTAACATAAACAGAATTACATATAATTAATATAAATATCATTCAAATGTAACTTTTACATATTTCCTTAGCTTTCTATTAAAAGTTGTTAGTTTACTATACAACTTAATTACACTGTGCATGATTGAATTAAGCTATCTTGTTTTGTTTCCAAAAGGCAGTCATATTTCTTCTATTCTAAAGATAACCTCTTTATGATCTTCCGTTTCCGTTCCGTTTCCAATCTAGTCAGTCCAGTTACGCCTGTCTTCTGTAACAAATTCCCAGGCATCTTAATTTTGGCCTTTTGATAAATATAATGTTAAGTTAAGGGGTGAAGGAGGGGACACTAAACCAATAATTAATCCATAAAGTAGAGACCTTTGAAATGTGGCTATGTAGACACATACTGAAAGTTTTATGAGTGAATAGAGTTAGATACGAATGTTGAAGTTCTCCGGCGTATGGAAAAAGGCGAAGAAGTGCTCCGAACCATCACTAAGATAGTCTTTACCGACTCATCATCCAGGGAGAAATAAGTAGAAAAAGAAGCGTAGGAAGGCGCCGCGTTTCATGGCTGCGTATCTTGAGGGACTGGTACCAGCGACTGAGTTGTTCTGCGCGACAGTGAATCGCTGATAAGAAAAAGATTTTTTCAAATAGACTGGTTGGGGATGACTACAGCAAGAGATTTTAAACCTCATGAACAGATATTATTCTTTCCAGTTCCAAAAACAATCCCTTCTTTGGAATCAGACTGTTTAACTTGAGCCGACAAATTGAAATAATTACTCAGAACTCCTTCACATTTGTCGACTAAACAAGCTGACTCTTTATCGCGAAATGACGTTTATCTGTTTCAAATGTTCCGAGAGAATTCACAAAAGCAAACAAAGCTTTTAAAATTTCACTTTCACTGGCGATTAAATTGTTAAAAATATACTTATATTAAAATAAAAAACACGAAAAAATTGATAATTCACAGCCAAAGAGAACAATTTTTCGAGCGTTCCAAACAAAAGAACATCTAAAAAACACAACGCTCCGTATCTCTTTAGACAATTTATTCATTCTAAAAATAAAATGATTCTTTTTTCGAAAATCTCCCCTCTTTATAGCCGTTTGACGTTTATTCTTTTTAAAACAAAATATAAAAACACAAATATTGTATGTGCTCCAAACACTTCTAAATTCAATTTTTTTCATAAATAAAATTAATGTTTGTAAGTTCCAACTCGCATAAATAATAAAAACATAATTTTTATCCAATAAATTAACAAGCACATAATATAAGAATATAATTAATTTCGAAGACATTTTCCTTATGTACAACATTTTCCTAATTCTTTGTAAAGCGTTGAAGTTATTAAAAATTAACTTATGAATAAAATCTTTTGGAAGAAAAAGATATGATAAATGCTTAAATATACATTTGATGTTTAAATATACAAAGATGATTATGTGTGAAAATAGATTAAGGTTATACAACAATAATTTTTTTTACACAAAACGATATTTACTTTTTAGATTATCGTCGTGTATTGAATTACATATCGTAGGTAAGTCTATAAATTATAAAATAAAGAACATACGCAGGCTTCAGTTTTACTACATTAATCCAATCCGATTATATTTATACGTATTATTGTTTTTTATTAGTTTATGAATAACTAAAAAATAATTTCCGAAAGAGATTTTATCAAAACCATGGAATAGAGTTCCCGTTAGTTTAGGTAGGTACCTGATATTATTTTATTATTTTCATTTCTCACCACAGTTATTTAGACATTTTTATGGGAGCTCAAAATTATTATAAGCTCCCGCAACACGCAGACTGAAATGCAAACCCATATTTCATAAGTAATAAAAACAGCACTATTAGTATTCGCAGAGAAAAATAAAATACTTATTAAAAATATATATATTTATTTTTTATTTTACTGAAAATGTAGATAAATAATCGGAATCCTCTTAGTACTTGTTTACGTGGATGTTTATCGATTGACGGAAAAAAACGTAGCCAGCCGACGGGGCAACATAAATTTCTCATCTCCATATTTTATAAAGATTTCCCAAAGGAAATATTGTTGAACGAAGAAAAAATGTGTTCCTAACACGCCGTAGATTTTCCGCACCCATAGTCTTATCTGTTATGTTATAATACGTAACCTTCAGCAAATTCGATGTTAGGCAAAATTTTTACCGTAATTGATAGATATATCGTAGTAGCTGTTACCCGTCAAAAATGACGGTACTTTTACATGTCGGTTCTTAAAAAATAAGTATTTACTTATTTATAGCCGACGAAATAGTAATAATGACATTTATCATTATCATATCATTTGAATTTTTTATATTTCGCCTGCCGGCAGTTTAATGCACTATTTTTAAACCCTGGCGATTGGGCAGAACATTGATTGGGCTCGGCTTTCGGATTTGCTGGCCCGGGGTTCAAGCCCGATCTCCCACCGTTTGATTTCGTTTAGTGAATTCAAATGATATACGAAGTTACGGTGACAGACAGACAGATGGACAGATGGACGGACGGACGGACAGACGGACAAAATTATTGTTTGAATAGAAATTTGAAAATTTTACGTAATTTTCATGGTACCTATCTTTTACATAAAAATATAATAATTAAAGGTTGTGAATTCCGTACTAAGGTAGCATTATTAATTAAATTAGATCTAAATGGCAGAAGTGAAAAAGAGCTTAAGAAAAAATAATAACCATAGCAAAATATGCATTCGCAACAGATTTATAGCATTAAGATTAATACAAATTAAGAAAAATTTTGTAAAATATTTTTCGTGGAGCGGGTTTTGGATTCACTATCCTTGCTTCTTCTCCTACAATTCTTCCCTGTCATAAATCTTTGCCTTATATATTGAAAAAAAAAACTTGAATTTTACTATACCACTATAATAGAGCGCTAGGTAAGCATGAGAGGTATCGGGATCAATACTCGGTGCCTCCAAAATCTTTTTCATTTCAAATTTCTTCCTCGTACATTTTCTAAAACATTTTTCGGGGCGAATTTTACTGGATAAACTGAATAAACATTATGTGTTCGTATATTTTTGTCAGTTTCCATTAGCAATTTCAATTTAATATCCTCTTTAAATAAATATTAATATATTCATTCTGATAGATATGATTCTAAATAAATTTTGTACATATACAAAATTTTCAAGATTTATCTACAGAGGAAACATAATTAATTAAGATATATTATAGGTATCTAAAGAAATGAAGCTATTTATATGGGAAAATAGGTATGGATGTGCAAAGTTGACAAAAATATACAACTTACAAAAATTTGATAGATGTGATAGCGTATCGTGGGTGAAATTGTGAACGTTACATCGTATAGTATAAAGGGATTACCTAAGCCAGCCGTACGATAGGTGGTAAGCCCTATCGTACGGCCCTACCGTACGACCCAATAGACTTCCATAACTACGTTCCCGTACAAATAGCTTCGTCTGTACGAGACATCTATAATATATCTTGATTGAATATGATTGCACTACATAAGTCAAAACAAAAACTATTATGTTCTGATATTTTATCATGAGCGTTGAGAATATTTTCTTAAGTTTGTGTTGTTGTCTATTGTAGTGTTGGTACGTGAACTCCGCGATGGGGAATAAAAATAAAAATACCGCAATGACGTACACGATACTGACTTTTCGTGTACGTCATATGTTATGTATCGTACGTTCGTTGAGCTGTAAACACGAGGCTCGTTATATCACATTAAGGGTTGGACAGTCAAAAAACGTTGAATCTATATTTTAGATTAGAATTGATTGAATTCAACATTTTTTAAAATTACTACACAATTTTTATATCTAAATCTTAATTCAATGCCTGTATCGCTATAAAAAAACATTATCAAAGTTGACAATACTAAGTAACGAATTATATAGTACCTAAGAGTATGTAGGCAGATGGGTTAGGCAATCTAATGTAAATATAATAATTTCGTTGTCTGTTCGTCTGTCTATCTGTCTGAATTTTGTTCGAATTCACTCCTAAAAAAACAAATGAAACGGCCGGAGATGGGGCTTGAACCTCGAGCCAGCAAACCCGAAAGCGGCTTTGCTGTTTACACTACGAGGATATTACTGGCTTTGCTTTAAATAATTATTTGGATATTGTTACCTTTGTTAATACATTTTTTTAATCTACGGTATTGGTTTACGAAGTACGCTGTCTGAGGACATTGCGATTATAAAAAAAAAGTATACCTTAAAATAGATGAATCAATAAAAAATATAATTTATTCTATGTTTCACAACTTAGATAATTTATATTTATTTACATTTCAGACGTCTCATTGAACACCACATCTTTTTATAATTGACGATGTACGCGTAATCTCCCAGACGAATTTTGCCTCGGTCTGAATATTTTCATCATGCATTTCAATCTTCAGTTTGATATTCCATACTTTGAACCTCGCTGTTGATGTGAAGATAAAACTCTAAATTACATGTTGAAATTCAAAATTGAGCCGTATTTTGTTATGAAAGGAATTTTTTAAAGACATTCTTATTAAAAATTCAAAACCAAATGTTACATATCAATTTAATTCTTATTTCAAAGAAAATTGACACTCCACTCCGGCTGAAACTATTTCCGTTGAAAGTTTCCTGTAGTTTCCTTTCAAATTTGCTTACAAAGAAAATGTTGGCCATAAAAGTGGACTTTTATTTATACGCGATTCGATCGATGCTACAACACATTATTTTAACGATAACATTGTAAAACCTAACATTGTAAAGGGTTTGATTGGTGTAATGAAAGCTTTAATGATATAGTTTTACAATACAAACAAAAAACACAAAACAAAATACAATAAAAGGAAGAGGAACGAAAGTAGATTGAATGCAGTGGAGATGAGGTCCCTTAGACGTATGTGTGTCAAATCCATGTATGATAGAGTAAAGAATGAAGATATTAGGAATGAATGTAAAGCTGGTCGTAGCATAATACATAGAATAAAAATAGGGTCGCTCAGGTGGTTTGGGCATGTTGAGCGAATGAATGAAGAAAGAATGGTAAGAAAGATATATGATGCAAGTGTTGACGGCGCCAGAAAGAGAGGGCGACCACGGAAGACGTGGCATGACCAGATTAACCAGATACTGGAAGATGGTCCTGTTAGAAGCCTGAACAACCATCGAGTTTGCATGCGAAGATGTATGAATGTAGACGAAGCGAAAGTTGTATGTCAGGACAGAAGAGTATGACGCTCTATCCTCTCTGCCTACCCCCACGGGGTGATGGTAAGTTAGTTAGTTAGTTACAAAAAAATTCAAAATATATGTAGGTAAATACAGTACAGGTACGCATGAATCAATGTATTACGGCTAACGAAATAGTAATGATGCAGTGAATGGTACCCACCGCTTACCCAAGACTGTTTTATCGGAAAAAGCTGCCACATTGGCCCTGCCCATTCGTCGCCTGGTTGACATTTTTTTAATACTACTAGCAAGATCGTGCTGCCCCGCGCCGGCCGTATAAACCGGTGCGAGGCAGCACACCCCAGAAAAAAACCATTCACTATCCGTCTCAGGCCCGGTTGTTTCAAATTGGATCAAAGTAAGCGTTCGTTTAAAGCATAGATTTTTGCGTTTTCCACCAATCAGACGATCCGTTTTCCTAAATATCTAAGCTTTAAACGATCGCTTACTTTAATCCAACTTGAAACAACACACACCTTAGAGTGACCAACCAAACAAAACAAACACCTTAGAGTGCTCGCATGCCATACCTAGTGATGATCCGGCGAAAAAAATCTGTTTTTAGTGAAAAGATTCGTGTACAAACATTTCGCTGACACTTACCTAAAGGTGATTGCGAGTTGACTGTGTTTCGCCATCTACATTTTAACATTGTCTACTTTTTCATTTTCCTACATTTATTGTTATTATGTTGTTATTCAATAAATTGTAATAGCCATGTCTTTACTCTCTATACATATACCTACTCCTCCGCTATACACGAGTAATTGGCTTTTATAGAGGAGAAGCAATTGTATATTTTGATTATCTATGTATTAATTTACTTACTTTATACCCTTTAAAATTATATTACTATAAATCAAAGAAACAAGTCGGTCTAGGGTGGTCTGCACGTATTACATTGTATATCCACTAACAGAATTCAAACACTACTTTCCGTATAAATTTTCAATTGTAGGGTTGTATGCTGTCTGCGTAATAATGACCAAATTTGTAAATTACACACATTATTACAATTTTTGAATTCAGACACCTACCTACCTTTCCGAATTTATTTGGCTTAGCGAAAATCATTTCTAAGTGGAAGTGTCGACGGGCAGGCTGCGTTAATCTTGATTTTTATGTTACAAAGCATAAATAGTTTTCTCATTCTTCTTTTTGTTCCTTTCGATCTGCGTCCATGTTGAAAATAGGCCCCCGTTTTTAAAAAAACTTCATCTTACTACAGTTCCCTTTCTATTAAATTTTGCCCAACAATTTGCCACGGCTTCACAGGTAAAAAATTAAAACCAACAGCTAGTAATAAACTAACTCATTTTGCTTCGCATCGCGTGGCATTTATTTTATTTGACGTGTTTATTACTGACACTTAAAGAACTACATATAGGTACTTACTTACTCTGCACATATGTCACTATGAAAACACTATATGTGAAGTCGGTAAAATAAACCTACCAAAGTTAATTAATTTTATACTTTGTATGTTGAAAGCCGTAGGTGCTAGAGTCGTACAGAATATTATTTGTAAGGATAAATTGAAACATACAAAGTGGCACTTGTCTGACAATAGTAGTCGCTCTGAAAGTAGCTGTGTAATGTCACGGACAGAAATAGCACGACCTTCCAAGGACAAACCTGGTGGTGGAGCCTCAAACCTTTTAAATAATGATTAGTCTCACCCTACTTACACGAAATCAATAATAAATTTTAATAAACTGCGTGATAAAAATAATAATTCTTTGTCCAAAAAATCCAATAAATGTATTGTTTTACTTTTGTGGACTTCATGTTCTTTCATTCTTTGCAACAAAATGGTTTCTTTTATCTCGAGAGAAAACGTTATTTTTTTTAAATTAAAAATTCTGCGAAAGTCTAAAATATTTCAATTTAAATGTACTTATGAAGATTTTAATAAGCTGCGACATGGCGAATAATATTTCGACGAAATGCTTTCAGGATCAAATCTTTCTTGCGAATTGCCGTAGACGTCGCTATTTCATTGACTTAGGTTCTACATTTTTTTTAAATATTTCAAATTTCTTATCTATTATACATGATACGATCTCTTACACAACTAGTAATGGTGTGGTTAAAGACGAGTTTTTGAAATTATAGTGCCTGTCTGTTGTTTTACATGTTAAATTAAAGTACCAAGTTAATGATTTTCCTTTCAAAGCCTGGCTAATTACAAAAAATGTTCTGTCTTAAAATGATTTGAATATTTAAAACAATTATTTAATTAACTTTAACGTTGATTGAGGTGGCCATATGACTAGCCTGAAAAGAGCTGTATCTATTTCCAAATACTCAACCTAGCTTTCATAATATATTCTGTAATTTTATCTTCAATATATTCTGTAATTTTCCCATTTATTATCGGATTAAAATGATGATCGGATTACAATGAATTACCACAACAGACAACAGATTGAACATTTAGGTTTAAAAGATTTAAAAAGGTTTTATTAGAAGCATTCTAATATGTTTCACAGACACAAACGCAAATAATTTGTAAAACTTATTTTATCATTTTAAATATCCATTTTATAAATGTTATTTTTTAGCCCTCCCGGGTCTCTTATATCATTAATAAATACATGCAGTCAATTTAGCGTCAGCCACGGCTGCTAGATGAAATCAGGGTGTAAATGTGACGCTTCTCGACACGACTTTAGCAAAGCTCCAACGCTTTTTTCCGGCCGCAGAGATGAATGATTATCTCAACAGAAATCTTGTCAGTCATATAAGAACACTCGGGATGACAATTCACTTATTTATTCATGATATATAATGTAAACAGCTTTAACAGTGTTGAATGGACCAGTAAAAAAATTAAAACATTCGAATTTGTCGAAAAAAAGAAAGCATTTTTCTTTTATTTTTGATTTAATTTAGAGAATTGAGTTAATTGGTGGGAAAATTTACTATGGAATTCTGCTATATCGACCGAAACAGCCTGATGCTAATTGAACAATATTATATTAAGTGTGAACAAGAGATGTCGCCGTTGTTTAGGTTTATGAATGATTTGAATTAGTAAAAATAGTTGTAATGTATTGATAGGTTGAATACCGAATAACAAAATATATTAAATAAATTTAGGAAATTATTTCACAATATATTGAGTTAGTGAAAGAGAGAGTCACAGAGATTCATAAATTTATTAGTCTTATTCACACAACAAGGCGAAGTACATTACCCAAAATAAGTATAATATAATGGATAACCAACAAGAAATTTCGAAAGTTAAAAATGGTTGAATTATACCTAATTATTATCAATGTGTTAAATTTACTTTTTTATTTTAATCAACAACACACTACGCGCGGTATTAGAGATGGGTTGTTCATGAACGAACTGTTATTTTAGAACAGTTCACTTTAATGAACTGTGTGAAAATAATTCGTTGAATCGAAATTTTGGGGCGGTTGGGTGATGAAATTTTTTGGAAATTGAATTGAAAGCTCCCTTCCCCCCCTAGGCAGCAAAAATTCTCCTTTTCTTTGGGAAGTTGATAAAAGTAGGTTTATAAATTCTATCCCCCCCCCCCCCCCCTCGTCAGATTTTATTTTTTGGGAAGTTGATGTAGGTAAAATGAAATTTCGATTTGGAAACTGAAAAGCACTCTACCCCTCCATGGTTTTGAAAATACTTGGTGGCAGCTGAAAACTTTCTTGGTGGGTAAGTGAACAGTTCGCTTACAGAAGTTGAAGTAGATAAAAAAAACAAAAATTCAAAGAACTACCGAACGATTCGGTGAACAACAGTGTTCAGTTAAATGAACTAAAATTCACATCTCTACGCGGTATACACAACAAACATTACATGTCAACTGACATTAAGTGCGTTTTCAAATTATTTTCTAGCGGGAAGCGGTCACATAACTTTTCTCTTTCTCATATATAGCGATAAAGCACACTGATATATATCGGTATACCTACGATATATTATTGAATTGCCTTGACTAAAAAATCAACCTTTGCCACCCAAGTATGCTACCCCATAAAAAATAACATGAATTATTAATTGTATCCTAAGATATCGACCATTTCAGATATATTCAGTAGGTAAGGGCGCGCCTAGAATACACATATTTTCATTTAAGAAAGACAGTTGAATTGGTATATGTGAGACGTGCGTACGACGCACATGTTTCGTGGTGTTGGTGTTTACGGGTATAAATATCAACACAACGAAACAATGTGCCTCGTACGCACGGCTTACGCAAACTGATTCGATTGTCTTTCTAAAATGGAGAAAGATCTACCATCCTACCAATCTGTTAACCTCGGAACATAATAAGTGTAATAAGTATTAACATATCGCAAAACATTGTATATTTTTCACATCTGCAATATTTAGTAGCAAATAGTTGAACCCGCACGTAATATGACAACACATTGTAGACTATGTTAGACAATCGCACCTCTGTAGCAGCCGTACTGCATCTATGAAAATGAACGCACCTTCAAGATACAATTTATATTAGAATCGTAAACATATGTGTTTGTCTAAAGACAACCTGTAATCTTTCTAGTAGTCCCTCAGCAGTGGAGACAAGAAATATAATAGGTTCCTGTTTATGTGGAGTGCCGAGACTGATTTGAAGGCTGGACGTAGACACATGAATTCTGACTGCTGGTTTATATCCAAATAAGCGAAGATGTCAGGCCAACCGCCTTTACCAACCCAAGAAATGGCTAACCCGGTAAGACTATATGTGTATCAAATACCGCCGTCGTTTTCAATAAATATAGACTCATCGAATCAGACATAAACAAAGCCGGATTTACCCTTGAAGGAGTTGTAGTCGAATGCATATCGATTCCGCCAAAAAAAATCGTTAATTAAAAAAAATTGGGTTCTTGTACCGTTCTGTCATTTTTTTTTTGTAAAGAATTATAATTAACTTATTTATTTATGTTATATTATAGGCTTACCGGAATAAAAATCCGTTAGCCATATTTTAGATATTTCTTTCTAAATACTTACATGATCTTTTATTCTGTTTTGGACATGTACCTATGGACTGGGAAATGTTGTATCTCAGTCACGGTGGAGGAGCTCCACTGGAATGGGCCTGACGCGGATATTTTTTTTTTCCAATAAAATATCCCAATGATATAATAATAGTTTAAAATGTCCCTTAATAAAATAACAGAAATAATAATAATCACCTCCCTATAAAAAATCACCCAATTTCTACCTAAATTCCAGGCTCCCAGCGTATTGATAAGAAATAGGGGATATTGTATGATGGGGATCGAATCAGGAACCTCCGATATAAGAGGCTAGTGTTATGCCAACTAGACTACAACTTATTTTGTAAATAATATATAATTCTTAACAAATAAGTAGATTTTTTTTCTTGTGCAGACACTGTAAAATATAGTAGTAATTGCTTTCGGCCCCCAAATTAATGGGTCCGGAGACGGCTACCCTCTGTTGTGATGGGCATCGTACAGTTTTCTCTATGATTTTTCCAAATTATTTTTTTAGTCCCGGGGCTCATACCCATATAGGGCTATAGTACCTTTGACCCCGTGGATAAATCTAACCCCTAAAAAGGAACATAGACAAGAGATAATAAATTGACGCAATTGTGGTGTCAAACTATCCATGATTTAGGTTCAGAAAACTCTTCGGATCAGTTTTGAATGGACGTGAAAATACATTATATTTTTTTAACTAATAGATTCATTTGTCTGTAAAAAAATAATTATCAATTTTTCACATATTATAGTATTTCTTGCACTTCATTTAAAGTATACATTTAAAATCTACCTTACTTCTCCATGGAATATAAACGCCTTAATTCATAATATTTTAGAAATAAATTTTCACTAAAAAATTTTGTCGAAAGTGTTCACGCAGTTTTAATTTTCTCAGCTATTTCAGGGATTTAAGCAATTTATTATAGTCGTTTAATAATTTTAAATGATAATTGATTTCAAACGATGAATTTACAAGTCAAAGCGAGCTAGAGAAGTCTTAAGTCATCAAATACGGGATTGATTTTAATGCTTCATTAATTCAATAGGTAATCCAAGCAATTCTCGGTTCATTTTCCACATAAATAAATTCTATTTTGCCGAAATTTTCATTATATCTGCATTATTAGATACTATCTCCTTTTCAAAAAATACAATGTTTCAGATGTAAAACAAATTTACCGTTTTTGCACATAGAAATAAATACATTCGCCCAATAATAAAGCACACAATGCAAGGAAACGAGTGAACGATTTTACCAAAAATACCGAAAGCAACAACTATTTTCTGATTAAGATAAATTATAGAAGTCTCACAGAGACGAAGCTATTTATATGAGAAACGTGTATGGAAGTCTTTTTTATTCTATGGCCGAGGGTATGTTCACCATGGAAGCCAGTTGATATAGGTTGTAACCCCTGGGCCATCGTGTAAAAAAGACTTCCATACACCTCTCTAATATAAATAACTTATATAATATAAATAAATATAATATAAATAAATACAATTATCATTGGGTGAAGAATTAAACAGGATATCTTAATTCCTTAAAAATATCGCTCGAACAAAGCCTATATATCATACCTATTGTTTTAAGAAAACAGATAGGAATAATGGAAAAAATATTAAAATCAGTCCGCAAAAATAAACCAATTTTGACAGTTGTCAGGAAGAAAAATGACGACATTGAAATTCAAACATTTTTAATTGATTTTAAAGTTGAATTTCTGCATTTACCGTTGTTCGCGCGCTACGGGATTTCTAAAATGCATTATTTTTATTAACACTTAGGTAAGCTTTACGACGCATTTTAGGATATACATATTTTTATAAATTAACGGAGGCATAACCTTTTAGTTGGTGCCCGACCGACGCACGACGTCTGACTAGGAAATAAAATGATATTTTAACAGACTAAGCGATTTAATTAATTCAAATTCTTGCGTATGGGTTATATTTTATTAAATATGTTTATATTATATAAGTGACGATAAAATTCTCGTAGTATGCATGTAAAATATAATTTTTAAAAAAGGTTTTTTAATGGTTTTTGGATATTGCAATATAGGAGATGGAATATGAATTTTTATCTTTTTAAAAACGTTATATTTAAAAACCTACCCAAAAATAATTACATATTTCTCCCCGAATTTTTTATTTGAACTTTATTTATTCAGTTTATAAACAAAAAGTATGGTATTCGTGTGGAAATACTTTGAGATAAAGTGTACCAAACATAAATCTATTGCAAGAAAGTTTAAATAGTACTTCGGGATTATATTTTATTTGTGATAATCACGAAGTATTTTGCTGACTTTTTTTAAACAAATGCTTTAAGATTAAAGGGACCTTACATAATAAAATTTGTTGAAAGCATGTTTACCTGTAATTTTGGCAAAAAGATTTGAAAACTTTGCACTCAATTGACTCTCCAGACTGCAAAAACGTAAATCATGTAGATACTATAATCTTTTTTAGCGGTTCAAATAATTTTTTATTTTGAATATAACATGTGAACCTGACCGCAAAAACTGGCTTCTTCAACCCAGCTCTCAGTGTCTAGGAAAGATACAATAACAATTTTTTTATTTTTTTTATTTATTTATAAAGTAGATATATGTATTTTTTATAATAAATTGATTCTTTATTTTCTGCGTGTAGTTTTCTGGGATATTCTTCCGTGTATATGTGACCTCTCTGGCCAACGTTTCGGATCCCATTGCAGGGTCCATCATCAGGGCTAATGTTACATTAGCCCTGATTATGGACCCTGCAATGGGATGCGAAACGTTGGCCAGAGAGGTCACATATACACGGCAGAATATCCCAGAAAACTGTACACAGAAGATTCTGAACGGCCGTGAAAACCTAAGGACATGATTCTATATTATAACATTTTTACAGACATTATTACTCCCCATAATATGAGCCGAAGCTCAAGCTACGGGAGGAGTATTTACAAGCTTAATGAAAGTATAAAAGAAGAACTAAAGAATAAAAGTATAAAAAGAATTTAAATATAAAGAATTAAAGTATAAAAGAGACATGTGGGCAATGTTACAATTCATCGTTGTCGAAAATCAAGGATTTGACTTCTTTCTTGTGCCGACAATGCCGAATAACTTTCAGAAATTATACCTTCTGTATTCTACTACAAAAAATAATGTGCAATCTAAAATGGCAATTAATTTCTAATAGATACGTTATTTGAATGTAATTGTGGTTCAAGGAGAATTGAGTACAGTTTAATGAACTAATTTTTTATTTATTTTGTGTTTTTCTTGAATTAATACCGTTCTAAATTCCTTTTAACTTACTATTCTATTATTTTGTTTTACTTATTATACTAATCGTTATTTATAATATATACCTGTATATATTTAATTATTTTAAAGTGTTTTTTATTTATTTTATGTTAGGTATGTAAAAATTATTGTACTTTATATTATAATGTAAAAGCCCACTAGGGCCTTGATAAATAAATAAATAAATAATAAACAAAACTTCATATCTTCGTAGTAACACAGACAAACGCACAATATTATGCAGTATGCCTATTACAATCTGTATACATATTGTCTTGATTATTTATTCCTTTCAATATTCCTACAAAAACTTTCTAAAAATATACTCTTGCGAAAACACATATCTTTAAATATTGATATTTCTGATCCACGCATGTACCTACAATGCTACTTTGTTTTTCATTTGAGACGCTTAAAACGAAGTCAGAAGTTCAGAAGAGACGCAAACAAAACCTTATGAATAAAATATGAGAATCAAAACTCTGTTTGATGCGGGGTACATACATAATACATTCTGTACTTCCAGTCAAGCTTTTGACAGTCTTTGGAAAGCTAATATCAAAGCCCTTTCTCACAAGGACTCGTAATGAGAGCACTAAAAAAATTATAGGATTTATTAATTTGAATTTCGTGACGTTAGACACCTGTGATTTTCATTGTGATATTCTTATTTCAATTTATTTGATATATAACATATACATTACAAACTTTAATTTAATTATTACATATTATAAGATTCAATAAGTATACATATAAAATAATTATTTTCATAGATGTAGGAAAATCTGCCTCGGAAACCCCATCAGATATATGGAACACATCAATATCCAAAGCGATATTGTTCAGCACAGCGGTAGCTCTTCCAGCAGGCATAACCATCGGCAGGTTGGTCCTGTATACTGCAATATGAAACGATCTATACAAACGTTGACTTAGTTAATTATCAGGAACACACAAACCATTGTTCTGCATAATTTCAGGATTATCGATCACGACGCCTTACATAGATAAAAATGCATAATCAAATGCACATTCATTCTAGTCTCTAAACCATTGTAACTAAGCATACCCTGAAGAAACTTGGTTGGGTAAAGTCAAGGATAATTGCCTGTACTCTCTCATGTAGGGATATCTCAGAAAGTTATTTTGTTCTTTCTCTACCATAAGAGAGTACTTAAGCTCGTGTGGCCCCCAAATCTCCAAATCATCGAGCATTGATTTGGATACATTACCATTGACCGTCTATGTTATCTTGAAATGTCAGGGTGCTCACAAACCTCCTCTTACGTCCTCCTGAATCTTCCGCCTTCGCAAGGTTTGGTTCACGGCGAGTTTTGTTGTGTCCTTCATGCTGCTTCCACGACGGAATCAAGATCTTCACATTCTTTTCACCGCTTGGGTGTTCATTAAGAGTTATTTTTGGGACTTGTGCTTCTTGCATCCTGCGGCCATTACTCCTTCCATTTTCATGTGGATGAAGAGTCTGGTATCCTGATATCTCATCGTTATATCTTATTCTCCATCAACCCGACATCTCTGGTGGACGTTTCTAATCCTATTGCAGAGACCATCATCAAGGCTAATATGACTTTAATCTTTCCCATATGGTGTTAAAATTGAAACGCGCGTTCCGGTGCTGTACGCTCAGTGTACCTACATCTAGACTTTTTCGATTTTTAAGTCGGACAAATATGAATATTTAACATTTTTAAATTATTTAATGATTAAAGTATAAGTTAATTTAGTATCAATTCAGAGATGGCGGACCACGCAAAATCTGTAGATCATCGTTTCGACAGTGATAGCATAGAATTAGAACACATTTTTTTAAAAAAGAAGGAAACTAAATATTTAAAAACTCTTAACGATTAATTGTAACACATTAATAATATTCAAACAGCTTCTATTATTTACGTCCTTCTTCTTATTGCTTATTGACCGCCCCTAAACCTACTCTAATCATCCCTCCACTCCTCAACCCTAGGTACTACGTAGTCCTTTTAAGTTTAGTATTAGTACTAGTACTTAAGATGATGGTGCCGGCATTGAAAACTTTACAATTATTTTAAATATCAAATAGTGAGTATTAACACGGCTGGCTTTTAGAAAGTTTCACAAGAAATTTTCAAAAAAATTATTAATTTGATTTGATTTTACGTTCCCTTATACTAATATTGGGAGCGCATAGTAGGAACCTAAAATAATTTATTCATTACAAAATTATTGCATTAATAGCAAATTAACAATTATTACATTCAAAAGGCAAAACTTTGAAATAACGCGTTACATAGTAGGTACCTCTCTACCTACACCACACCGCCTACTTGTTTGGTAGGAATAATGAATGTATTGTTTTGCCTAAAACTTTTCTGATTATATACCGTGCAGTAAACCGATTACAGACATTCCGGTCACGAACATATTTCAATCCTCGAAACACAACTAATGTTTTCATGAACATAGTTAGGTTCAAACTTAATGTATTTGATTCGTATTGTAGTGCCGTCAAACAAAATTCGCCTCTGAAACTGTATTTAATATGAATCATTTCATTTATACGCATCTCAAAGAATTCGCGCATGATAATTTTACCTAACTGTAGGTACCTACATTTAAATATATGGTATATTCTGATAGTATATTTGTGGGGTTATAAATCAAAGTCATCAATATCCAAAAAAATGAAGAAATGTTTTGAATGGAGTCACCGAGGATTACTAATTTAAAATGTACTGAAATCTAGATTTTATGTATCTATCACATCCACCACACACACCATCTATTACATCCAGATCGGAAGAATAATAAACCGCAACGTCCCGATGTTGACTGCTGCGCAACCCTCTCATTCGGCGCGGAAGACGGGTGGACGCGACAGATGTGATCTAAAAAATCTTACATCTATCCTCAATCCACTGACATTATTAACTTCCAGCTACGTCGTATACTTTCTGAGATATAAGCGTTTAAACTTTGATGTATCACAACATGCATCCTATACGTCGAACTGATTTTACAAACGCATTCACTTAAAAATCTATTAAATGGTTAAAGATGTTTAATAGTCAGATTTCGAGTCCCGATGATGACTAAGATTTTTCCGCATATCTTTCCAAATGATTCTTTAATGTTTTAATTATGAAGAAAATCAGCCAAAATCGTTACTACATGAATAAAATATGATTTAAATAAAATTAAATAAAGCATTGGATATTAAAATATATCGTATTATTCTAACGTAGAATCATTAGTCCCTAGCGATAGAAAAGGTTGATAGCGACTAGATTAGATTTGAACTGATTACATTTTTCGTTTATTACGTTTTTGAATGTTTATCGGTGTACTGTTTACACGAAAAAGCGTTTAATGGAACAACCTTCACTTTATAGAAAATTCCAGCAGTGTTCGGGCGTTCTGCGATTGTTCAAAGTGTCGAATTATTAAAATGGTGTTCTGTACCGGCACGGTGCGATGCAACCGGCTGTTTACGGACCGACGCGCTGACTGCTTTAGTTTAGTATTGGCCCTAATTAAGCGCTAAAGTTTTTAAATATACCCCGAAACTCCGCGATGCAGAGTGCGGGTCTGTTAGAACACACGCAACGAGATGCTAGAAAGTTTAATTCACTTTAAATCAAAATATGCGATTCAAAGAATATGCAATATGATATAAGATTATCTTTAATATTAATAATTGGTACCGTAACTTATTAGATATATGAAAAAAGCCCTACGAATAAAACTGTCGCATTTTTTACCCAAGGCGGGTCCTCAGCTGCGCCCCGCCGGCCCGCGGCCCGCTCCCCCGCCGAGCCAGGGGCCCCCGCGCCCCTTCCTGCCGGGCGGCCCCCTCAGCCAGCCGCCGCGCGGCCCCGCGCCACGACCGTCGGGCCCCCACTCCATAGCCCCGCAGTCAGCTCGCCCGCCGCAGCCCCAGAGCCTGCAGAGCTACCCGGGCCATCCTCCGGGGCCGCCGCAATCCCCCGCTGGGCTACAGGGACATCCGCAAGCTCCTCACCCGGGGCAGCCCCAGGCAGGCCAGTTCGGGCCCCGCGGCCCTCCGAGGCACCCGGCCCCGCCGCCGCAGCAACACGACTCCTCGGAGAAGCGGCAAACCTTCCAGCAGCCTCGCCCCCCCGCTCCGCCCCTCGGGCAGATCTCCAGACAGGGATCTCTCGCTTCCCTCGGCCCCGCTCCGGACCCCGCAGCCAACCAGCGTCGGGCTCCGATGGATCCGGACAACATCCCCCCCGCTGTGAAAAACAGGAGTTTCAGCATCGCCGGCCCTCCCGGCTTCCCCGGAGGACCGCTGCACGATGAAGAGAGACGACGATCCATCAGTACTCTGGGAGCGCAGCCGGAAGCGCCGATCGCGAGAGGACCGGGACTCGCTTTCATAAAGGAAGGCGTTACGTCTTTCGATAAGAAGGAGTCGCCTCTCAACATCGGTCTCACTAAACTTTCTAAAGAAGATGTTTCTAAGGGTTCGCGGGAAAGTATCAAATCGGATACGTCCGATACGAAGCTGGACAGGCCGGAATCGCGGCTTTCCGGCTCCAAAATGACCGAATCCATCATGGGATCGTTGGATAGCGACGAGAGAAAAAATGGCTCTCCGTCTCCGAGTGGAAAGAGACCCGACGAAGATGACTTAGTCGCTCAGAACAATCGAGCTAATTCTGTTTCGCCAGCTCAAAATGGAACTCCGAACAAATCCGTTTCCCCCAATCTGATTCAAGAAAATGGATTCAAATCTGCCGGTCCCGTTCTTATGGACCGTTCTCCGTCCCTAACGAGAACCGACTCATCTCCGGAACAAAAGCTCACTCCGTCCAAGCTGGATTCTCCGTACCGACCTGCGTCCGTTTCTTCGAACCACTCAAAGACTCCCGAACCTGAAGCTAAGCCCACTTTTGCTTCTGAAAATGCCGATTCTGTCAGACCTCCATCGGTACATTCGAATAAATCGGACGTTCGGGTAGATACTCCCGAACCGAAGGTTGTTGCGGAACCAAAACCTGTACCTGTACCTGAACCTAAAGCCTCCCCAGAACCCAAAGTCACTCCAGAACCGAAGGCCACTCCAGAAAAGAAAGTCTCTCCCGAACCTAAAACCTCTCCAGTGCTTAAAGCTTCTCCCGAGCCAAAAGCTTCGCCAGCTGTTCCCGAAAAGCGAAATGACACTCCTGATTCCCAATCTGGCAGACCAGCTTCCAGAGTTGGAGTCAAACCGACAGACTTTGCTTCTCCCATCAGAGCAGGAACTGAAGAAAGGAAGCCAGTCACTCGGAAGGCAGTCTCAGCACCAAAAACGAGAAGAGGTACATTTTTTAATATTTATTATCTAGTGTAAAGGGTTTATTAAGAAACATGTAGGTGCATTTCAAATGTGACGATTTTTTTGATCATGTTTTTATTTGTGGACGTGAATTTACAAGAATTGTTTTGTATTTCAGAAGGAGACAATGACAGTGGTGTTGATGAATCTACCCAAGGAAATGTAAGTAATCAAATTTCATTACCTGTCTTTTGATTTTACAATTAATCTGCCTTATTTTTTGCCACAATCTAAATTTGAATACAGTGGACTCTCAATTATTCTAAGTCAGTTAGTAGTAAAAATTTCCAAAATTTTTTGACAACTTTTTTTTTTACCACACTTATATTAGCTTCACCGTTTGCCTGGACGGAATCTTATAATCAATATTTCACCCGCTTCCAATGTCCAATCAAGCTGAAATTTTGCACACAGACGTATTCTCGATGACAATAGATGAATACATTATCAAATTCACTAATTAATCAACTTATCCATCATAATAGATTAATCAAAGTTTTATATGGTAAATTAAATAATGAGCTTACAAAATATGACGCTAGTTTCCTACCGAAGTGATTTTGTACGCTGGGCAATATTAAAACTATTAGACTACAAAGTACAAAACTATATTACACGAAAAAAATATTAAAAAAAAAACACGGTTATATTTAAATGTATCTACTAAAAAGTAAAAAATAAATTTTCGGACAAAAATTTTTGGTTCACGCGACTTATTTACAAAAGCGTGGGCGCTTTCGTAAATAAGTCGCGCTTTATTACAAAAATACATTTTTACTTAAAGAGACTCTTTTTGGAACGAGGGGGGACATACTTTTGCTGTGTCCCAATCCCCTCGCCTAAATATGGGGTTTGTTCACTTCTAAACAATTTTATACTCTGTGAGTTGTCATTATTTTATCTTTATGTATTTGTATTTTTTAAATCACGATTTTAAATATTAACATTTCATTAGTAACTGGTCCTTTAGAAGTTGCCTGTAGATAAGTATACTCGTTTGATTGTCTATGGTATGTGTCCACTGATAAGACTTTGATATTCCATTTCAGAGATTTATCGATAAAGGTCAATATGCATCTGTTTAATGTCTGTGATTCTTCTCTGCGTACAAAGCTTAATATGTAACGCCAACATATTTTAATACCAGCCTTATCCTATAGATGGCACTAGATGGTTACTTCTGGTTTCTAGTTACCTTAATAACTAGACAAAGTACGTCCAGAGATGTTAGCATTTTCCTTTGCATTCCCCTACAGAAGTATTACCAATAACATTTAAGTACCTTGGATAAATCATAGTTAATCACATTCAATACAAAACAAACAAGACAATTTATTGTATCTTAATATAAAAAAAAATATTAAATTTTTGACTTCATTAAAGAAATATTAGGTCCTTACATATGAAATCGGCGTTTTGCCGTACTGGCAAATTTGATCTCAAATATCTTCTCTTTGGTTAGGAATTCCAAATCCAAATTTATACAGCTATTTACTCATGTATTTGTGTTTTGATAATTATAATTCTTTTTTTTTCCTCAATTGTTTTTTTCTTTGCGTCACTCAGTTTACAAAATGAAAAACTTGGTGGACTAGTGCTGGTGTCGTTCACTACAGCTTTCTTAAATCTGGCCAGACGATTACAGCAGATGTCTATTGTCAGCAACTGCAAACCATGATAGAAAAGCTAGCTGCTAAACAACCGAGGCTGGTTAATCGCTCTAGGCCACTGCTGCTTCAAGATAATGCTAGACCACACACTGCACAACAGACGGCTACCAAATTAGAGGAGCCTCAATTGGAATGTCTAAGACATCCACCGTACTCTCCGGACCTTGCCCCAACAGATTACCATTTTTTTCGAAATTTGGATAACTTCTTGCAAAGGAAAAAATTCAACTCCGATGGGGCAGTCCAAACCGCCTTCAAAGATTTTATTGATTCCCGTCCGAATGGTTTTTTTAGTAAAGGGATCGATGAACTACCTATGAGATGGCAAAAGTGCATAGATAGCAATGGTACATACTTTGATTAAATAAATATATTATAATAAAAAAAAATCGGCTTTATGTTCCTCCCATACTAAACGCCAATTTCATATGTAAGGACCTAATATATTACTTAAGGGGTTACTCCAACTTGACATTTTCAAATCTATTTTGGATATTCAGAATATTTTGAGAATGTTCAAAATTCTCAAGAATACTGGATTTTATCCCCAGGAAAAGAATTTTCATTATCAACGGCGACATCTATACTGGTTTATGAGGATAACAAATTTCATCCACAGATGGCGGTAGTAAAATACAACTCGCGTATGAAACAAGTTGTGCAGGGTTGACATATATACAACTTCCAAAAATTTAATAGATGTGATAGTCTATCATAGGTGGAACTGGTGAACGGTATATTATGTAAAGTGATCACTTAAGCCAACCGTGGATAGTTCGTAAGCCCTATAAACATATAAAAAATATAAGATAGCTTCGTCTCTGTGAGACATCTATAATATATCTTGATTAATCTTTTTTGCTTTACATTATAGCGTGAGGTTCGAAAAATAGTTTGAATCATTAGTCGTTCAAAAATTGTAAAAGTTGGCTGAGATATAGCAATTTGAAGCTGGCGTGGTAGGTAAATTTTAAACAAATTTCATTATTCTTATGCGTTTTCCTCGAAACACTCTTTTCTTTTTTGGTGAAGAAAATATATTAAAAACTATTAAGCTGTTTTTATTCAAATTTTGTACACATTTTACTAATAACATTATCTATTATGCAGCATACATTTTTTTGATAAAATGCATCATTGAAAAAAAAAAATTAATGATCTCGATCTCATTTGCAAAAAAAATCTTTTTTTTCGATAAACTACATCATAAACATTACATATTTTAACAAGAAAATAATTAATTTTCATTTCACTCAAACCCTGGGGATCCCAGCACCGGCGTGAAGGACCTTTGCGGGACAGCACATAACTCCGCCAATTTGAAATTTTAAAAATAATTTATTTATAAAAAACATTAGCCGTAAACAATGAAAATAAAACAAATTTTGTATGTGCTATGTTACATTAAAAAAATGAATTTGAATATACTTTTAATTTTAAGCCCACAAATACTTTACGTTTTACATTTACATTTCATTAATATTTTAATTGTCACTAAATTAAATTTTACATTATATTATTATTATACATTACATTATACATATTAAAATGTACATTTAATGCGTACGTAATTAGAGCATTTTATGAGAAAAATTTTAAAATTGATTTTGAACACCATTCCAGGACCATGTTAATGGGTCTCCCGGATCGCCTGGGAAGAAGAGTCCCAGCAAGATTCCCGGTTTGAAAGCCCAGGGCACACCACACAGCGGAGGCTCGGGAGGACGTTCCGTAGTCCGCAGCCCCAACAAGAGCGCGACTGCGGCGCACACGCCCAACACCCCCGACAGTACAGCCAGCAATACTTCTATTGAGAAAAAAAGTGAGTTAGCCTAGTCCGGTTATCATTTTATATAGAAACACCAGTTTTATAAAAAAAAACGTTCAATTAAATAATAAAAGGTTTTGTACATTAATGCTGCATATAATTTATTTTATTGAGTTTTTGTTGTTACATTCTCCACAAGAAAATATTATTCATATTATTAATTATTCAAATATACTTTTTTGACGCAAGTATACCACTGAATAGGATAAGTTTTGAAATGCTTCCCATGAGATTTTGAGTTTCTGCTGTTTACATATTAACCGAACACAATGAAGGGTTAAATTTAAAATATCATAACATAGCAATGAAAACAGACTGCCAAGAGGACATGTTTCAGAGATACAGAGAAGATACAGATACAGAGAAGTTAACTTAAGATTTCTTTAAGGTTATTCTACTGTACATTTGTTTTTACAAGTGATAATGTATTGAAAACTAAATTTATCAGCCGCAGTGGTGATATGTTTCAAGGCACAGCAGAATAAACTTAACTGTTATCAGGTTGCTGTTAAAACCTATAAAAGTTTTAAAAGTTTTAAATTTAAATATGTAAATCTTTTTTTTATTATCCAAAGCAATAAAAGGTTGATACTTCTGATACAATTTCTGGATTTGAAAGTATTCCTCTCCAATAATGAAATATTAAATAAAATAAAATCATTATTTTCAATTGCGGTCAAAAACCAAATCTTTTAATTTATTTCCTGATGAATTGTGCAGTCGAAGCAACAATCGGATGTGCATTTGGACACACGTCCATTATCCATATATATCCAACTAAAAAAAGTGCTTTTCTCTGCTTGAAGAATTGCCCATGAATCACGTTCAAGTTGGTGCCGCCCCGTCCCCCAACATCAAGTCTGTCAAGTCCAAGATCGGGTCCCTGGAGAACACCACGCACAAGCCAGGCGGAGGGAAGGTGAAGATTGAGAACAGGAAGCTGGACTTCAACAATGCCACCCCAAGGATAGCGGCCAAGAATGAAACGTACCAACCAGGTGGAGGTGATAAGAAGGTATAAATTGATTGAAATATATTATTCTGATCCATTATCATATTTTTCAAGAATACCGGCTAATTTCTACAATAGACGTATATTTTATTTTTATAAAACTTCTTTCTAAGCAGACTAAGAAGCCATTAATAATTTATATTTTCCTCTGTATTCAACATTCGTCTTAACTACTCAACATACGTCTTGACTGCGTACTCCTTCAATCTGATATTGACTCCTTTAACAATTGGTGTAAAGTAAACGGCCTAGAACTTAACATAAATAAATGTAAAATAATGTCATTCTATAGATCAAAAACGCCAATTTCTTTTGACTACAAAATATAAAATTGGATGTAGTTAAGTCTATCAAGGATCTCGGAGTTATTCTGGACTATAAATTTACATTTAATGAACAAATAAATTATATGGTAAATAAGTCCTTAAAACTCTAAGGCCCGGTTGTTTCAAATTCGATCAAAGTAAGCGTAGAGTTTAAACTGAAATTTTACGTTCTCCACCAATCAGACGATCCGTTTTCGTAAAAATCTATGCTTTTATCGACCGCTTACTTTGATCGAACTTGAAACAACCGGGCCTAAGGCTTTGTCAACAGAATGTCTTCTGATTTCACAAATACTTACACGATCAAAACTCTTTACTGTTCACTTGTCCGTCCTATCTTAGAATATGCCTCTGTGATTTGGTCTCCCTTCTATACAAACCAAACAAGTCACATCAAATCCGTGCAACATCGTTTCTTAAGAAAAGTCGCATGGATGATGGGCTTGGATAGAGGAGACTACTCGTACAGTAAAATTGAGTCAATGTTAAAAATTTATAACCTCCAAAAACGTAGAGAAAGCACTGACTTTTCAAAATATTAAACGGCCACACTGATGTGCCTTCGTTACTGGGCCAAATAAAATTCAATATCTCTTCCCGTAGATTCAGAAATAATGAACTGTTGTTCCTTAGCCATCATAGAACCAATTATGGATTTCATGCTCCCATGTCACGGTTACGTCATCTTATAAATTCAAGACAGGATTTGGACTTCTTTGGTGTAAGTCTGTCCAGATTTAAACAATCTCTGATTAGATAGTCCAGACCTTGTCTCCATCTTGTTAGTAATTTTCATTTGTCCTTGCTTTTGTATTTAAATTGCTATAATTTTTATTCTGATGTATTATATATTATTCATGTTATGTATTATATTTTATTGGACTGAAACACTTAAAATTCATAAAAACATAAATAAACAATAATCAAATACAACCCTTCACTTCACCCCTTCTCACAATGTCCCCTCTCTCATACACCAGACATTCACTCCCACACACTTCAGTCTACACTCACCTGAAGAAGGAAAAAAATTTTACGATACTCTAAAATAAACTAGTGTAAAAAACTAAAAATAGTGTTTTGTGTTCATAATCAATAAATTATATTGCTTTCTCCACTTTTTTACTTCTATATTAAAGAGAGAAGATATTGCACTGTCTCACTAATTTATCGACAACAAACTGGGACGAAGTATGTTTATATAGAGAAACAAATTAACCATAAATACCATCAGGTAAAATCACATTTCATGTCTCCATTTCAGATAACACAGAAAAAACTCCAATGGAATGCCAAATCGAAAATTGGCTCCTTGGAGAATGCTACCCACAAACCAGGCGGAGGGGACAAAAAAATTGAGACAGTCAAACTGGACTTTAAGGATAAGGCTAAGCCAAAGGTTGCCTCTACAGTCAACATCACACATAAACCTGGCGGCGGAGACGTGAAGGTACGATTCTGATCTGATATTAATATTAGAATTTCAGGTTACTCGAATATATCAGCCTCAAGGTGAGACCTATAGTCATGTTAGAACTTTTAGAATCTTCAACATATGTAGGTGAAGATATTTTACTATTAAAATGGCACTTAAATTAGTAAAATTGTACATTTTAATGAAATAGCCTCACACTGCCTTTATAATTATGTAAAATTTTAAAATATTTTCTAAATATCTTAAAAAAAAATTTAGGATAGGTAAACACATAATTTTTATGTGCATTTAGTTTAAATATTTTGTTATCAAATGTGGAAATTCAGTAGCTATTAAACAAATAAATTTTCTTATAAAATAATTTTAAATGTAGGTTTATTTAATATTTAGTCCAAAATAATTGTGGAAAGAAATATTATTTACGTGTACTTTTTATCTTATTGGAAATTTTTATAATTATTATTACCTTATTATTTATTAACTTTTTGTTACTATTGTTTTTGTAAAATTAATAGTTGAATTAACATTTCAGTTTGATTGTGATTTATTTCCATTTTTATTTTATTATCATTTTTGTATTTCCAATCCAGTGTTCAAACACAAAGGACGGCAAAAAAGAAGTGAGTAATTTGGTTAAAATTCCAGGTATCACCGAGTGCCATAGATAATTTGTTTTACCAATTTGCGTAAGAGAGTTTTGAACAATATTCAAAAAAACCTATTGCGAAGCACCTTTATGTATATAATATTTAAAGTTTATGACATATAGCTTTTGTGCCGCTGTAGAAAATATAAAGAGCTTAAGTTAGCTTCACCTGTAATTATTACCTTCACCATATATTATCACCGAGTAGCTCGACTGTGTTATGTTGTAAGATATGGACGATGGCGAATATGTGTTGTTGCTTCTTTCTAGTTTATAAGGTGGCCACTACGGAGATGGAGAGCTTCGGGCAAACATTTCCCTTTGCATTCGGTCGTGAAGGTTAGTGCCGGTGTCGCTTTCATCATATCCCGGCATGAATTTATACAATTCCGTGTGTTTGTAAATTTTGTAGTGCTCCACAAATTTAAAGGAATTTTAAATATATAATTAATAATCCCATTGTAATTGTAGAATTACCATAAGATAAATTGCTCGCAAATTTGTATTTTTCATTTTTGAATTTTAGTTTCACAGTAATCATCAATAATGCATTAAATGAATATGATGCAAATTTTAAGGATATGTATAATTGTTTAAAAGGTAACATTTTACAAATAAATAAGTTTTTGTGGAGCGCTGAAATGAAAGCATGACCCGGCACTAGCACACCATGATCAATGCTACTAGATTATGTTTATGTTAGAATATAAAAATCATCAAAGTACACACATCTGTGAAACACTTCACTGAATGAATCCTCATCCTAAAATGTCAAATACCTGACTCAAATGATAAATGATATTACATAATATCATATTCCACAATATTAAAGCAATGATCATTTCATGTAACGTATTCACATAGAACGCAGTGTTCGATGTTATAAACAATAAACAAGAATATCCTTTGTCAACATTGTTGAAACATTTGACAGATTGAAAATCAAAAGTTGGATATAAAAGCGCATAGCAAAGTGGGCTCTTTGGACAACGTAAAGCACAAACCAGGCGGAGGAGATGTCAAAATTTTCGATGACAAGGAGTACCTGAAGCAGATTGCCGCAGTAGCTCCGGACGGTGCGCACACACCCATCAGCGAGGTAGGTCAAACATTTTCTCATAAAACCAAAACAGGTTATCTCTGCAGTTTCTTGGGTTTTTACATTACGAGTGTCTTTCTTCATTTTCCAATATTCATCATTAGTTTTCACGACCATTTCATTCCTCTATGCAATGTTGGCAAATAGATGGGCATAATAATCTATAATTGCTTAGAAGGTCCTGTATATCCATGTGAACTTATTTATATTATTTATATGTATGATTGGTAATATGGGTTGATAACTATCGTACCATACTGCTCATACCACATAACTGAAAAAAAATTCAACATGTTTTCATATCATATTTGATTAAAAAAATACAGTTTATCTATCATTTTTAACATATATAGAGTTGTATAGCTCTTAAATACACTTCAAATAATATGGTACGAGTTGCCTTCTAAATTTGCTTGCATATTTTACAGTTTCAGTTTTATATATAAAGGTCTAAAGATTCAAAATGTAAATAATTAACAAAATCCTCAAGAGATATAAATTATATAATTCAAAGATTATACAGAGTTCTTATAATAAAACAAAGGATGTACAGTATTAGCCCGAATATTACTCTATTTTATTTTTTTCAATTTGCAAATTAAATTTAAAAATTAAATTAAGATTAACAAATATGTAATCACGGGCTGAAAGACTCCAACACTTTCCTGAAATTGTTTTAGGAGCTAATATTCCTTTATGAGTTTCACTCAGTATTTTCTTTTATTTTCATTTGAAACTAATATTTCACACGTTGAAAATAAAAGTGATTGTACTATATGAGAATGTATGTGTACCTAATGCAAAAACTATCATAGTTCAATTGCATAGTATACCTACTAATTTTACAAGTTTTGGATTGTATCTCTTTAGTAAAAATCACAAAATTATATCAATTATTAGGGATAATAAATTTGTGTGATTTTCAATTTATTTTCAAACTTTGAAAAGGAGGATCAATTTTGATGATGTTTTATATCGGACTAATACAATAAATACAGTACACTCCCGATTATCCGAGATGGATGGTGGAAAAAATCCCGGGTAGGCGATTTCACCTGTTAATCCCCGATAACCGATTTCACCCGTTAATCTAAAAGCATTGAAAATTTTACCAGAAATGCACTTTGTGCATTTAATATCCGAAAATCGCGCATAAGTGTGTTTTTGCACAGCAAAAATGCCGCCGGGATGTTGCAGGTTTGTCAAATACTTCTTTTGCAGTATTATCATTTACTTCGCAAAAAAATTGAATAAAGAGAAATGATTTTTTCCTTGACAAAGTCTACTTCGGATATTTTTTTAGACTTTTATCACCGTGTTGCCCAAAGCAGTCAAGAAGTGACTGCAAAATTTAAACGGATAGCATAGTTGATTTTTTTGAAGAAATCAAGTCATATTCCTTTCTGTCATTATTATTATGTTGCACAGTACAATTAAAAAATCATTTGATACTTCGTGATCAATTACACTTTCATCTGAATCAGCCAATCACATACTGGTTGCGCATTAACATATTGCACCTATTAATTTATCGAGAATTTTATGACACTTATTCTTCGTTATTTTCTTCAAATCCGAGAATTTCTTCATCACTACCAAACCAGTTTCGACAACATTGTAAATTTGCTACAGAATAAGATTTATTGTTTCTACAAATTGTTCTATGGGGCGGTTAATAAAATGGCACCATAAGAAAAATAATAAAAGTTTGAAATTATATTTTTAATTGTCTTTTGTTTTTGCTTGAATCATAATGAATTCTCATGCAGCTAGATTATTAAAATTGCTTAATTTTTTGTCTTAAACGGCAGTTTGTCGGATGCTGTGCCTCCTTTCAAACCACCCAGAAGATGGGCTAAAATTATCCTGCAACTTAAACTCATCGTAAAAATACTTTACTTTGCAAAGTCAGTAAAAATACTCAACTGTCAGTAAAAATACTTTACTGACAGTTGACCGCAAACAACGCCGCCGTCATAAATTATGCGCTATTTTGTGTGCCAATGACAACTGGGCGCAACTAACAAACATAAAATAAATGTTTTGATAGATCGCTTTTAGGACACGATGGACAGCTGATGTTTTTAACACTAAAATCGTTTTTGGCTATTATGAACAATTTGAAACATTTTTGTTTTTAATAAAATATTTTTTCAAGACTTTTGAAATTCATCCCAGTTTATCAGATCCCTAATAATTGGGAGTGTGCTGTAATAAAACATATTTATTTTTGAATATTAATTTGCGATACCAGCTGGTTTTAATTTTAATAATTTTTTATTATTTGAAAAACAAGAATAATAATTTATTACTTATATTTGAAATGTGTCAATAATTATTATTATTAGTAGATAATATTAACTAGGATTACATCTTTTAACACAACATTAGATTAATTTTGTTTGAAGTGTGTTTCAAAGTATTTATTACTCACTAAGAAACTTTATAATTTTTGCAGCGAGAATACCTTTACACCTATTACTAATTATCAAATAAGAATAATGGCTCAAACCAACATTTAATCTTGAAATCACCCAGGTAAACCAAGTATAAAATAGTGTGAAATTTTGGGATCTCTAACAAAGAATGGTTTTGTAGTCTTAGTTGGAAGGGTTTTTGTAACTACTGAGGTTGTGTCAGCATGCAGAATGTGATATTTTGTGTTTTAACTTTTCCCAGAGTCCCGTGCCATCCTCAGAACATCCACCGATTTCCGATGAAAACCTCAATCGGGAGAGTTAAGTGGGCAAAATGGGAGAAGAAGCAACCTAACCTAACAATACCACTAACAGTCATCCATTTCATGGAAATTTAAGCACGGAAATATTTACTAACCTTACATTTTGCATTGATAGTGGATTTACCAAACCTCCATTATGCAGAGATGGAGTTAAATGAGACGCATGGATTCAGTCCCCTAACAAAAATAATTTGATTTTTATAAATATATACATATATATCTATTTGTTGCATGAATACATATTTAACAATAACCAGGTGGACAAGTTAACGTAGATTTGGAAAGTATTGTATATTTATATAATTTTTCAAACAATATAAAATATAACGCGTGCCACTTCCAAAATATATGACATATAACAAAATTCCTCATGACTTTAGATAAAAGCCACTAACTTTGATCCTTGTTTAAGTTATGTACCACCTACTATCACTACACAATATTCATAATGTTGTCTTTTGATGTAAGCAAGTAATACTTGATAAGTAAAAAATATCTCTTAATATTTTGATTAAATTTTTTCATAAATGTATTTTTTTTAGAGAAATCAATTATTATTGATTGATATGTATTTGCTTTTGTATTAAAAACTGTTATTATCAATTTAAGCATGCTGTCAAGTTAAATGAAAAAAAAATCCAGAGGATTTTATGAAGTGACCGAAGACATCAAGGATCAGAGAAAATCTGAAAGTGATAAGTAAAGAATAATAGACTTTTAATTGTAAAATTTTATAATTTTTTCAATTAGTGTTAAACATTATAAGATAGGGCAGCAAATACTGCAAGCTTGTAGCGTTGCATTTATCCAATATTAAATATATTGTAAGGTAATATTGAAGTCGAAAACCGATGGGACATAAGACAAGAATCATAAATACATGTATATGAATAGATAAATGCAAGTCTTAGTTCACGCTCACCTCTTCAATGTTACCATGAAATCAAATTTGTATTTTTAATCAAAAATCAAATAAAACCTTAATTGATATGTTAAATGAGTATACTTCATGTTGCACTTCTTGTGTATATGTGACAGATTACTGTAATTTTGACATAAATCGAAATAAACTTGTTTAAATATTGCACTTGGTATTTGTCCATCACCTCTGTAATAACATATCTAAAAGGCACTGTAGAAGGCACATGCACAGAGTTAAAGTGTTGCCTAGTAAGATCTAAAGTATTTCGTGTAAGCCTATTTGTTAGTATAAACACATAAATTAAATACACAACTTTCATTGGAAAGACAACGTAAGACAAATAATGATCGCCAGCAGAAAATAAAGGTAACTTAATTATAAATATTATTAAATAATTCCAACATCTTTAAAACAAACATTAAACCATTGGACATCCTTCTCAATACTCTGTTTTCTTAATCAGGAGTGCTACGACTACCTTTCACTGCAAGACATCGGATGTCGTAGACAATCCATGGGTCCGCGTTCCATCATGTCAGCAAGTTTGGCCTCGAGGAAGCCATCTGATCGGCCCCAGAGACCTCGCACAGCAAGAGACACGCCCGTTAGGTCCAGATATTTATCGCCCAGAAAATGTCAAACCTCCAGGCTTGACTGCACTGTTGAAAGACCTCCTTTTCGAATATACTGATGTTCTAAAGTAATTGAAAGTAGAAATGATTTATTTTTGAAAAAATTACTACTACTGGAAATCAGTAATTACACAAACATCATTATTATCTTCTGTGTTGAATTTTTTCTGGGCCATTCAGCCATGTGCAACCTCAGCCCTGATAATAGACCCTGCAATGGGATCCAAACCGTCAGCCAGACGTCGAAAATACGAAAAAAAATACAGCTAAACAGCTCAGAAAACTTAACACAGAAGGTTCTCAACTGCTGTGAAAACCTAAGAACAACATTATTGTCAGGCACGTACAGTAGGCGCTGGTTATCGTGTGTAGTGATTATTAGAATCTGCCATACTTTGAGCTCAATTTTCAATGGAGGGAATCAAATATCAAAAACGCATTTACTTTTTGTTGCTTTTAGATTCAGGTTATCAATTATCAGAATCAGAATCAAATACTATTTATTTTAGAATTCATAAATCAAAACTAATGTATTCTTAAATAACTAGTACATAGTATTTCTAAGTAAGCCTTAGAGTGAAATAAGAAGGATTAATAGTGCCACCCAATCTTTTTAGATATCTAATTCCTTGTATGATTCTCGGCGATTTACAGCCTCAAAAATCTCAATCTTGGACGCCGCTTTCTTTCGTTCACAAATTTATATTTAAATATTGCCTTGACTTTAGACAAATGCACTGCACTTTTTTATCAGAAGTCATTGCGCTAACTGTAACCAGACATTTTAAGTTTTTTTTTCTTTTACTCTACTGAAAATCTAATTAATGGATTGTTTATAAATTCTAGCAAATAAACTAAAATTGTAAACAAACTAAAGCAGCAAAGTAAATTTGTGCCTATATTAAATGAAATAATTTTAAATGTGTTATGTATGTACGACAAATTAATAATTATTAAAAACTTTCATACAAATAACGTTTTCGTAGATCATATATTTCAGATAGAATCACCGGATAATTAGATTAAAAAATTCAACGGATTAATATGATCACATTTACCAGCACCAAGTGTAATTCTAATGGCATGGAAAGGATAAATTTTTACGTAGCCCACCTTCTATATTTATTTTTTATTTTAGGAATCTCAACACTACATCTGTCTCAATATCTCTATCTCTGGGTATCTTTTAATTATCTTACATGCACAATTAATTACAATTCATATATGTATGAATATAGGAAAGAAGCAAGATCTAACTAGATCTCAAAGAAAATTTTCAAATTTTTAATTAATCTGTCTAATTTTTTCATTGTAATAAATCAGAGCATACTTTGAGCCAGATTTGTCTTGTAAAATTATTAAATTTCGTATTGGGAATTGTCAATTCAAATTCATTTTGATGGATATATTTAAGTATCTACTGTTTATTTCTTTAAAATGACTATCTTTACTACATTTATGTAAACAGATAAGCGTCAAAATCACGTTTTGTTAAATGCACTAATGTAGTTAGATCTAGCAAATGAGCGAAATAAGAGATAAATATCATTATTTTATGATATATCTAGAATCACTAAACCCTTATTAGCAGTTTAATGACAAGACATAGAGTATAAGTAATGTGTGCAATGAAAATATTATTTAGATTTTTAGACCTTTAAAAAACTTTTTTTCACAATACATAAAAAGATCACAAATTATTACCTAACCATCAGAATTTGTGTGATGTTCTGATAAAATCTGTTAGTTACCCAATATATCTAGTTATATATTTATTATAAATATAAATAGTTAACATGTAATTAGTTTCCCAATAATATTTGAGAAGATGGAATGCAAAAATAAAAATTCAAGCAAATATGTAATAAATATCAGGGCTTTAGAGCGACTAAACTGCCTAAATATCAAAGTAAAGTATACGTAACTTCTTCTTAGTGCTCCTTAATACTCGGTCTTCTGCTGCCCTTTTCCAACAGTCTACCAGCAGCACGTCCTTCGTATCATTGTATTAATATCAACATTACATTTATTCATAATTTTTGGCAAATGCATACATAATTTATAAATTAAAAATAACAAGTAATATAATATTTCACCAATAATTAATGTTGTAATAATAAAAGGGAAATTTTCCTTTCTTTAATTTTACTTTGGTCTAAAAAATATGACTACGAAAATATATTTTTTTGTATAGTATATTAAGAGTATAAAAATGATTTTGAAATTCAACATTTTAAATTCCGCTAAAATACTTAATTTCACTAGTCACGAATATATGCGTCGCAATTATATGGTACCCAGATGTACAAATACTATGACACTATACCAAATATGCGAATTGATATCTCACCAATCATATGCGCTTTAATGGAGTCGTATTTTTAAAGATTTTATAATGAAAATTATCAATGAAAACATCACCCCACATATCCATGCTGATTCACAGAATATAATGCTTATTTTTGAATCTATTTAATATATTTTCATCGGTATTTGTAATATGTGAAATTTCTCCATTAAAAAAAATTATGTTAGCAAATCATCAAACTAAGAATAATTGTTATTGTACTATCTATTTACCGCTGATCAAGATGCACTTAATTTGTAATTTATTGATGATTTCTTCACTAACGGAAGACACATATTTTTAGTACTCTCCAAGAAGTTACATTTATTATGTTCAAATCATTTTTATTTTGCAGGAAAATAGATAATTTTCTTAAATGACAAATATGCTTCAACAAGATACTTCAAATGAAAAGTGTCTAAAAATACTCACAGAATTTTGTTCTCAACAATACTGCTCACTTCTAATACACTAAGCAGCAAGGTAACACATAGAAACCATGACAGAGAGTTACAAGTACGCAGAACGATCATCTTAGCTGAATATGCAGATTACTTACATAGGTACTGTTTAGTATTATTTTATACCTGTCACAGTATACAGAGAAAAATATCTATTTTTCATAAAAAATTATGAAAATATAAGATTTTTTCTTTGTTACGTATATAACTTATTTTATTTAACTTTTATAGTAACATCCCAATAATTATTAATTGAATGAATAATATTAAAACACATCATATTACCGATTGTGTGTTTTATCAGTAAGTTACAAACTACTCAATCCCCTTATTTGAGCGTTTCATATGTAGCTTAGTTTGAAAATTTCCACCTTCAGTATATATCTTCAAAGATGCATCAGCAAAGAATGATATTTTCACTCCTGTCCCTGCTCCATCCCCAGAATGGTGTCAAATTCCACCAGCCCAGCATGACTCTGATCTGCTTACTGGTCTCTTTCTACTCCCATGTGGTATCCATGTATCACTAGAATATTTGATCATCCAATAAACATCTGGTATTCTAGCCATATACTTAATACACCCATTTAAATTTTTTTTAAATTTTAACTGAACATATTATATTAAATATTTTATGTGTAGAATTTATTGGATTAAATTAATTTACAAATAATCCACACATTGGATAGGTGGGAGTTAATTAATTACATGTATTTTTTTATTGATTTATAAATATCTTAGCTTGCCCCACAAAATCAGTACTGAAGTAATCTCAGAAAAATACCTGACTAAAAAGTGACCAAACAAATATGTAAAACTCATTTCCATGGTGAATACATATGTTATGTAGTATTCGTAAATGCCAAATCTAATTTTAGAAAATCATGTTTGAAAAGTCACGACACTCACTTCCTTGTTCGAAAATTATGATTTCCTTTCACATCCCAGCAGGTAGATAAAAACTGTATTTGTGAATTCAGTACCTAAACAGTACCTACTTACAAATTTGATTCATCAAATGTAGGTCAACCGCCAAGAGGATTTGTGTGACTCTGAGAAAAAATATATTTCCCTCTCATTTGCCCATTGGCTCCATATAAAAAATGATCTATGGTATAATATTATGTTGTACTCATAATATTATGCCTATGTATATATGTACCTAGAACCTACCTATTCAAGTGCAGCAACCGCTTTCTAATAAATTAAATTTTAAAGTGTCAAAAATAGTGAAAAAATTTCATTCTCTCCTTCCTTCTTGGTGACCTGATCCTCAGCACACATACATGCGATGTTTACACACTATACTATATATATATATATATATATATATATATGATGAAAATACAACGGACCTCGATTTCTTGTTAACAGCTTCTATTACAATCACTCTAATTTTTGTGTGAAGTAAATACATATATCACTATTTATAAATCCTATGTATAATTAAATTTTTAAATTTAGCAATGAAATACTTGACCCAAGTCTACAAGAATTTCTCATGGTGTTTAAGGCCAGGCTTCCATTTGTGATTTCAAAAAATCACTGCCGCAGAAAATCTACAAGGTGCACATGCGATAGATAAATCGTTCAATTAGAAAAATTTTCCAATTGATGTCATTGAAACTGCTTGTGTGATCATTATTTTGCTTCGGGCGAGAAGCAAGTTTTGATCACTTGTAAGCAAACTTCAGCCCACAGTAAATTTTAAATTAAGGTCACCATAGTCCTTTGTTTATTACATATAAAGAGCTGGTCTCTTTTCAATCAGTATCAAATCCTATTGATATTAGTCCATCATCATCTCTGGTAGAATCAGATAGATTGTTGGGCATTTTAAACAAGTATTAGCAGTGTTTTAAACAGAGACCAGAACAAGACTGCTTAAGAACTGCGACTTAACTATCGCAAGTGAGTGTGTGTCCACATGATTCGTGTCATATTGTGTCAAAAATATGGCCGGTTGCAATTTTCAACTGTCGCGATTGTTTAGTCGCAAGTTTATGCACTTGTATTTGAAACAATGAGTTTTATTTTTGCGACTGAAAAATCGCGCAGCTAGAAATCGCAAGTAGAAGCCTAGTCTAAAGTGTTATTTATATTATGTAAACTAAAATTGATAATGGTAAACCATGCTAATATATTGCAAAGATGGCACTAATAATATCAAGATATTGAGAAAATTAGGTAAGTATGGTTAATGGTATTGATCAAATTAATAACTATTGTATTCCACTGTCACTTGCAACTTTGTAGTATCTTCATATTGATTAATGAACACTCATACAAGTATTATTTTTAATAAATGTATCTTATAACTCAGAGATTCTTTTCCTTGTTTGCTGTAAAATATTTATATTCGTACTTCTTGTAGTGCCATCTCCTATCGGAGGTCGGCATTCATATTGGTGATCATGACTCTATTCACCACTGCACAGAGCGACTCAGTCGAGTTAAGTTGATACAAATTCCTCATGTTATGCAGCCTTGAGATGCGGCATTTTCGTAATTATTTTTTCCTTATTTTTTATTTTTTCGTGGATGATGTGTTGGTTAAGACTATACTTTGAGCCTCTCATAAAATGTCCGAGATATTCCAGTTTTCTTAATTTGATGGTTCGCAGCACTTCTCGACCCTTTTCATATACCGGATGATTTAAACATTTGTATCTCTATCCACCCAGGAAACTATCTATACCAACTATAACTATAGAGCCACATCTCGAAGGCTTCAACTTTACGGATTCATTCTCGGTTTGGTGTCCATGCCTCCACCCTGTATAAGAAAATGGCAAAAATATAACATTTACACATAAAAATTAATTTCTCACCTTTTGAAAAAATAAATTTGCTCATCAATGTGACATCAAACCAACTTATATTGAAAAAATATTTTAAATTGGTGTAAAAATGAGTAAAGAAGTAAATCAAGGAATTAATGGGATATCGTAAATATATGAACGAATAAGAAACAATGACAAAAACAAACAAAAAGAGAGGACTACCGCAGAAGACGAGGCATTTAGGAATGAGGTCCATTTAGCAACCTCAACAATCGTCGAGCTTGCGTGCGAAGATGTATGAATATGGATGAAGCGAGAATTTTGTCTCAGGACAGAAGAGTGTGGTGGACTACCCTCTCTGCCTACCCCTGCGGAAACGGCATAAGTGAGAATCATAAGTAAAAGAAAATATATTTTCATGTTAGTTTTTAATCTGTTATAATATTACAAAGTTGTAATTTCGTACAATATGGCACTTAAAAATAAATTAACGTAAATGGTAGAAATTTACATTAGTAGAAATAAAAATAAATGATACAATATATAGATAATGATATCAAAAAATCGAAGAAATGTCGGAATCGGAAAGTGTGCAAATCGATCGTTCGCCATTAAACTTAAACTTTGGTCGTGCTGTGTGTAACACGAATCACAAAAAAGCAGTCATCAATTGTTATCAATGTAATTAAAGACAACCCTAAAGTACCCCGCAATCATTCTTTTCTAAATCATTCTCTAATCTTTTTGCCACTGTGTTCTACCCGGAGCAAACACCATTCTCAGACAACAATACAAAAAAAAACTTTTTTCATTGAACTTAAAAATCAAGAAAACGGAGATTTGAAGTATCAATACACCCGCTTATTTTAAATATTTTCAGAAAGATACCATCTAGTGATATTCTGGTTATGTGTATAGCAATAACATAAGAGATATACATATAAAGGCCACAAGACACACATACTTCTGTAGTCACACAAGCGATGAACAATAAATTATTACAACTTACAAACTATCAATAAATGAGAATTTATTCGCTATCTTAATAACTGTTGAGATTTTATATTTCCTGCCAGTTAGTTGTGGATATTATTTGTCATTATATAATATATGTTGTACAGAGTTTCATAAATCCTTTACAAATATATAAATAGGGCGATACAATATTTCTATTCAATCATTTCGGTTCAATCATCTAAATGAAAAATCTTATATTGTATAAAATATAGATATTTTTTCCTTGTTCAGGTACCACTCACTAAACCCAACAAGAAAGCTAATGCTTCTGATAGCGGATACATATTGTACATTCCATATACATATATAGCTGTGGTGGTACACATTGCAATTTAGTGAGTTCTACCGAATACTGACAGATTATCCTGATATACTAAGTATAGAGTAAACATCAGCAGGTTATGAAGAGTACAGGTGACTTCAAACACATAAGCAGCGTGGATACACAATAACATCACAAAAGCCTTGCCACTTAACTGGTAATATGATTTAATCGTTTTAAGGGAATAACAATACAATACATACTTAGGGGAAATATTATTGCAATGACAGAAACAAATATACTCTTAAACAAGGTGTGCACAAAAAAGTTAACAAAACCGGATAATCATGAATATGTAATATTCACGAAACGACAATATTTTCACCAGCCAAAATAGTTCCTATCATCATTCATGGGTAAGTATGTAATAATTAAAAATGTTAAGTCATGATTCTTGAATCAAGTATTAAAAGAATATGTATGTTGGACAATTAATAGTTTTAAAAGAGAGGTGTTACAAATCTAATATAAAATATTAAGTAACTTTATAAACTCAGTGAAGGCATTAAAAATGTTGAAAAATCTGAGATATTTAAAATATCCTCATAATGGTGCTTTAAAATGATTGGCGATGAAGGAGAGGCTGCATGCTGTTAAAAGTTGAGCACATGTTACGACACCAAATTATCTCTTAACACTTTTAATCCATAGCTGGAAAAAAGCAAGTACATATTTTTAAACATATTATCTGTACTGGTAGAGGAAAGGATAAATGGGATGGTTTAACGCGACATGCTGTTAGTGAAGAAGAATTATTATATACAGAAACATGTTCGGTACATTTGATGATAAGGTGCAACACTTCTTAGGAAGGATAAGTGGAGGTAGTTCATGCAGCGTGCTGTTAGAGTGACAAATGTTAAAGGAAGCATTGCCGGCGTAATCCGCCGTAATAATAATCTTGTTAAATCCATAACTAAACCATCACCGAGTTTCAGTGTTACATATTTTATAATATTACATAATTACGGACGCATTGGAAATATTCCATTAACTGAGATGTAAGAGTTAAATATAAAATTTGGTTAAGACAGTTTATTTAGAAGAAGTGGAGCATTTTGGCTGGCATCTGAGGTATCGTTCCATTACATATACCTGATCCACACTAGCTCGAAATAAGTGTGACAGAAATACAGAAATATTATACAATATTGAATCAATATTCTAATATTTCTGAAAGAAAATAAACAAAAACCATATACATATTTCGAAATGCGGTATTTTACAGACGTGGAAAAAATGTCATAGAAAATAAAATATCAAGAAATATAGTCTCGATGGATTGATTGCAAAACGATGTATTTTTAAAATAGACGAAGCACAATGTAACTTGTAGAGAATATTTCAAAAGTATTGAATAAAATATTGCAAGTATAATGTCTACCATTAAATAATACATTGTATATTAATAATGTTTTCATCAGACTATGTGAGTGAATTGTGAAAATGATAAAAAGCTTTTTACAAAGGTAGAAAATGTATTGTAGTAGCATTGCATTCTACAGTAACGTGCTAATAATATACATATATATGAATAATAAAAACACTACAACCACTTCCATAACCAAAAATTAATTTCAAATCATATAATAAATGTTTTTATAGTAAGCAGTTTGAAATACTCATTCTAAATATCACATTTTCTTACAACTAAATGAGTATTGAATTTTATAAATATACAATACAAACAGAAATATATATTTTGTAATTTACTGATGTAGTTACCGGAAAAACAAAACAAAACATTTCAAAACCTGTGAAAAAAGATTTTAAAATAAATTTTGAATGCAGACCCAAAAACTTTTTTTACTGCATAATATTGGAAATCACTTTAGAAGATAAGAAAAAAGAAAACATAAAACTGAAAAAAAAACCATAACCAAAATGCATCTCCCAATAAATCTGTGAAAATGGAAAAATAAGTTAACAATAACCTGATACATGTTAGTAAGTGGCAATAGATGGCAGTAAAATACATATAACGACTACTTGAATACAGACATTTGCTGAACCTGTAATTTTATATTATGGACATTTGTAAAAAAAAATTAAACAACAATATACATTAACACATCATTCAAAGTGACTGACTTACTACATTAAAATTATTCACTAATAGGCTAAGTTATAGTGTCTACTCAACTAATACTTTCCCGACTAAAAACCAAGTTCTCCACCCGAAGCCTAGTCATCTACCAACAAGCTTCGATGACGTACATTTTAGGATTTTAGTCTAAATCTAAAAAGCGGGTACACTTTTAATACTAACGAGTAAGATGGTTTTTTTAATACCACGAGTTACCTTTTAATATAAATATCTAAAAGATTTTAACGGTAACTTTTTGGTAAGATATTTAAATACTATTTCTATATTGACTCATGTGGCCTTTTAAATGCTCAATCATACTTATTTATATGTATATGAAAAGTATAAAAATATATATGACAGCAAAAATAAAATAACTTTATACGTTGTTAAGAAGTATTATATATGTGCGAGTGAATACAAAGACAAGACAATAAGAGACAGTAAAAACATCAAAAATCAATTGTAAAAATTTTCAAAGGAAACGAAATATAATCTTAGAAAAGAGATTATAAAAATGTAAAGATATCAATTAAAATTAGCAGAATTGAGAGTTTTCTATATTCCCCATGATTGATAATAATATGGTTGGAAAATTGATTATGCATTACTTTTTTAATGTTCATCAAATTAAATATGTATATGAAACTGCTGTCAAATAATTTTTAAAATTTATTAACTCCAAACTTGTACTGTCTACAAATAGACTGGATAAAATGATCTGCCTGTATGTATTTAGCCTCTGAATATATTCAACCCAACAATACTTTTTATTAACATTCATATTGTTTAATTATTACATACTTTATACAAACTAGATTCTATTACTAGAATAACCAACTTCTAAACACAGATCGGTCTAGAATAATAATTCTCCTGAATGATCTATTGAAAGTATTTCATTCTGTTATAATAATGGATTAACATGTCATCGACGGCATACATCATAAATGCATAATGTGTATTATAATATTAGGGTTCAACTACTCACCCCCTCAAAACTGGCAAACTGTTCATCACGTATCATCACGTGTCGCCTCACAGTGGTTATATATTGTTAAGTGACTAGGGCAGGATGGCCAGATTTCCCTTGCATTCTCCTCAACCCTAATTGAGATAACTGATTGAGTTATCCAGATATGTATTAAATTAAACCGTCAAGAAAAATAAAGCGTAAAGATGAACCTACGTATTATGCAAGCTTGTTAAATACCAAAAGTTTAATGGGTTGAATTCCTCGCAGGGAAATACATCGACGGGTAACATAATCGTGGTATCCACAGCTATGTATAGTAATGCGCTTTAATTCACTTAACAGAATAAAATATTGCTCATTAAAAACATATTTCTTTCTGACAACCACGCACACCTGAAATATATACATAATACTTATAAAACTACATTACAAAATATCAATTTCTGCAAACATTCCTACATATCAAAAGTAACACATTGAAGCGGTGTACAAAGCTTTCAGCTTCAAAATATAAAACTATCCTAAATAAATTAACGTACATACTTTGAGTAACAAAAAAAATACAACACATTTAAATTATGTCTTTGTAACATCTTCCTGTTTAATCACAACGAAGTACAGTCAAATTACAACAATTCTCACTTAAACCCAAAATCTGCCGCGCAATATTAAAATCTTCGGTGTCATTTTTCACCCACAACATTTTTATCACTTTTTCTAAATTGATTTATTTTCAGTTAACACATTCCATCCTAAACACTAAATATTCACTTAGTTTGGACCGATCAGACCTCGATATGGCAATTTTATGGAAGCTTCAAGGTTTGTTAATCGATAGTAAAATAATTGCGCTTAAAAAAATTACATTCAACACATACAAGACATTTGGCAATGCTCATTTGTACGTTGTAAATAAAAGCGATGCACAAGCTTAAAATAAGATGTTGAAATATTTTTTAAATTAAATTAAAATTGCTAGTGTTTGAAAGCGGAAAAACATCTTGTAAATGTTGAAAATAACATTTTTCTAGAATTCACACAGTATTTTCATGCATCAGATTTTATGACAGGCTTAACATTCATGCATTTAATGTTACGGACAATGAGACTCGAAATTAGGATTCTTAATCAGTGAGAAAATATCTGTTTTAGATAGGGTCCTACAATCCTCACATCATTAAGTCACACAGCCGTTTAACTAGCAAGATGTATGCAACTAATCAACATTTCCTCATATGCATTTATATATGTATACGATTAATTTCTTATAGTATGAGTACTTTGAAAGGTAAATAAGTTTATTCAAAATTCAAGTAAAAATAAACATAATATCTGGGCAGAAGTTAGTTTATATTTGTTCAAGACGTGATTGGTTGATGGTGGTAGAAAATTGATTTTAGCATTGATGTTAGGCTGTAAGCTTAAAGTGTTAATTGCACACGCCCTTAATGCAAGCCCAATTTCAATGATGCAGAAAGCTTTGGTAAGGTTAACTAAGCGTCTGAGAGCTTTCAACATTATCGCCGTATCTACGCAACAGAGATGTTAATCTACAAAACAAAAGATGTCTTGTATCTTTATAATATTTTGCAATGATACAAACAATCTCACTGCTATCTGGATGTAACAACATGCTGTCTTATATATCTTAGTCTTTTGATAACATGTGTGATGCATGCTGGATTCTTTCACGGGCAATTTAAGCTGCGGAATGTCTATCAAAGTGATGCACAGTTCAAAGCTTACAGTTGGAACCACAGTTCAGCGAGTCAGACAGGTTAGAACAATGCCACAAATTGACTGTTGGTTTTAAAAGATTAGGATTTATTGAGGTAGCACTCAGGGGAGGTTCCGTTAGAACCGCTGCAGCGCCGTGTCGGGAACAGGGATTACGGCGCTGCGCGGAACCAGCCCTTTCTGCTGACCACGGCAGCACAGCAACCACTTCTGGTCCACCTCCAGCACTAAGCGCAGGCGCTCGCCCTCATTGAAGGCCAGGTGACCGGAGTCCGATGGAAGACGGTGCCACAGCGTGCGCACCATCCTACACCATGCAAATACGTTCATATTAGACAAACTCCGTAAGCTGTCTACCTATTAAAAATTATTTTTATAGCAATAATACAAATAGATATTTTTTATAATGTATAGAATTGTTAACATTTATTACAACTTCCAGAGAAGTCTGTTTCAGTAATTAACAGCTATATTAATGTATGTACAAATATAGGATGTATCGTAGGTAAGAAGAACTTTGGGGGAGTCTTCTTCATTCAATTTTGAATAGAAAATACATTTTACACTTTGGATGAAACATCAACAGTTCAGGAGATAAGTGACATCAAAATTTGCTTTGTTTTTCAATATTTCCGAATTATCTTTTGTAAAACCATAGAGTACAATGACAGTAATTTATATTGAATATTAAAAATTCATTCGCTTTGATACAAGTCACATAAAATTATTAAAATCTTGCAAAAAAATCTGGTTTAAATTTCTACACAATTTTAATCATTTTATTTGATTGCATCAAAGCCAATGAATTTTGTATGAATATGAAATATGTATAAGCTACGTTCATGATACTTTAACGTTTTGCAGAAGATAGATAGGTCAGAAATATTTTTAAAAAAATGCAAACTTTGACATCGCTGATAAAACTTTCTTTACATTTCAGCCAAAGTGTCAAGAATATTTTCTATTTATAATTGAATGAAGAAAATTCCTTCAAAGTTTTCACTACTAGCTATGAGACACCTGTGTACAGAAAAATGTTAAAATTACATTAAAATTATATTTGAGATGGAATTATACAATATCTGCACAGTTCCATTTCAGGTTTTAGTAATATAAGATAAGTTAAGATAAACTGTTCCTCATACTCTGCATGTGCTTTCAACCAAGAGATCAGTAGTTATATTTCACATTTACTTACTTGGTACTTGTGGTAGTCTGCGCCTGGTGTCCTTTGCTGGTACCCTGTCGTGGTTGGTCGGAAGAAGCAGCTCTCCTGGCGGGTCTGTTGGCCGGTGAGGGGGAGGGTGAAGGAGGTGGCGCGCGGCGGTAGGGCAGGGAAGAGGGCCGTGGGGCAGGCGGACCTCCGTAACATCCCTCCACACGACTCACTCTGTTTTAAACAGACAGCGTGCATTAAACTCAGGTCTCAAAGAATCACTCCCTTCATTTGTCTAAAGCAATGTAATAACAACTATAGCGGCCGTGGAAATCTGACATGTGACATTCTGTCGACACCCCTTTTATCTCTTGGCTGGAGGATGCTATACCATTAACTCGTGTGGTTATTGATGACCACCACGAATCAGTTACCGACTGAATGAGGACATTTTATAACGACTAATTAAAAGCCATAAAAATGAGCTCATGCGAAACCTCATGGCTACCGACATTACACATATAAAATTTGTTTTTATCATCATTGGTCACGGCACACATTGGTTGATATTTTTCATTAACAAATTATTTTTAAATTTCAAAATGTTATGTGCTGTCTCGCAAAGGACCTATACCGTGACGCACGCAGGAGGTGGAGATAAACATGTCACCAGGGTTTGAGTGAAATGAAAAGGTTAATTATTTTCTATGATGCAGTGTGTCGAAAAAATAGATATTTTTTTGTGCAAATGAGATCAGTTTGAAAATAATTTAAGTGAAATTTTTTACAAGCAAACTGCGCATTTCACTAAAAAAAATTTGTTTTCAATGGTGCATTTTATCAAAAAATATGTATACTACATCGTAGATTACGTTATTGTAGAATGTGTACGAATTTTTAACAAAATCGGCCTAAAAGTTTATGAGATAACATCCTGTCAGTTTGAAAAAGGGAGTTTCGAGAAAAATACAAAAGAATAATGTTATTCTTTTGCATTTTTCATAATATCATTTAAAAATTTACCTATCAAATTTTTGTAAATAATGTCATTTAAAAATGCACCTACCACACTAGCTTTTAATTACTAAAATTCAGTAAATTATTCTTAGAACTTAAGCCACAAGATAAAGCAAAAAAAATAAATTAATGTCAAGGTGGTGAAAAAGAAAAAATAGCGCTCACATATTTGGAGATAAATAAAGAAACTATAAATCTGTACACAATACTTAGTAACAGTCATCGCGCGAAATTCAACGCAATTTTTTTTTTGGATTTTCCGTCTGCAAAAATATTTTTCAAGGAAAATTTGTACATATTACCTGATCTAAAGACCAATAAAAATAAAGTTCATTGTTCAATCAATAATGATTAGCATAATATTCGTATTAGTAAAGTTTACATTTTTGTGTGCAATATAAAAATACCTAAAATACTGTAAAGGTCAATGTTCAAAAATTTGTTTCAGTCTTCATTAATTCACTAAAATTATTTATTTCTATATCAAAAATTATACAGATTTTGCTTGGACTATGCCTGTCTCACTAGAGACATCTGCGTCGAGACAGGCAATAGAAATTCCTTGAATAAAAGTCACATTTTATTTAATTATTATATAAATAAATTGCGACACAAACCTGTTGGTATTGGCTGAGGTTTTCTTGATAGCTCCGCCTGTAGTGCTCGAGCCCGCTCTGGCTGCCGTGCTGTGCGGGTGGGGGAGAGGGGGCAAGGGAGCCTTCTGAGCCGTCGCTGCTGATGCAGGTGGGGTGCTCACTTTCTTGGCAGAACTCACCGGCACTGGGATTGATCTGGATAAATAAATAAACACACTTTCAATGGTCAGTAAAAGATAAAAATTGCAAAGAAAAATGAAGCAACCTTCTTGTCCATTCATGTTTGGTACTAGAGCAAATAACGTTCACATGTTAATCAACCATTATATTCGATCACAAATAATTAGTTTTGACATATTTTCTGTAATTTATAGTTATGCAAATCTTTTGAGTGGAGATTTTTTTATACACTGGTTTATTTAGCAAAAACTGATTTGGTTTTACCAGGTTCTAATTTCCACTACCATGAATAGTACTTGGAATACATTATCTGATTATTAAATATTCTAACCAATTTAGATCCCTTAGAAAGACAGAAAAAATTCATTTATAGAAAAAAAAAACTATTTTTAACTGATTGCTATGGTGCCCTATACAAAAGACGTGTAACTTCATCTACATACATACATTTGTATATATGTATCTATATCAATAGTCCCTACGTAAATTTGCACTACCAAAAATGAATTTTGACTTTTTTGTATCAATAGAAAATACTCTTCTCCACAACATCAAATAAAATTTTTAAAAATCTACTTTTTTCAAAGGAAAAAACTAACAAAAAAGTGGACAAATATGCTGAATTTGTATGTAAAGCCAAACTTCAAAAAGCTCTCCTGTAAAATTGTTTTTTTAAATGACTCTTCCTTTACATGGACTATAGATATTTTGTCAACGTACAGATTTTTCTGTTTATCTCCGTAAGTGATTTATTAAAATTTGTTTTAATTATCAATATTTAAAAGTCTCAATATCAAAAATAAAATGTTATTTTATTAATCATTTAAGTTAATTAAATAATCCAACTACACATTTCAACTAAATTCATTAAAATATAAGCATACCTTTTGACTGGAGATACTGTGTTAGAACCGCTCTGCGGTCTGACAGGCGATGTTACTGGTCTGGGTATTCTAGAGCGACCAGTGGATGAGGTGGATCCGGGGGTCGAGCCTGCCGAGCCGGGAGTAGAGCCCCCTTGACTAGCTTGGTGCGTGGGACTGCCCCCCTCCTGGCCGCTCAGCATCTCCCATCGGCGCTGCAGACGACGGAACTTGCCGCCATTACGTTCTTCGGCCCATTCTCCAGAGGAGTTTGACTGAAATAGTTTCATTACACAATTGTAAAATTTTCATTTGATTTAATAAAAAAATCATTTTTATTTCGTATTCGGCTGTGAAGGTCAAAATTTTGTATCCAATTATATAATATAAGAATATCCAATTATATAATATAAGAATATATAATAATGACAGGGCTTTATATTGCTTTTTATTTTTTTTCCTTTGAAATGATAATAGACAACGTGAAAAATCTAATTCAATGTGAATCATAGTTGGGATTTTAGTAAATCATGAGAACTTTGATGACAATCCAAAATTTTGACTGATGTTCAGCTTTATCATTATCAAAACTAAAATAAATACACAAATAATAATCAAATTAAAAATCACAAGAAAACAACAAACACAAGATGGGTTTATGCATTAGAATAAATGTGAAACAATATGTTTAAACAGTTCATATTTGATAGCGATTTGTGTAAATGATTTAGGTGTGACGGGAGTCAGTGATTTAATGATGATTATAAGTGTTGTGTGGATGGAAATTTTTTAAAATATTCAATTTCTAGTTTGTGGAAAGTAAAGCCATGACATGCAAAGGTTTTATTAAGTTACATTATTCAAATAATAAAAAATTTATAGACTTGGTTCAGTATTCAACAATTCTGTGATCATGGTAAATACAATTTTTTGATTTACTAACTTTTTGTTAAATTTATAATGAAAATAACAACTGAATAAGTCTATAAATGTTTTTTTACAACCTGTTGCCATATTTGCAGTGAGCAAAGCGCAATTATTAGTAACAATTATTCACCTCTTCATGCAAGAATTCACTATGATCTCTCTTGTCTGAAGAAGAACGCTTTTGATGCTCATTCTCCAAGCTGTCGGTATAGTCCTCACTATCATCGTACAGTGCCAGCCTATCGAACGCCTGCATCAGCTTGGATCCGAGTTGAACTCCGGACCACCTTCTGGACTGATCGTAAGTGGAGCTCGAACCACTGTTATTCGGACACTCTCCATTTAACATCCCGATGGTAGGATTCATGCACGACCTAGGTCTCGTTTTATCAGAGTAGTGAGTTTTTGTGTTGGCTGAATTATCGAGCAAGTCCGGTAAGGACGGTTCGGTGTGAGTTTTGTTTCTCATGATAACGCTGGCCTGCGGTGTGATCTCTCGCTGATCGTCACTCGATTGGTTCGTGCTAGTCTGAATGGAGTGGACCAGTTTCAGCAGGTTTCTTTGGTTCTTGGACAAGTTCCCGACTGAGGTCATGGAATTGGCAGACTGGCGGGTGAGGGAAACAAACACAATTGTTAGTTGTTAGTAACGGAGATGAGTTGGTTAAAACATAAAACAGAAATGTCAGTTGTAATAAAGGATAACTGTCGGGTTATTATCTAGCGGTGTGGCACATCACATACATTACATCTAGATCTGTTTAATCAGGGAGTATCATTCGGAAATAAATAATTGCATTCACATTCAAAAGAATTAAATTACATTAGGTAACATTTGTAACACTGATGTAAAGAAGAACTCTAATTTCGATTAATGACTATTGGTATATGATTTTATTATTAAATAATTAAATAATCTTCATCCGGATCACTACATTGTAGTGAAGATTGAAAATAAAAGCTATATTGTAATAGAGTAGTTGCATTATTTTATGAGTTTTGTCCAACTTCGCAATGATTATGATAGACATGATAATAATTTATAATGTAAATGTGTAACTTCTGACACAAGATGAAGACATATTGCCAAATTTATTTAAAATTGAGCAGTTGAAAATCAAAACCCATAAATTCCAATTATTTTTCTGAATGAATATTTTCTGTTGTTGGATTTAGAAGATTACACTTTCAGACAAATCAATCATTGATTATTATATGCATAGCCGAAGCACAAAGTAGCAATGAAATAGCTCTAATCATGCAAAAATATATGTTTGTGACATGATTGTTAATGAAAATGAGTATGATCACTGAAAAATGCTTTTAATTTAAAAACCTGCACAGAGATGATGGAATTTTTTATCCATTTGTGAAGATGTGTTACGTCAACATAATTTAAACATGCACTGAGTGTTGAAGAATGATAAAAATTCAATATGGAGGATGGAAGTGCAAAAACATCACTGGTGGATAATGATTATGATTGAAGTTGATCAAGAAATGATTTAACAAAGTGATATATGTAATTACATGATATCCTAAATGCACTTAATAGTGGAATTTTTCCTTTTTTTTGTATTCTTGAACCATCTGTCAAATAGGAGCTCCCATATGTATTCAAGCAACAGATATCCACCAACTTGTCATGCAACAAGCCAGGTTATTCAACCAATTCTGAAGTTCTGATTAGCTTTGCTCCGTGAATAATGATCATAGGTATATATGTACATAATACAAAAGTGACTTTCTTATACCACTGACAAGAAGGTATGTTAAAATCTATTGACACAATAAAAATAAAAAGCCGGGGTGATCAAAGCAAGACGGGTGATATAATTATCAGAAAATACAGATAAACTCCTACATATATGAAGTGTAAATCAGCATACTTTTAGAGCCGGTATTGATAAACTTTTGATTCAAAGTACCTACATAACTAACAGAAGTAAGAAAAAAAAATACAATTTAAATCAATATTATTCTTGTCCATGACCACAGACCACCAAAATACATAGTCATGAACTAACTAATGTAAAATGTTCTATGGCTGGTTCCAATGCGTTTGACTTGTTCATAAAAATTTAAATATAAAATATTTTTTATATTTTATATTTAAATTTTTTTTATATTTAAAATATAGGAATTTTAAATATAAAAAAAAAAGAAAAATGTCTTATGTAAAAAAATATACATATTTGTTTACTAGGGAAATTAATTATACCTAGTGTAATAAATATTTTAATTGGATTATAAATGTATTTTAAATACATGCGAGGGGAGACATACTTACGCGGTGTCCCAATCCCCTCGCCTAAAGAAGGTGTTTAATTCACCTCTATACAATTTGATACTCCGTGTCCATGACTAAATCTTTATATTTTTATTGTCTATACACATCATATCTTTCACTTCATCTTCTTCAAATTAATTCAGACATATTCTGCATATTGTCACTGTATATATGATTTATGTGCCGTTTCAGTACATTCTGAGATAAATGAATGAAACTGTTTTAAAAAAGAATTGCACAGACTAGATTTATAAAAAATATTTTAAACAATTACTAGGCAGACTTTCCAGATGAATGGCAATGTTTTTTTTTAGTTTATCTCCATTATTTATATGAAAAATTGACAAATTGATTCGTTCATTTCAGAATGTACTAAACGGTACATTGGCCTTATTAAATATACAGCGACGGTATAATGCAATGAAGCTGAGAAAAATTCCACTATTCAATCCATTTTAGGATCATGATTGATCGCTGCAAGATGATTTTAGTGCCAGATATTTTCATACTTATGATAATGAATTTCAACATTTACGCCTCTAAATATTGATATTTGAATTCCTAAAGCAATGTAAGATTTAACCAACCTGGTGTGCCATCAAGTCCTCCATCCGCTTGAAGCTGCGGTGCATGTCCCTAAGCTGCCACAGGATGTCCAGAGAGAACTGCATGTGCGCCAGGGAGGCGAGGGCGCTGTTGAGCGGCGCCAGGGGGCCCGCCACGCCGCCCACACCAGACCCCGCACCTCCCCGCAACAGAGCTGAAGTGGTGTAGTGCCGACGCAGAACCGACTCACGCGTGCGTAGATACGACACAAAGGCGTCCAGAGAGTGAACACTGGGACAGAAATTAATTATGTATAGGGTATTTTTTTGGAAGTACATATAGAACTTCAAAATAAAGCACATAAAAATCATGGTATTGCCTTTATTGGAAAGATAATTTTATACCATAAGTGTTTAAATATACCACAATTTTTTAAATAAATTTCACATTTTGCAAGCATTGTTTTGGCATAAGTCTATTCATGGTAAAATGGCAAACCAAACTGAGCACAAATAAATTGTCAATTGACTGTCACTGGAAAAAGTGTTGTCAATAAGAAAAACAAACCTTAAAAAAACAACTTACATTTAAATACTAAAGGTCTAAAATTATTTTTCCAATAAAGCCAATACCATGGCTATTACCATTTTTTTTTCATTTTATTTCATTTTAAAGTTCTATACATACCGCTAAAACAACAGCCCTTAAATTTTAAAATAAAACAACTTTTGATAGATATTAAAAATTAATATTAATTAATTAATACACGCAATTATTTGATCATGGGGCTGTTGAGTTGTGACAATGGTGATTAAGACAGTGAATAAATTTTGATCAATTAAATTGAACTATAATTGAGAGACAATGACAAGTGTAGATCATTATATTATAACATTATAATACAAATATAGTAAAAATGTTTTCTGCCACACATACGTAATAAGAAAAATGATAGGCGAAGTTCTACCAAATTGATAAAAAAGGAAATTCAATGCAAAGCGAAAAGGAATTTACCTTGCCACTTGTGAGTATAAACGAGAACAATAGAAAATGAAAAGATATTCAACTAAAAATGTCTATAGCTAGATTAAGATTAGATTTATTGTGCTGCAACCTAAGTAAATTTTTTACGCATTAATACTCATTAAGTATAGTGAAAACTTACTTAAGAAGTCCCATTATAAAAGCATTGAACTTGAGGACACTCTCGGAGAGAGCATCTTCGCTGTTGATTCTCATCACAAGCTCGTTTAATGACTTGGTTATCGGACCTGTAATTAAAAAATATTCAATATAATATGATTTCAATATATAAGATGGATAATAATTACATTTATAATGAATTTTTTTATAAATTATTATATGTATATAGTTTTATAATCACTAAAAAATATCCATATAAACATTTTTAAAGATATTGAAGAAGGATAGAAAAAATAAAGTAAATGTTAATTTAATTTTGCTTTCCATTATCGTAATATTCATAGCATCTTCTCCAGACACTCATAATATTATGACCGATACATATCTAAAATAAATGGCTTTAAAAAACATAAATTAATCAAAATCCTAAAACTAAAGCCTTCCCAAAAATACTTCGAAATCGATTGCCACAAATTATCCTATCAGTCATATAAAAAGGAAACAACAATTCCTATCTTCATCATTTTACCTTGGCGTGCTGAAGCCTCGATGACGTGCCAAACTGAATTGTTGGCCGGTCCAAAGGAAGTGTCGATGGTCTCCCTGAGCCCGTCACTCATGAGAGAGTACAGTGCCGGGCACAGGGCTCCGACAACTAGGCGTGGGCAGCCGGCGCCCTCCTCGATCAGCAACTCAACAGCCTCCACCACTCCAGATACTAGAGCTGAGAGAACAATAAATAAGACCATTTTAAAAAATGTCAGTTTTGTGGTTCTAAATATTAGCAATGCGAAAAATAACAAACATTATCAACGTGCATGGAGTGCACCTAGAGTTTACACTTCTGGAGTCAATTATATTATTATAAAAGTGTAAATTGAGGTTAATCATACTTTTGGTATTCCGTATATGATCGTAGCTAGTTTGTTAAAATTCAAATACATAAACAAAATTTAAAACTATTTATTAGGGTCTGCAACTACTTGAAATTCAATGAAAAACAATAACCTTATGAAACCATTCAATGTTATTTGTTATAACTATGTTACAATTTGGTACAATACGTTCGATTTATGGTATCCTATACCTATCTGATTTTAGCAGATGCTTATTGTCACCATAAAATTAGAAAAATAACAGAAATAGATAATGCAATTGAAGAATGCAAGAAAGAAGAAGTAAGATTACCAATCAGAAAGGAAGAATATCGCAAAATTCAATCATGCACATTGATTGGAATGAAATTGTATATTTAACTACCGGGAGACATTAGGGATGAAGATTATTATCTTATATTAACAACTTTCAAAAGCAAGCTAATAAAATATGTAATACTTTGAATTTGAATAAATTTGAGTAAAATTTTAAATAATTATGTGTAATAATTCTGTTTATATTAGGAAATTCTATTTATTTTAGTCCCACGTTATATGAAATGCGACCAGAAAATTTTTATGTAATTGCGGAAAATTTAAAATCCAAGTTCCGTTGTAATTTACCTCGTTTCTGAGCAATATCACTTGAAGTAGGTCTGTGTCCCTGTGTCGGGCTGGCGTACCCCTCTGGACTGGATTCTCCTTCCTCGCAGATGGGAATCTCGGCAAGGTTTTTGGTCTTGGATGGGATAAGCAAAACATTCATTTTGTTAAATAAGACGAGAAAATAGTGTACAGTGAACGTTGTAGGTAATTATATGTCATAATCTTTGCAAAATGTTTAACGGATATTAAAAAGCTAAAATATAAAAACTTTACCTGATAATGCCTCAGTGCAGCAGCAGCGGATATGTTGGGAGAATTGGGTGGGGTGCTTAGGCTTCCCGCCTTAAGGTCCTCCACCGGCTTCAAACCCCCTTCAACACACTTCCTGTTCTCATTCTTTTCTGCGAAGCTCACTGACTTCTTACTGTGTCCACTGCTGCAACTGGAGTCCAAGGATTCTCTGTCTTCTTGGGACTTCTTCATGCATAGAAACCTGCTAACTTGATTCTTCACCTTCTGCATGTGGGTGTTATCCCACTCATCCATGTTGTTGCATGTGATTCCGCTGTGTTTCAAGAATTCTTCCAACTGTTGCAATTCTGAGCTCGAGATGACAGGGTAATTTAACGATGTGGGGAATACATACGGACTGGCTTCAGAAAACTTGGCGTTAGGTTTTGGCAGAGGCGGAGTTGGCGGTCGCATGTTGTTGATATCGTGGGATTTTCCCGATTCTAAACTACTTTCTGTGCCTACTCCTTCATCATGGAAGAACTCCGTGTCATCGATGTCTTTTTCAGCTGCATCCAAAAATTGCTGCGAGAACCTCTTTGCCGCAAGATCGTTATTCTTCTTCATTTCAACAATAGAGTTATTCTTGAGCAGGTAGTAAGGCTCCTGCAAAGACCTTCTCTTCAAAACTTTTTGATCTGTCTGGACATTCATACAAGTGACGTTGTCCTGGATATGGTCTTCCATTTCGAACATGCTGTAACGCTTTGTTGTTGCCGGAGGATTCTTTCGAACTTTATCAATGGATTTTCTGAGGATACTTTTGGGCAATGGCGGTCTCGGCGGGGCAACATCAATAACTTTCCCATTGATGGCTACTTTGGTTTGCTCTGCCAATGATATTGAACGCTTGGGAAGAGGAGGAGCTCCCACGAGGCCAGTTCTATGTTTGTCATTCATAAAACTTGCTTCTGAGCTTGTCGCACTGTCGTATTTGTAAACAAACAGCGGATTAAAACCTGGAGCAGGTGCAGGGCTGTTCTGAGCTGATGAATCAGTCAGCATTGTGGAAGATCCTCTATATCCTGAAGATGGTTGAGTGGCTGTGCTTGAACTGGATGATACGTTTGTTGCGTTATTACTTAGCATGGACGCACAGTCACAACTGACAGGTCGCGCTTTGTGTCTGACTGGAGGTGAAACGCAAAAGAGCGGTTTCTCTTCATGGCGTAAAATCTCGTCTTCCTTGTCTTTCAGTTGCTGTACTACCTCGGGCATTTCAGCGAGAATTTGCCGATATTCCATTGGGAGCAAAAATGTGAGAGAATCCCAATCTCTTATATGATTAAAACCTTTCTTCCTCAATCCCTCGACATCATTGCAGGAGAAGGGTCTCTTATTCTTTTCCCCTTGCTTTTGTATTCTCCTGTTGGGCTCATCTATGTTTGGTGTGAATTTCAAAGGTTTGAGGAATACCTTCTCCATATCTTGCTCTTTGGATATAAAATCCAGATTAGGAAGGGTGTAATTAGGATACAAAACATACACTGGCTTTTGGCTGTCGCCAGATTTTAATTTCTCCAGAAAAGATTGTTCCACCACTTTAACACGCTCTCTGGACGAATTAAATCCAGACATCATTGATGTTTGCATACTTTTATCTATAAGGTCCAAAGGAAACTGTGTAGATGTTGCTTTATGATCAAGTAGATCTTTCGGCACTAATCTGTGCATTCTGGTGACCTGGGTACCTTCTGACTCTGAACAACTTGACAGACTCCCGCTGTTGATGGAAGAGCTGATTGATTTCCTTGTTTGTGTTGTTGCATTACCCCTTATTCTGATGGGACTCCCGGTGTTTTGTCCGAGTTTTTCAAAGCTGTTATTATTATTTACGTTAAATCTCATCTGGGCGACTTTGTTAACAGTTGCGTAAATATTTTTGTCGCTTTCGTGGTCAGAAATCATTTCAGATTTCTCTGATAGTTCATCTTCTTCGATGATAAAGTCGTGTGTTCTTTTGCTATAGGCTTCTGCTGCAGCTGTGCCGTCCACCAGGCTGTCCTCAAATACGCAAGCGGAATACTCATCCGTCTCACTGTCTATCCATTTCTTAATATTGCTTTTGATTTCTTGTTGAGGTGGCGGTTCGCAGTCGTCACTTTGATAGTCCTTATCGCTGCTAAGATTCATTTTGGTGACGATTCGCGGCCCTCTGTTTTTAGATTCTGTGCTCCTGAATGAATCTCCGCTGTCTCCACCTTCAGAACTGTACGGCCAGCATTCTGAGGAATTATCCATCCCCAATCCCACTATTCTGTCATTGCTCATGCTCTTCTGTTTCATAAAAAGTTTGACTAGATTAAAGTTATGTGGTCTAGAATTATTGTTATGGCCGCGGCTGTCTCCAGAAGAGCTCATCCCTTCGGAGGCTTGACTTCCCATGGAGTGGTTAGTGCTTTGGTTATTATAAGCTTTGATGTAATCGATCGGTATGTTTAATCTGTTTTCGGTTGTGTATGATTCCTCCTGTGAAAAACACAGCAGAATTTTAAAAAAGAAATCTAAGATATGTAATCTTATACAAATATAAAACGCATTTCTGTGTGTATAATGTTACTTGTGAAAGTACATTATTTTTAAATTTCTAAATGAAAAAGCCTAATGTCACAAACTTGAAAATTATAACAATGCAATTCTTCTGTACTGTCGTTACTTAATTTATTTTTTATTGATTTTTAACACTTCAACAGGCCACGAGGCCCAATAAATGCAATCAAAAACATCACAAAAACACCCAAGCTTGACAAAATCACATAGATGTAATGTGACCTTACCAGGTATCGAACCTGGACCCTAGTACGAGAAGTCAGTGGCATGCCCACTGGATGCAAATTATATTGATATAACTCTTTCCGAATCAAATATTATGTAGATGGGTAATCTATATTTCATAACAATTGTTATTCAAAATAAAAACATTAAACTATTCTAGACAATCGTTGTCAAAGTAGTGTTTTATTAATATGGAAAATAAGTTTGTAAACGACTAACGACTTCCTGAGACAACTTTTATCACTTGTAATGCAAAATATTTTATTACAAATTTCTTAAAAAACGACAGAGCCTAAAATACATCATAAAATAAAAAAGTGTACAAACTTGTGCAGCGGTGTTAGATGTTGTATCATTCCTAAGGTCAGGAGCGCTGGCACTCCTCAAGGGTCCACCGTCGTCTGTCGGGCAATCCTGAGTGTTATTGTTTCCCGAAGGATGTCTGAAATTCGAGCACACAGCTGATGAGTCCATTGGAGACACAAAAAATATGAATAATTTCAATTTGTAACGTTTTCGTAATAATTTCATTTTTAGCACTTTAGCACAATATAATTGATACAAATATTCACTTACATATATATCAACTATTATAATATTATAAGTAATAAATATTAATAAAAATATAAATTATGTTTTACATAAGTAAAAAAATGTAAAATATTCATATTTATCCAACTCAAAAGTCACAGAAGTCTACATGTAGCACCGGGATGCACATTTTTATGGGAAAGGTTTATGACAAAATATATTATGTATTAAATGCTGAAATCAGTATGATAATTGAACAATACCTCTTGAGCTGTGACTTGCTCCTGAGTTTGCTCCACGTGGTGTCACTGTGCGCCATTGACACATCCGTGGGGCGGGACAGACGGAAGGACCGGTGCAGGTTACTCGGTGCACCGTCAGCGTGCTGAGGTCGAGGGTATTTGCCTTCCAATAAAGCATCGGGTTTATCTGTAAAGATAAATTATCACAATATTTTTTAATTATACATAAATAATACGTGTAGTAGATAAATCATACATACACACATAATACACTAAAATCACAAACAGATCAACAGTCACCTTCTTACAAATCATTTGTTTGAAAAAATATATGAATTCAAACTTTTGTATGGTTCATACATACACATACTTGATGACATCCACAGAGAAAATTTGTGGAGCATTATGAAGGAAATCAGTATAATAGACAAGCTTATATGAATAATTCGAGCCTGTCTGCATGAGGCGTAAGCTCCAGTAAAGGTAGACAGAGAACTGACATGAAACTTTGCAGTTATGACAGACCTAAGGCAGGGTGATCTTTTGTTCCTAATATTATTCAAAGTGGCATTGGAAAAAATGAAGAAGAATTTGTAAGGTTCATAGACCAAACAGCAGAATATGGAGTTGGAGTTGGATAATTTCATAAAAACTACCAATGGATTTCATCAGCTCTATTTCACATAGGAACTTCCTTCCCAGTCGTAGTTGACACAAATCAAATCATCATAATATAAGGGCTGATTTATTAATATACAGCGATAAATTATGATATTAATAATGAGTAATTAATAATACAGCAATAAGTTATGACCCATTTTATTGAAAACTATGTATAGGTTGTTTTTTTAGGGGTATAGAACTTTAAAATAAAATAAAACATAAAAATTGTGGCAATGGCCATAATATTAGCTTTATTGGAAAGATAATTTTAGTGTTTAAATATGATTACGATACCACGATTTTAAAATAAATTTGCAACAATATTCTGGCATAAGCATATTCATGATGAAATGGCAAACCAAACTGAGCATCACATCAGCTGTCAGGTGTCGCTGGAGTAAGTGTTACCAATTCAAAAAACAAACTTCTTAAAAAGCACCTATATTTAAACAATAATGCGTAAAATTATCTTTCGATAAAGCTAATATGATTTTTTATTTCATTTTAAAGTTTTTTACCTCTAAAAAAACACTTCTTATAATTAACCAGAAAATTTTATTTGTTAAAAATTCATGAACAATATGTTGTTCGACTACGATATTTTTCTAAGCTTTTTTATATTATTTATAAAAGAACTATTTTGGGAAAGAGAAGAAATTTATCTAATGAAATTTAAATTACTCAATACAGTGAGATCATAATATTTTAGATATATTTGTACATTTCACATTGTTATTTTCAAATTAATTTCTATGAAAGATTTTAAAATATTCAAAACGGATGGTAACTGCATAAAAATTAATTTGTTGATCATCAAAAACAAACAGTATTCTAATAATCTCCAATTCAATTCATTACCATTAGATGGCTCCTGGCAATCGCTATCCTCGGAATACATGGTGGTGCTGCCCTCAAACGCGATGGTGTAGTTGTGCTTGTTAGCCTGACAAGTGAGGATAATGTCACTGTCCAGGCCATCGCAGTCCAGGCTGTCCACAGAGAAGTGCGTGGCGGGCTCTGCACCCTCGCGGATAGGGGAGAAGAGCAGCTCCGACTTGCACAGTGACATGGTGTTTATAGAACCAGCCGTGGACTCTTCACCCTGTAACCATTGGATTGAAATACTTATATTTTGGTCACACTCCAACAAAGTCGATTATAAAATCACTCAATGTCAATAATATTGTGCATTAAAAAATATTTAACAGCAGTTGAGAATTTATAATAGCATTAGTGCTCAAAAAACTTGAGGGTAATTTATAATTTAAATTAAATAAAACCAGTACTTCCTATTAGAACAATATTGATTTTTTACACTGCATACCCACATAATCTTAAATAACCAAATGATAATATACTATTTTCAACAAACAAGGAAATGCATGTTATGAACTATGAACTTTACTTTAACACAATGATATTTGGCTTAATTTGAACTCAATACACAACACATTCTTCACTATTGTTGGAATAACAAAAATTAATATAAAAACCCGTACCGTATTTTCTATAAAATCAAAAAGACCCATTTTCACACCCAGTTTTAAGAGTCTTCAAAAATAAAACAGCTAAACGTCTGCCCACTGTATCGCGTATGAGTCTACAATGAACATGATAAGGAAATGATTCATTGACCGCATAAATGGAACAAATATACCCTCTATTCACTACACAAGTTATGTTCAGATGACTTCAGACGTGATCACTCCCCAGAAAATATTCAAATGTGCCGCTGCATTTTTATTGCAGTCACATATATAAAAATACTTATATTTAAACATGTATTAAAAATGTTAAATAACAATCAAATATTTTTTAGCACTAAACAAACATTGTTTGAGAAAGGGTTAAACCACAGCCGTATAATCCAATGACGTACATAAACATCCTTCCGGCTACAATTTCTTTATCTTGCACTAAGTAACTACGTATATTATAAAATTATGTTGGTACAATCTGTTAATATTATTTTTTGCGTGCATATATTTTATAATACATTAAACATACATCTAGTCCCTGTATCTCTTTCTATAATAATATTTTTTTTTTTATTATAAAGTGGGAAACTCCAACTTCAACAGAAAGTTAAGTTGATAAACAGAAGGTTTATACAGCGCTTTATGGGTTAAATTGTGAAATATATTTGTCAGTGATTAACATGACACCAAAGAATTATAACACATAGATTTTTTCCTTATTTAAGTTATTGCTATTTTTTATAAACATAATAACACCATTCTAATGTCGTTTGAGTGTTAAAAATGTATTGAACCTTTTGAGTATATATAATACGCTCACTATAAAAGGTCAATAAAAAACAAATGACATCATTATTAAATGAACACTCAATGTTCAATAAAATATTTGATTTAACCTTACACTTTTAGATAACAAAAATTAAACAGTTGCTAGTATGTTTTTTTTTACGCTGGCACACTATAAATTGTGAAACATATTACAAAGTTGTCATTATTTTAAATGAAAAATTATAAACAGATAAGATCTAGTCATCAGAGTATTATTTGAACAGACGTCTGAAACTAAAATTTTTTAATTCAATCAAATGTGTAGATTCATGTCATTTATTGAGTGAAATCAATAATCATTCAAAGTATATATATATATCTTAAATAATACAATTACATATTACAAAAAATGATTTAGGTATTATGTACATGAAAGAATGTTTTCTATGTACACCATGAAGAACGACTGAGATTCCTATAAAACAAAATATTTAGAAACAAATGTTACATTCATGCCGCATGCTACGTAATGATGAAATATGTATTTTTCTGGTGCTTATTGCTGTGTAAGAGAAAATTGAAAATGTTATATGTATATGTATAGTGGAGGCTGCCAAACAGCAAATCGAGTTTCCTTTCCGTTTTCACACTGATTTTTCTAGCTTTCACATCACCTGCGATATAGAACACTGCAAGTCATTGATGGTAATGAAAACATCAAAATGTCTTAAATTCATGCAGTGTTGACAAAATTATTTAGAAAGATGGATATGAATCGCTACTGATGTAGATGGAAACAAAATGTATTTGATTTTAAGGGCTACGCCACTGTGGGAGAACAAAATTTAAGTAGAAATTTGGTGATATTTTACAAGGGGGTGAATAATTATTATTTTTTTTATTGGCACTTATTAAGGTACATATTAAACTATTATTTTATTGGAAAATTTTTGCAAAAAAATATTAAATGTCTATTTCTGTAGAACTCCTTCTCCGCGATGGACTTGCAACGTTCCCCGGTGCACATTTGTTTGAGACAGAAAAGAGGATCACATACTTATTAAGAAATGAAATATCCATAAGGATATACATATCCGTTTTTAAAAAAAGGGTTTTTTGTAAAATTGAGAGCAATTTGAACAAAAAAAGGAAAAATTTTAAACAATTTTTTTCAAAAAGTGGTTTATCAGATTTAAAAAACCGTATGCTAGATTGTAGATATTTCATTTTTGAATAATGTACGTGATCTTTAAATTTTTGAAAAAAAAGTGCACCGGGAAATGTTGCAAGTCAGTCGCAGAGGAGGAGTTCTACGGAGATAGGTATAACGTGGCCATTTTATGTTTTTTGCAAAAAAATCTGTAAAATAATAGTGAAAAAATAATAATTTATCACCTCCTTGTGAAAAGTCTCTCAATTTCTACCTAAATTTTACTCCCCCAAGATGGTGCAACGTCTTAAATAATGATGAAACATTCCAAGATGACAATGCTCTATGAATTGAAAACTTACTCAAAAAATGTAATACAATCTGAAACATTTAAAAAGTGTGATAATTGAGTTGTAACGCTATGGCTAAGGAAACAAAAACAAAACGCATTCCTCAAACAGCTAATGGATGTAAAGATGTACAAAGTTAAGGAGAAGGGTACACGTAAGTTCAGTCCAAGAGTTAATGTACCTGAGAACTACTGTGCGGACTGAATGAGGAATCAAAACAGAACTTTTCCATGAGCGAGCTGGTGACGCTGGCATACATTTCTCCACGACGATTGGTCTGCAAAATCAATAATAACGAAGGTCCACAACTCGGATCAACAACGGGTGGTTGGTGATCGCGATGGGCTGTCGGGTATTAACTCATTCATGCAGTTTAAATATCATTCTTATAAAAAAGATGTGGTAATAATAAATAAAACTTTGTATCTCTTTCATTACAGTACTTAGAAGTAGGATTTATTTTTAATGAAATCGGATACAAATCAAATAAATCCACGAACACTTAATGATTTTATTAAATATGAAATTCAGAAATTATTAAAATTTCCATTTAATCACATTCAGGACAATGTTCCAGATATTCAGTACGTCAAACAATTTTTCTCAAAAACCACACTTAAAAGCAAAAAAATGTTATCCTTCAAATATTTCCTTCGTGTGGAAAAGGTATCTATGCCAAACACTCAAAAAATTCTCTCTAACAACAGAACACTTTAATATTAGGTCCTTACATATGAAATTGGCGTTTAGTATGGGAGGAACATAAAGCCGATTTTTTTTTTATTATAATATATTTATTTAATCAAAGTATGTACCATTGCTATCTATGCACTTTTGCCATCTCATAGGTAGTTCATCGATCCCTTTACTAAAAAAACCATTCGGTCGGGAATCAATAAAATCTTTGAAGGCGGTTTGGACTGCCTCATCGGAGTTGAATTTTTTCCTTTGCAAGAAGTTATCCAAATTTCTAAAAAAATGGTAATCTGTTGGGGCAAGGTCCGGAGAGTACGGTGGATGTCTTAGACATTCCAATTGAAGCTCCTCTAATTGGTAGCCGTCTGTTGTGCAGTGTGTGGTCTAGCGTTATCATGAAGCAGCAGTGGCCTAGAGCGATTAACCAGCCTCGGTTGTTTAGCAGCTAGCTTTTCCATCATGGTTTGCAGTTGCTGACAATAGACATCTGCCGTAATCGTCTGGCCAGATTTAAGAAAGCTGTAGTAAACGACACCAGCACTAGTCCACCAAACGCTCACAAGTAACTTTTTTGGAGTCAATTTTCGTTTGGGGCATGGTTTGGCTGGTTCGGCAGGGTTCAGCCATTGCGATGAGCGCTTCCGATTATGGTACAGGATCCACTTTTCATCACAGGTAATGATTCGATTTAAAATCCCTTCATTATTGTGCCGGTTGAGTAATGCAACGCAGCAGTCAAAGCGCGTTTGTTGATTTGCTTCACTCAATTCGTGAGGTACCCACCTTTCAAGCTTTTTCACCTTACCGATTTGCTTCAAGTGGATTAAAACAGTTTTATCACTAACACCGCAGCCTGCAGCTAACTCGGATGTGGTTTGCGATGGATCCGCCTTCCACAATAGCCTTCAATTCTTCATTATCAACTTTGGTCTCCGGCCGTCCACGGGGCTTGTTCTGCAGGTCGAAATTTCCAGAACGAAAACGTTGGAACCAAAAACGCACTGTGTTTTCTTTTGCGGCACCGTCACCATACACATCATTAATTCTTCGAGCCGTTTCTGCAGCACTGGTGCCACGGGGGAACTCGTACTCGTAAATAACGCGATATTTCAAGTTTTTCATTTTGTAAACTGAGTGACGCAAAGAAAAAAACAATTGAGGAAAAAACAAATGAATTATAATTTTCAAAACACAAATACATGAGTAAATAGCTGTATAAATTTGGATTTGGAATTCCTAACCAAAGGGAAGATATTTGAGATCAAATTTGCCAGTACGGCAAAACGCCAATTTCATATGTAAGGACCTAATATAAGAATCCCATTATTCAAAAACCACAATCAACAAAGACATTCAGATTCTAGTAAACTTCTCAAAAGCCATGTGTTCAGATGTTTCATAAGCTCCTTTATAATATCATTCAACACAAACTGAGATTTGTGTTGGATGACAATGATTTTTAAGGATGTACATTAGAAACTAAACTTTCAGTGATAAAATTTTAATTACCAATTATTGATACAATCAAATACTAAACGCACAATCAGAGTCACACCAACGGTTTAGCATATCACTCAACTCTGCATACCATAATACTGTATACATACATACATATATGCCAAAATTATTTTGGATTATTGCACGAGAACATAAAAAATAAGAGGCAACTCTCAAAACTAAACTAAATAATATAAAAACTCGTCAACTTACATCCTGCATGAGATGTCCCGGTAGTTGTGACAGCAGGGCATGAATATCCCTGGTGCGGAAGCTCTCCATGTCAGCCTCAGCGAGGTTGGCATCCAGATCCCTGGCCAGCTCTTCGTAGCAGCCGAGGCCGCGGTAAGAGCTGGACAGCGAGGAGAGGACACTCGCGTGCTGACAGGAACTGTCACGATAGCTGGAATTATTTGATTTCCACATTATATCATGAAAGGCTCGAAGCGGTTCGAAAACAATGTACAATAGGATAAGATGTGAGAAAAATGGATTGTTTCATTATTTTTTTTACAGTAAAAACATAGGATATAGATAAAAAATAAATTGAGGTCTGACAGGGAGGTGCACATTCCGAAATTCTTTTGGAATCATACAAGAAATGAGCAGTGGAGAACAGAACTGGAACCATGAACTGCAAGTTTTGTACAATGAATTAGGTATCGTGGATACACTGGTTGTTAGAGCAACACCTGTGTGTGGATCGTTAAATTTTATTTGTTTATGGAATTAATTATTAATTCGCCCGAGGGCGGCATCTACGTAAACTGGAGGAAGAAAAGTGGTATTTGTTTTATTTTATTTCTTTTTTCTATTGTTTTAGAATAAAATAAAGACTGAGAGGAGAAATATCTCTTTATTTCTAATTTGTAACTCATTTTGTGATATTTGTGACAGAGGGACTATTCCCTTCAGATTCTTTGAAGGATCAATCAATGAATTATTTTGTGTGATAAAGAAGTGCGATAAGAGAAGAATACTTCTATCAATGAAAATTTCCTTGATAGATTGCGATTCAGACCAAGTCTCAACCAGAGATTAATCACTGATCATTTTTATGTGGCTTACACATCACCTCATAGATCACCCAAATATGCTGGGCCGGACATGTTCAAAGAATGCCTCCTCCAAGGTACCCTAATACGGCACAGTACCAGCAATCCCAAGGGACCTGACCAAGGGGAAAACCTCGAAGAAAATGGGGCGATAGTACTGAGAAAGGTGCAAGATAACCTGGTGTGTATGACTAAGGACTTCCTGTGAGAATAGACAGCAATGGCAAAATCTCCTACACGAGAGGCAAAAGATCCTCAATGGATTGTTCTTATGTGATGATGGTCAAAAAGAGAGTCTATTTTCAACACTGAAGTTACAAATAGAACTTCCTTTTTTACAGCTCCTTGCCTACTGCGTTTTGCTTTCAATTTTGCCCAACAACTTGCCTGATCTTCGTTAGAATAGATTAATAATTAGTTTAGTAATTAGTTAGAATTTTCTGGAATATTCTGCCGTGTTTCTACGACCTTTTGGGCCGATGTTTTGGATCCCATTACACGATCCATCATCGGGACTGATGTGTTGTTACGAGTGTTGATGGTGTGGTTAAATTATTGGCTTGCAATCCAGCGAAAATGACACTTTCTTTGCTTTGCTTTCGACACGGTATTACAAACTATTACCAAACATAGAACATAAAACCATAGAACGTTTTAAACTTGTCCGATGTTATTTGACCATGAGTCTCGGTATGAGAAGTCTGGTTATACGATAGTGTTGGTATTTTTTTTAATATAAATATTTTTGAAGGTAACGGCTTACTTGTAATCGAGGAACCACTGATAGTCGGAGTTTTCGTGCGTGAAGTCTGCATCGTTGTTGTTGGAGAGCTGCTCGCCAGGCGCGGGGGCCGGCGGGGGCGGCAGCGGGGAGGGGGGCGGGGGGCTGCCCGCCACCGACAGCTTGCGGGGCGCGCACGCCGACAGCGTCTGGCCGCCTGCAACCACCAACAAACAATACAAGCTTTAGTCACTTTCATATAATCGTTATCATATACATGCACATTACCAATAGCTAACCCGGACCACTCATTACGCACTCGTTTCATCAAGTGTGGATACTCGCCAAGATGGACACAAGGGCTATTAGCTAATATAATCTTTTGTACATGCACCATAGGGAGCGTTCATAAATCACGTAGTTCCATTTTGAACTCTTTTGAACCCCTCCCTTCCTCCATGTAGCCCTAACGTGGCTTTAGCCTTGACTCTCCTATCTCCCCCCTTGAGCGGATCTTAGTTTTTTTCCTATTAATTCCAGAAGACATTTTGTGCTGCCTTCTCTTAACAAAACTACTAAAATTATTGGGTATATATTAGTGATGCAACAAATACTACTTTCATGAATACGAATACGAATATCAAACCTACTATGTATTCGGCGAAAACGAATACGAATAATTCAACAAGGTAATAAATAATACAACACTGTTCTTTTTTTTTTATTAAGAGATTTAATTATTAAAATTTACCACCGCCAAATTTTTGTTCAAAGAGCACAACATTTGTAACTTCTCAGGTGTTTGGGCGATTTCTTTTATCTGTTTGTTTGTACATTCCCAGCCGTCGAAAATAAATATCACTTTTTTACGAGAGGTCATGTTATTAGATTTAATTTGAAATTATTTTATAAGAGTTAACACTTTTACACACAAAGAAAATAAAATGGAATAAACAATACGTATTACAAAACAAAAACTACATGAAATGAGCACCTAACCTTATTAATAATGCTGTGAAACAAGTAACAATTGACAACTTGAGAACTCAACAAATCCATTCATTCAATGTTAGGGGAATCCTCGATAATAGAGTGCGTAGTGCGTAGGTGTATTCGGATCCACGGTGCACAGCCAAACTGTAATTTGCGTAGCGTTCAGTTATAAGTATGTAGTTTGTTTTTAATATTCGTGATTATTTTCGGCGAATACATTCGTTGCATCACTAGTATATATATATATACAATTCTATATAGTTTTAATTTTGCCAAATAATATAAATGAAGAATTACATAGCACAGCTCCGACTCCCCCCTGCCCACACGTAGCCCAACACAGCATTCTGCCTAATACCCCTTACCCTCGATCTGGCCACGTGGTTTATGGACGATCCCATATTTAAAAAAAAACTAAACGGTGGAGAAGACGAAGATGGTGGCTGGTAACCGTACACCGCAGTAGAACAAGGTACGATTATATTATTGCGCACATGCGCGGGTCTACCTACCCCGCGAAGCCCTTTGGCTCGGGCGCAAAACACCGACACGCGACCGAGAGGTGGCGAGCCGAGACGAGAGCACCATCTACACACTCCCTATCGGCCTGTCTCGGGGTGCCTCGGCGCTTGAAAAGTTGCATAATCAAGGTCGAATTTATAGCGCTTTCATGAAAAAAGTAACTTTCTGCATTTTTTTTTTAAATTCGTAAACTGAAAAAAAGCTTTCTACATTTAACGGCGATTTTCACATTGCGGCGATGGTCTGGTCCCTAATCCGACATCCGAAAAAAAAGTTAATTTTACCGGAGAGCAAAAATAAAAATGAACCATTTTAAGTTTAATATCACAACTGTTATTTGCCGTATGACTTTTATTTTTTTATTGATATTGAATAGATACAATTATGAACGGAATAGACACGTGTTACTTACTACGTAGGAATTACAAAATTCTACTGTTTACTGTGTAGAATGATGAATGCGGTCCCCTTGAAAACAGACACTAGAAGCCGTTCACAGAGAGGGTGAACGAAACTTAAGATAGTTGTTCTCTTAAAACACAACATTTCTAAATACAGAAAAAATCGTGCTATGTGCGATCTTATCGGGGTGCAACTGTATACAAACAAATTATTTGTTAAAATCTTATTTTAAAAATGCTCGGTCCATATTAGCGCTAGGAAAACTATCAAACAACATGATTCTCTATGTAATAATAATGTTCGTCACTAACGCTACCAAAACGCTAGATGGCGCTATTCTCACAGCCTTAACTCGCGACCGAAATATATATATAATTCTCTATACAACAATACTATGCATCAAAATTAATTTTTAGAGAACAATTGCACATTTACCAAAATATTGTCATTAAATAATTAGTCCGCTTGGACGTTAAAACTACTAACATAAATACATGTAAAAGTACGCCATTTTTGATGGGTTACAGCTAGTTAATACCTAATTACGTGAATGGCGTACCTCGTTACGCCACCGCTTAAAACAATTTAAATATACGCTCCAATCACCTAATAAATAATAATATCTCGATCAAAGCATGAATGGTCTCCATCGATGATGTAAAAAGACAAAACGATATTACAAAGTGATATTCTAATGTTAATTGGACTCCATTAAAACATTTTACCAGGTCCTCGGCAATCAGGGCTGACCCCGACTCCGAGCGATTTTATGCGAGCGAAAAGCAAAAAAGAAACACTCCTCGCACCAGGCAGCGCTCAGCTCGTGAAAGATTGACCCTCCGCGCAAAAATGTATCCGGTATGCGTTTTGCATCCGGTATTGATAATTCGCTCTCGCACAAGATGTATCAGGGCCCACGTTAGATAGGGATCATTCAATACTTTTACAAGCATCGGTACTTTTCCCAACACCAATATGGAAAAATTTGTAAAGTCCACCACAGCAAGAGTTGTAATATTTTATTAAAATATATATTTAATTATTACCGAAGTACAAGAAAACATTGATGATAGGATCCGACCATTATCGCAAAACAATGCAAGAATTTTTTTCGATTTTAGTGCATTTACTCGTAAATTCGCAAAACACTAAATTTTTCGTATTGAAATTGAGACAAGTTTCTCCAATATTTTTCTTTATTGTTTAATGGATTAACCTCTTGGCAATAATATTATTATATTTTATATACAACTAAAGCCCGGTCGCCGAAAAGAGAGATTTTCGTACATTGACCCTACGCTACGCGTGCGACACGTAGCGTAAGGTCAATGTACTAAAATTTATCTTTTCGGCGACCGGGTTTTAGCTAGCATTAACTACCCGTATTCGAATTATTTTTGATTTCATAATGCCTTTTATTTAACTGTAAAACGCTGAAAAAAACTTAATGCTTGCAAGAAAGAAAAAATCCCAAACAAAATATTTATTCAAAGCGAGGTCCAACACATTCAAATTACCATTTTTTACTTTCGGAATTTTATTTCAATGCTGTTTTTTCATGTTGAAAAATACAAATATTTTTACAGTTAATTGAATATTTCAAATTTTCTCATGCCATGATGTAAATAACGATGTTGCGAGCTGAAAATAATCGCGTTGACCTAGAAATTTACCGCTCGACAATTTTCGCTGCTTGATGTAAACAAACTTTCCGTTTTATGATTCAGAATGACATCCGGGGATCCCTGTATTTTTCATTGGAGCGTATTTTTTACTCCCTTTATATTAACTCGTGGCGTCTTCTTGCTTGCCGGCTTGCCGTCAACAAAAACTTTGGATCGATTTTTGACCCTTTTCCCGTGATCCAATCGAGCTGAAACTTGGCAAGCAGACTCGTGGCGACGATCTAGAAGATTTATCAAATTTTCGTTACAAAAAACTAATAATTATAGTATAATTTCGGATTTTTTATTGGTTTTTTTCTAATTGGAATCATTAGAAAAGTTTGATTAGCAACGGCGCGGCGGCCCGATAACGTCGCAGAATATTTTCTAAATTTGAATTACTCCGTCGGTATAATAGATACATCACTACGAATTTCGAAAATTTACAAAACAATTGGTTCACAGATGACAGCAAAATTGGGTTTTTTGGGAAAAAATCAAATAATAATTTATTTCTTTTAGATTTCTGCTTAGTTTTGAAGAATTCTACATTACTCAAATCTGATTCTGACTAAATCATTTGACGCTGGAAATTCATAAGGTACGATATTGATGATAATTGAATCTATCAAAATCTTGACATCTCAAAACATCTGACATTTTAGAAATATATTAAATTTCTGTAAGTTTAGTATAATGTTATATGTTTCAATTCGTCTTTAATTATTGTTAAAGAAAGGGAGTATAGTAAAAACTTGGTTTTTATGGGTTACTTTTTTTCAGTTGCTCCTGTCCACAGCCCTGATATAACGCCGACAACATTATTACTGTATCCATAGTATTTCAGGTCAATAAGTGGGACGATTGATGACAAATCGAGGCTGGCCGTAAACCATTAGTGTGGGAGTATTAACAGTCGTAATTCTAGAGCGAATTTGCAAGACGCCATGCAGATATTAAATCAGTTCAAATCGCAGACAACAATCGACACTAGGAAGAGAAATTTATATGGAGTGGCACATCCAGCGAAGAAACTCGCGCGAATTTGTATGCAGCAGTAATTTCTACTTCATAGGTAGGGTTCGATTTCTGAAGAGTGAGAATATCTATTAATGTAAACGCGTTACTCGGCGCGCAGTGCAAAAATTTTATATGCGAGTCCATAATTACATATTTTGATAGCAATACGATATGTAGTTAGTGTTACAGCCAAAATCATATTTATGAACATGCCTAGCAGCTGAAATATAATGCCTTACCATATCTATAGATATAAGATAATGTATAATGTTATAAAATGAGGAAAATCAGCACATTTAAAATGTTCCATTTTTTTAAACTTCGGATAGTTTGGAAGTGATAGAATGTAGGTAGGTAGGTACCTGCATAATTATTTTTAAAATTGTTTGAATTTTGAAAAATGGAACATTATAAAACAAGAGAAAGCTTGTGCTGATATCTAAAAAAGAGAAAAAAAGGAGTTCAATTGTTTTCTGAAAGCGTCCTGCATCTGTTGTGCTGATTTCTATAATATTGATAAAAACAATGTAATTTTTAATTTGAAACTAAATTACGATCACAAAGATCACCCAGTTTCCGAGTTTTTATTTATTTTCTGCTAAGTGTTGATTTCTAGTGAAATTTTCCGTACCAAAGAGTTTCAATACAGTTAGGTTAGATAGTTAGGTAGTTTGTAAAAACGCCTATAAATTTCATTGTTCCATTACGCTTTTTTTTTCAGTGAATTTTGAAAATAAATCTTGTTGGCAAATTTGGACGGAAACTGGAGAGAATCGATGTAGTTGAAATGTAAGTTAAATCGACATGTAACCGTTTTGTTTCTTAACTTGTACCTAATAGGAATGTATTAGAATATTTTCTCGGAATTATTTTTAATAACAACACTAGCTGTAACCAGTCAACAATGACGGTACTTTTACATGACGGTTCCTAAAGAATAAGTATTTACTCATTTATAGCCGACATCCATGAAATAGTGAAAAATATAATATATATTTTATTTTTCCCCTGCCGGCAGTTAATTGTACTATTTTAAACCCTGGCGATTGTGCTGGGCGGAACATGACATGGTTCACGTCTTTGTTAAGCCCTAGTATATTATATAGTATATTTTAAACGGCCCACGGACAGGCGGCGGTAGCAGAACCGGCCGCGTTAAGCAGCCGGTTCGGGTCTGCTGGCCTCGGGTTCAAGCCCCATCGAACGAAATTACGGACGTTACACGAAGTTACGCGGACAGACAGACAGACAAAACAGACGGAAGGACGGACAGACGGACAGTCGACGAAATTATTATATTTAGATATTTTATATTATGTTTAATCAATTACGGAGGTTCAAAGTATGGAAAATCAATTGATTCGCCACTTCCATTGAAATGTCACAATATAAAAATGCAGACCAGATGTATGCCCAGTTAACAGGGAAATTACGTACATTTTACAGTAACGTTTTACGGAAAACAAATCAGAAATGTTGAAAAAAAATACTTTGATGTCACTTATCACCGTAACTACTGACATTTTACCCAAAGTGAAAAGAATATTTTCTATTAATAATAATTTAATGTTTTGCTCCTGGCTACGAGACACCCTGTATATGATAAAATTACAAATAATGAAATCCTAAAACAGACACACAAAACGTCTTAGGCCCAAAATCAGAGACAATACTTAGATGATTTAAAGGTTAAGGTACGCCTTAAAAGCGCAATTTAAGTACAAAATAACACTTCGGCGGACCTTCCTTTAAATCATTTAAGTATTGAATCTGAATTCGGCCCTTAGATGGGTCGCTAACCCTACGGTACTTGTACTGAGGAATGGAGAATCACAGACATCCGGGAGGTCTATTCGGTTCAACAATGTTTCTTTGCGATAATTATTGTAAATTTCAATTAATTGACAAAACATCGACGAGGGGGGGTTAAATATGAAAATTGCTCATATTTTTGACATGGCATTGTAAATTTGCCTCAGCTCGTATCCAAGCAGACTGACTCCAACTGCATTTGAACGTTTTTAAGTGGAGTGTCGTCAGAATGGACCAATTTAAATTCCAATGACGATTAATTAGACGACAGAGGACATTGGCGGCAGGAGCGCGGGACTGGTCAGTGTAATATGGCGTTACGCTCAGTGGCGTGGCGGGTAGCGACTGCCAGGGTGGCTCGAAGGGATTTTCCGCAAGTCTTAACTACTATTTACATTAAAACATCTAACAATCACAGAATGATATTAAAATAATATTTATTGTGGTAATATTTATTATTTTATGTGTTTCAAAAATAAAAGAGGTTAGTAATTTCAGTTTCTAAAACGTAACAATACGGTACGGTTTCATATATTTAAAGTATTGTTTTAATGTATACCTACCTGGTGCGGTGATTCATCAAAATTATAAATTCAACGAGCTATCATCATATTTTAAATTGAAAATGTTAAAAATATCATCAGCAGCATCTGTCCAGATGATGGACCCTGTAATGGGATTCGAAACGCTGGCCAAAAGTCACGGCAGACTATTTCAGAAAACTCTCACAAGAAGAAACAACGACATTTTGAAAACAAAACAAAAGCATCAAGGAATGGAATGAAAATAAACTTAATTTCAAAATTAAATGAAAAAATATTTTTAAACTCTAATTATTATAATACCTCTAGCCGTAAACCCACGGGTCATAATAATAATTAATAACGGCCGTGGTAGGGCGCCCGGGCCTCATTAGCAGCTAGTCATCATCAGTGTTGTTATTGTAATTCCAGCGAGTTACATTCAGGGACATTAGTTATGATTCAGACCTACATTTAAAATTAGGATATTTAATTTTATGATGCAAACAGCAGCAGAGTTTTTTTTAAAAATGTTCATAATTAACTCACTTAAGTGTGCTGGAAACGCCATTGGTGCCAGCCATAATAATTTTCTCCACACTCTTGAGGAAGGAGTTGGGGGGGTCGGTCTGTTCGCTTGTCCCGGCAATTTCTTGTTACTCCACTGAATATGCCCAACACATGTGCAAGTTGCCGATAAAGCCGACTAGTGTGTGAAATTCCTAGACATTCTGTACCAAGTGAAGCTATTTTTAGCCAAATGTGAAAAACGACTTTGTTTCATAGATTGCCCAGGCATTTCACGAATGTCGGTTTTGTTTTTGACAATTTGTGAAACGAGATATGTCACGCCGGTGCTGATATGTATGTACTCCTATGCGCACTTCTCGCTAAGCGCTCTTCGACGGTTAGATTAGATTAAGTAAATATGAATCTAAAGAGTCGACTAGAATATATTTAACAGGTATGTAAACAGATGAAGCGAAAGATAAGCGAGAATTTAAATATGATTCACTATCATTTAATTTTTTATTTATTTATTTATTTATTTATTTATTGAGAATGATTGGTTATTGAATTGAAAAATATAACTTTTTATCGAATACTATTTCAGGTATGTACAGTTGCCGGCAAACTTTTTGAAATTCTTTGGCGTAGTTGGGGAATGCGCAAAAGACAAAATTTGGGTCTCATTGGTGGAATGGTACATGCGCAAATTTCCCCCCACTACGCCGTAAAATTTCAAGATGTTTGCCGGCTAATGTATTAGGTCGATGTTTTTGCAAAACGACGTAATTGTCAAATATTCGTTTTTAAAGCGAAAAATACATTCATTCACTCGACATTCAATGCGGCTGACAAAGTTGTATAGTTTCGAAACATTTGAATACGGGACGGTTTTAGGCCGAAAATCGATTAAACATGAAAGTGGATTGACACTTGGACTTTTTGAAAATGCACACGTCTTTTGATTCGTCGCGTCATATATCTGCGATGCCGCGGCGATAAATGTCTTATTATAAATGTATTATAAATGTCGATTCGAAGACATTTATTTTATTTTAGTTATTACAAACCAATATTTACATTTGCAGTCAATTTCAAGTTTTCGTGACTTTTGTTTTGCCACCATAAAAATTATTTTATTTATCTGTTATAATTATGGTTGATTCTGTTTTTATATTTACCATTCTAAAATTCATCTAATGTTTTAAAAAAATGCTTTGTTATGCATTGGCAAAAATTTACTTAATTGAAATATTTCGTTAGGGTCGTGTCTACTTATTTCGATGATTCTTTTGTTTGCAACTATTTTTAGAAATTTTGTCTGTAGCTGTTTAATTTTATCGAGGTGGGTTTCAAAACTCGACCCGTAGCAAATTAAAGCATAGGTAATTCATGACTCAATCATTGCATAGTAAAGATAATACATAATAATCATTGCATAGTAAAGATAATACATAATAGATAATAATAATAACCTAACCTTTACCCTCATTGATCATCTCTAAGGAAAAATGAAACTAGTCAGAACCCTTATGACGATGAAACGTGTACTGCGGAGAGCGAGAATGCAATACGGTTGGGATTACGAATAAAGCGGGAAATCAGAAGGAACCAACCATGTGGAATTTTGCCAATAATCGACCGGCCTGGTTAGAGAAAACTTGGGACAGTTGAATGCAGAGCCCGATTTTAACTGCCCAAGAAATGCCACGAACCGGAATAATCGGATAGATCATCCACGCGGTCACAGGCAGATCCATGAGCATGACTACCTTACGAAGAGTAAAATGAAGAAGAAAATTGAATATGGTATTAGCAAAATATTCATCTAACGCATCTTTCACTCAAGACAACGAAGTACATATACGAAATATTAATAATAACGCAAGCTTCACTCAAGGTACGAGAAGGATACAAAATACTAATTTAGATAGATAGATACCTTGCAAATTCCACTCAAGATATGATAATTAAATCGGACTAGCCTGCTTTTCAATATTGAAATTGGTTGAAATACGAAATGTACTGTGATACACGACACACGACTTGGCGGAAAATTTTGGATTTTACTCAATATAGTGATTTATGTCTTGAGAATGAAATACCAGATTATTGTTAGCCCCGTGATAATGTATGGCTCCGAATGCTGGACTATGTACATACAGCTCCTACTCTAGGCAACTCGAATATGGGATTAAAAGTTCACGCATTCGTGGCAGCCTGGGTGTCACGGACATAAACAATAAATAAGCTGGAGGAATGAAAGCTGAGATGGTACGGGCACATAAGACGGAGATCACCATACCACACGGTGAAGCAGGCAATGTCTATGGAGCTTCATCAACAGTTATCCAGAGGAAGACAAAAGAATTCTTGGATGAATCAATGCTCCAAAATACTACAGAGAAACGGCCTGGTTGAAAGCGATACCCAGAACCGAAGAAGATACAGCCTGAGAACGAGAAGAGCCGACCCCAACAGCCTATCTAGGCAATGAGTTGGGACAGTGCAAGGAAGAAGAAGAAGAGTGATTTATGTCTTGACTAAATTCATCATCATCTTCATCCCCTTGTCCTAGTAGGGTCGGGGGCCCAAAGACTCGACAAAAGTTGTCTAAATTATCTAAATAAAATAATCTAGTTGTCTGTCTATCCCGTAACTCCGTACCTTCATGTAATTTACGGCTAAAGATGAAATTACACGGCTGGAGAAAGACTCGAACCGCGCGCGGACGGCAACGCGGCGTCTAACCGACATAGCCAACACCGCTTCTCCATGGCCCGTAAAAATATACTATATATAATATATATACTACATTCGACGTTCGATAGGCTTTTTATTTTGTATAAATAAATAATATTTAAATAATATTCCGTTCAAGGGTATTTATTTTAATAAAAATGGCAGGCGCTTGAAGCCACGCTCCCAAAATTCTAATTTCAGAATCCGGCGTTATAGCACATGCGAGCGACCACGGTCGGTAATATGAGACGCTTCGACATTACCGTATTTATAATAAATATAAAAAATCATTTGTATTTGTAAAGAGTGTGACCACTCTATTTCAGTACGAATTCGCACACGGCTGCTCGACTTAGAAAACGAGTCTTTGTCTACAATGTATACCCGCTACATCGGTGCAAATCATTCACTTCCCTGAAGGAATTATTCAAAATGGAAAGATCGCTATCAATTGCATGATTCAATGTCGTCATCTGGAACAATACAAAATGAACTGTTCTGTTTTAACGAGGGAACTCATTTTTGCGAGAACACTGTTGAGGATTGTCAGTTGTTTCGGTTGCGGGGCGGCCTTGCTAATTACAAACAAGGTTAGCGCTCTCGCGGCACATACACCTCGGTTTATACGTATTTATAACGTTAAACTTGGTCAGCATCATCTAATTCAAGGAAACATTTTTTTAAACAGAGAATACGTTTTTCACAAATTTACCGGATAAAAAGCGTCACGAAATTGCGTTACATTTTATAAAATAAAACAACAAAAATGCACACAATTTTCATCTTCCGCAAAGCAATGAAGTTGAAATAAAATTCAGACCACAGACCATCAAAATATACAGACATGAACTATCGTAAATTTCTTGGTACACGCGGTCTGGTTCCACGACTGGTTCCAATACTTGGAAAAAAAATTTAAAAATTAAAAATTACAACGTCTATAGTAAAAAAATATGTTTTTTTTTACTAGGGTATTTATTTATGGGAGAATAAATTCTTTAACTGCAATACTGCAGTTAAAGAATTTATACAAATGTATCTTAAATATACGCGAGGGGGACATACTTCCGCTGTGACCCAATTCCCTCGCCAAAAAGAGCTAAAGTTCATCTGTGTACAATTTTATATTATGTGGGGGTAGTATAATTAGACACATAACTTTGTATTGATCACGTTGATCATTAGAACAAATAATTATTAATACTGTATTAAATATTATTCTAATAGATATATGAGACATGAAAATAGAACTAACTTGCTGGTCTCCCGGGACTAGATCAGACCCTGGACCACTTGATTACTAGGCGATTTTTTTACTTTGAAATTACACAAAGAACGGTTTTTACATTAAGAATAGATTATGCGCGTACAATAAGTTTGTGGAGTATAAAAGCAAACGCAGCAATATCCAAAAAAATGCAGTCACCGAGGATTACTAGTTTTTAAATGTACTGAATTCGATATTTCATAAAATCTAGAATCCAGTACATTTAAAAACTAGTAATCCTCGGTGACTGCATTCAAAACATTTTTTTTAATTTTACTGCCTTTGGTTTCATGTCCCACATATTTTTATTTTCCTAAATCATCCATCTGCCTATATATTTTTAATTATTTTTAAAAAGTGGATTTGGCAATATTTTATTGCAGTTTTAATGATTTTAGCCTATAGTTTAGTATATTACAAGTAGCCATACTAGAAAGAAGCATTACTGTTTTAAAGGCCACAATAAAAAATCCAATATTAAACTATAATCTAACATTTCTTAGAAAGAATTTTCAATTTAGAATACTGATAACGAATATTAAAAAAAAATACAATAGCGAGTTACTGGCCCGACCTTAGGTGAATTTCTTAGAAGGATAAATTTTAATAACTAGATTTTGATCATGGCCGAGAGGAGCGGAAATATTTAAATGACCTCTCAGAAAAATATCCAAGTCCCAGAACATAGTGTGCGAGGTAATCAGGCTGTTCCTTAAAGGAAGAAGTGAGATTTATTGAAATTATCCATGAAATATTTTAAAATAAAATCTGTTTCGTACTCGGCTGACGTAGGAAAAAATCTGTGCTGTTTAGACAAGGTTATGCATAGATTGTGTATATTATATACACATAAGTATAAAGGAGTAACAGAGTTAGTCCACAATATATTACAGGTAGATTTCTGCTTTAATTGTGAGTCTAAAATGTTCAAGCAACCATGACCATCAATAGTTATAGAAGTATGCGACATCAAAGTTTGCATTTTTTTTTTCAATATTTCTGACTTGTTAGACTATCATTACAGTAAGTTATATCTAATATGAAAAATCCATTCCCTTTAATGCAAGTTAAATAAAATGATAAAAACCTTTAAATTCCAATTGTAATCTCTGCGGGGTTCTTATCAGTTTATTTAACTTGTATCGAAACGAAAGAATTTTTCGTAATCGATAGGTATAAGTTGCTGTAATGATAGTTCAACGTTTAGTAAAATATAAGTCAGAAATATTGAAAAAAAATGCAAACTTTGAAATTGCACACTGCAGTTAAAGTGTTTATTATTGTGTAATTAAATCCTCAAGTAAACAAAAAGTATTTTCAACAAAAGAGGTTTTTTTTTTAATTTCAAAAAATTTCGTTACAAGTAAAATCGTATTTTTGTAGTACAGCCGCGACTGTTTATTAAGTCGTTATACTTCTTAGGAGTATTTAGTTCATAATTCATTCATAATTCATTCATAATTTCTTTCAATTTTTTTAAACAAGTCAAACGTACTGGAACCAGCCATAGCACCGGGTTGTGCTCCAAGAAATTTTCGTTAGTCCCTCAGATGAGTTTAGTCCATGTCTATGTATATATTTTGGTGATGCGTGGATTATGCCAAATTTTGGAATTTATTGGTGATTTACAATGATGCAATCTCGTATATATTAAGTATTTGTGCTAATTGATAGTTAACATAAAATAGAAAATAAAGAGTTGACGATCTCCCTCGTGTAATAGAATGTTCCCTGTTCCAGTCTGCCGGTGGGGCAATGTAGCGGCAAGGAGTGGGGGGGGGCGAGCCACGATTGGTGGAGAGCCGAGAGCCATTAAGTTAAATGGAATTAAGCGGATGACCAAGGCTGCACATCGCTGCACACTGGGATCGTTTCGCAGATGTGTATGGTGAAAAGGACGTCTTGGAAGACACGAAACTGTCCAGCAGTGTCAGTGATGTACTTCGCCTAAATTTTTATTACTGACAAGTCCAGATATTTAACATGAAGCTGTATTATAATTGCTCCAAAAATGATGCGTCCAGTGCGTACATTGCCTCCGTCAGTTTATAAAAAATAACAAAATCGCATGAAAAAATTTAAAGGAAGCTAGATGTACAGATTAATTTCAAGTACATTTAGATATTATTTTATGTGCAGAGACATTATAAATTTCAGTCACTTCAAGAATGGCATTTAATTCGTGCACATTTAGGAACTATCAAATTAGTATTTGCATATGTGCTTAAATTAACATAATATAGCATACACAAAAACAAAATAAAAAAATACGAAAAATCTCGAAGGAACAAAGAACACTAAAACTAAATATTGAAAATCTTCTACCAAGAACAATTTCGGTAGATACAAAGATCTTTGAATGCGTAAACTTCTACTAAGAAATACCAACTTCTGAACTACAACATCTACAAAAAATTGACAAAGTAAAGGCTAAGCATTGTAGGGAGAATCACTACTGTAAATAGTAAAAATAATACATCAGAAAAAGAAAAAACCTACAATTTTTTATGAAAAGGTGTAAAAGATGTTTATTTAGAAAACTTCATAATAAAAAATACAACGCGTTATTTTCAATTGTAGTAAAAAAAATCTAAAATATTTATTGGTACACCCGATGCATGCGCCAATTAAATATGCGTGTCTCATTAATATATTAAACCTGTTTGCTAAGTGTTATCAATTTGAAAAACTGAAAAATATCACAGGACTCGAAATGGAAAATTTAACGAACCGGAATGGTGGATGATAATACGCGAAATCACTTAATTTTGAACAAAATATATACACTTATATATTTTTTACGTTGATATTACACGATGAACAGTTTTTACATTAAGAAAATATAATGCGCGTAAAATAAGTATACGTGGGGTATAAAAGCAAAAGTAGTAATATCAAAAAAATTAAAAAATTAAATTGAATGCAGTCACCGAGAATTACTAATTTAAAATGTAATGAATTCTAGATTTTATGTATATATCCCTTCAAAATCATGTTTAATATAAAATTATAGACTAGGTGTCTTATAAAATCTCGAATTCAGTACATTACGAATTACTAAGCCTCGACGACCGCATTCAATTTTATTTCGGATATTGCTCCTTTAATTTTATGCCTCACATGCATACTTATATTACATACTCGTACATTATACGTACACATTTCGTTAAGCCTGCGTACATAAAAAATCGGATCTTCAAGATTTAAACATTATTTATAGAGAAGCATCGAATCATGACGCCGGTGGTGATTAAATAACGATTTATATAATTCAATCATAAATGTTTGTCAAACCATCTTTCTGTTAAATACAAAACAAAGGAGAGGAACTATAACTGTTAAAAGGCTATCTCGAGTCGGAGGTGTATTTGGAAGAATGACGTGAATCGGACCCTGTATTTATAAGAAGTAAGAATTCCACGATCCAGAGCGACATCCTGATTTGCTACTGTTCACTCTGAGCCCTGAAATATTTTCAATAAGATTTGCGATTGTTGCCAACTGGGTTTTTGTGAATCGTATTTGAGCAGAACGCATCGGGAATGCAGACGCCGCAGAAAGGAACGCAACGAGCGAGCGCGTTCTTTGTTGGCCGCTGATAAATGAAGTAATAATCATTTATCGCCGCCCACATCTGTACCAGTTAACAAACAGTCTTACTAACAGGGAGATATTTCATGAACATGGAATAATACACTAATTGGGCGGTAATTAATGAATTTATAGCCCCCATCCTTTATTCGATATACGCACCAATTTGTAAAGAAGAAGCGATTTTGTTATTAACAGAACATTATTCGCCATTATAGTCGTGGGATGGACCTGGTTAATACCTGGAGACATCGACATACCGCACACGGTTATGTATAAAAAGATCTTGTTTGTTTATATACAGGTGAAGCAAATATCATGATAGCATTTCGGTTTTTAATATACAGGGTGTAACAGAGCTCGTGGTGCATTTTGCGGCTGGCCACCCTGACCCAAACGTGGGGGATCAGTATAAAAAGCAGAAGCGCTCCATCTCTTTTTCTTCTACTATCCATGGATTACTAGGCATTGGGGACTTGTCAGGCGTCAATCCACACACGTTTATGCAAACACAATCTGTCCTATTTTCTTTAAGTTGAAACTGTAGTCCCAAAGTGCGAATACACCACAGAGCTATTCTACTATACTTTACAGATAGATTCCTGCGTAAATTATGGGTAAAAAAAATTCAGGCACCAATTTCCTAATATCGATTGTTATGGAGATAGACGACTACAAAGTTTGCATTTTTTTTTTAAATATTTCCGACTTTTATTCAATATTTTCTGTAAAACGTTAGTCTATCATCACAGCAACGTATACCGAATATTAAAAAATCATTCGCTTCAATACAAGTCAAATAAAATTATTAAAACTTTGCAGAAATTTGAGAAATATTTTTTGTAACGTTTTAAAAAACGTCGAAAAAAATGCAAACTTTGAGCTCGTTTACCTTCTAACCTAACTATTTATATAAGGACATTGTTACTTGAAAATTTTCATCAATTTTAAAGTATTGTGGGCTAGCTCAATTACATCCTGTATTGTCCTCTAAAAAATCAAAGTTTTTTGTTCAATTATGTTTAAGTAAAAAAATATTTCATTATATTCCAAAAATAATGTCGGATGGGAAAACGTCCAACTCTAAAAACATAACTGACATAAATGTCAAAATAACAAAATGGTAGCGTAACACTAGTAAAACATCCAGTAAAATCCCACACTATTTGACCGATCTAAACCTAATTTTGTATAGTTACTCTTTAGGACCCAGCTCAAAACACAGGCACTCGCGCTAACTACTCCTTTTGTATCACAATAAAAAAAACAATCCATCTTTAAAGACCAGCATTTCAATTATGTATTTTATATTATAACTAAAAAAAACAAGCCACTTATTACTATTAGTACATAAATGCAAAACAAAATTTAAAGGCGATAATTATCCCCAGCAAAACCATTCTGGGCAAGTTTTAATTACTTTTTGTTTCAACTTGTTTAAGTAGTAAAACTTTGAAAAAGAAAATAAAATAAATGTCTAAATAAATACTATAAGAATTAGTAAATAGTGTAGTAGTAGGTACAGGTACACCAGGAAAAGAAGAGTGTGGGGTTCTATTCTCTTTTCCTAGAAAGTTAGTTGGTTAACCCTGTTCTTTGTCTGCAAAACCGTTAGTTCTTGAAAGGAACCACGAGCTATTTCCAAAAAACATGACATTACTTTCCTGACACATCTACGTACATATCGGAAACCTACATCTACATACGCATCGGAAAACACTTTTAAGATACACAAGTAGTAGGTACAAAAAATACTAGATATTTATCCCATTTAAACAAAAATATATATAAAATCTCAGGCATCGAAAACAGATGTGAAATAGACCGATGGGTTAAGTATGAAAATGAATTAAGCGAACGCAACATGAGAATTATTACCACATTGGAACTTACATAGGAATGCACGGATTCGATATTATCCTCATATTTTCGACGACGTTCGTTGACAAAATGAATGCAATTTATTTATTCATCGATACGTACAGAATTATAAAAGTAAAACAAAACATCCGATTTGTCAAAGTTATTTCTGTTGGTGATATGCGCCGAAAATATTTCAGGCGGGAACTGCCCACGCCGGTCGGTGTTGCCAGCTTGGAGTAATCTGTAATGACTCGTATTTTCACACGGGTATCTACCCGCTCACCTTATAAATGTTCAAATATAGGTAAGCAGGTATGTATATACGTAGTGTGTTTAAATATATTTATTTTTTCCGCCCAAAAAAGTTAAGCTCGAGAGGCGTCCTTTGGTGGAGATCGCAGGCAGTCAGCTCCTGAATGAAGAAGTATAGTTAGTGCCCGTAGGATGTAGGATTGTCAATTGTTGTGTAATGACGAAGCAGCGATATTGCATAAAATTTTTGGATACTATTCGATGTTGGGGATGATACGAGGCCATTAGGACATTACTTCATCCCTCAATCATCCCTTCACCAGATAGGCCCAACCCATTGCAAATTGAGCATGCAATTTTTTTGGATAACATCCGTACGTTGGTTCTCAAGCAAATTTGTACGTTAAGCACTCAATTTTTCAAAAATATTTCAAGAGTAGCTACTTCTACAAGTATTTGGGCTAAACTTCTAATTTGTATACGGCATTTCATTGACGGCGAGGATCGACCGCCGTGTGTACATTAGTACGATACTAGGCCGTGCACACGCGAAAAACCACGGAACATGAAATGGTTCGCGCCTTTGCTAAGCCCTAGTATATTATATAGTACATTTTTGTATTATATATATAAAACATTACATATATATTATATAGTATATTATATAGTACATTTATATAGTACATTTTGGACCACGGAGAGGCGGCGGTAGCAACATGCGTTAAGCGGCCGGTTCGGGTTTGCTGGCCCGGGGTTTAAGCCCCATCTCCGGTCGTTTAATTTTTTTTAGCCGTAAATTCGAACGAAATTATGGTCGTTGCATGAAGTTACTATGTTATTATATTTAGATAGATATACTGGGAGCATGCCCTTTGCAGACTTCGATATGATATTCATCGACCAAGTTAGAGTTATCTTCATAGCATTAGTTGACCTTGGAACCCACGCCCTCCATATTTGTGTGGTGATTTTAGGCATAATAACTTATTCATGTACAACATGCCTCGTAATTTTATTTTCTATATTCTAATTTCTAAACCATAAAAATTGTACATTGTACTTTAATGTCACGCAAAGAGCATCTTATCAGCGTCAAGATATATAGGAAACCTGTATGTTAAATAAATAAAATAAAATATAGCATAAGCGCGTAGCTCAAATGTGTATTCTAGGTACATACTTAAAAATATTTTTGAATTTGGATACCCAAAATGTATGTATAATCAAACTACCCTAGTTCGCAATTATCTGCTGATAATGATAATTTTAAAAACGTGTGAAATTATGAAGCAATATTTCATTCACGGAAATGTGACACTATTTTATTTTTCCAACGATTAAACATTTTCAACGTCTCTTGCGGTGTACAAGTTCAAATATAATATCGAGTATTGTGTTTGAGACGAAGGGAATGCAGCCTCGCTACCGTATTTCAAGAGTACAGCAAGCACAGTCACATCATTTTCCACAATGTGGCTCGACATCGCCGGGAACCGTCTGCACGGATGGGCTTCATTAAATGAGACGTGTAACGAACTATCCGGAAGTGTGGCACCAATTGGGACATTTTCGCTTGACTGCATCCTGCCTCGTAATAAATATGTGTATGTGTGCATTCATTCATCAAACAATACATACATGGATAGTTCATGTACATTTATACAGCATTAAATTTGTAGGACGAGTCTTTGTCGTCGCCTCGTAATAAATTATTAAGCTCGGTGCACAAGCGACACGATTTCAGACTAACACTGCCCCACTAAGCTAAAAGGAGTAAATCTATACTTTTTGAAAAATTGTTCTTTTTGTGGTTTTGGATTCTTCTAATAAGCTTGTTTGCCGTATTTCCATCAAAATATTAAAATACAAGCGTTTAAATTTGCAGTATAGTTTTATGGTTTAAACTATATAAAAATACCTTTAATAATAATAAAACAGCCATTTTACTGAATTTTTTACCGCCGGTATTACACACGCTAGTCTAGTGTTTATCCTGACAAAAAGACGGGTACGACACACTAACCGTTATTTGAAATTTGTATCTGATTGCGTCGATGATTGGTAACTGATTTTTTGCATTTCGACGGGCAACCATCTGTACTAAACAACAATAAATCTTAGTTCTTAATCAATACAAATAAATACAGATACAAATCCCAAATAACTGTACTGTGAATAACCGGTAAAAATAACGGTTTAACCATCACTACTCCCATGATTGCGTAAAGCTCCTAAAATTACAAGTTTATAAAGAAATTAATGAAAAAAAGCGCAAATAATTTCCGTGGTCGAATTTTCCTCCCCGAGTGAAATAACGAAAATTACTCACGTATTCGGGTAGCTCAGAATTTTTCGTTAAACCATTCAGCGCAGAATAACAAAGTGTTGGAAAAAGTACGTGACTATAAGTAGTGCTGACATAACAAGCCAGAAAATGGTAAGAAAAGTGCCAGACATGGTTTTTGTGAATACACCCGCTGGGAGTTATTGCCTGCCATCCCCACATTATTCATGCATAAATAACTGGTAAGGAAAATATTTTCCTCAGTTATCGTTTAAGAAAAGGATGTCTCCACGAATTTTCCTCTGTGTATCATCGTAAACACAAATTTGGTAAATCATGTTCGATCATGAACTATTATAGATTGTACACCTACAGACGCATGCAGTCAGTACATTCAGCACGAGAGCTGTAAGTAATCATATTATATTTTGGAAAAAAAAGCAAAATAAAATATTAATCTGACAGAAAATTATGATATATATTAAAAATATGAATTATCTGATGATAATAAAGTAAGTACGAGATAGAAATAATAATTAAAATATGTATCTCGTATACACTTCTTTCTTTCACTTTCTAACATCACTTTCTCCAACGCTCCTGTCTCTCGTACTAGCACCCTTTGTCCTTCTAATTTCCCACCCCTTTATCTTTTTTTTCCGCCCCCACAGTTTTCAGTTGTAACGTGACCAAGCATGATCTCGGAGCAATCACTATATTCGATTCGATTCGATATTTATATGTAATACTTGCAAATATTATCGCTTTGCATTTGTTTTGTTTGTATTAAGAATTAAATGTTGGTGTGAATAAAAAATATATGCCTCACCTGCAGTACAGAACTTATATATATTTTCAATATTTATTTCTTCTAATATATACGTAGATAACTAGCACTACTGCATAGCAGTTTGTTTACAGTTATAATTATTTGGAAAATATCGAAAAATAATTGTAAAAACGACTTGATTATAATATTTACTTCATACGGACTACAGATTTGCTCCTTCTATACAATAAACCACCCTGAATTACTCTGAACCTTAATACTCCTGGTTCGTCGTTCTGAAACACAAGCCTCTTTTAGAAATTCGCCTTTAAATCGTAGTAATAAATAAAAAGTTGATTTTATTTATTACTAAAGTCGACTACCATAACGTCTTAATTATGAAATACTCCAATTGAATTTTAATTTTGATTTTTTATTAAAATTATATTATATTATTTGATTTAATAGTGAATTTTAAGACCGTAAAAATATTTCACATTAAAACAATCTTAATGAAAAATCATCATCTGGAGGCAGTCAGAAATATGAAGCTGGTTCACAGCGCTCGTCCGTCACAGTAGTGAACAGACTAATAACAAAGTTGCCAGGACGACCTTCGCACGAACAGTTCATTAATTCACGAGCCTGAATGCACACGGCATAGGCACTCCGCATCCTCGCTTAGTCTCAACAGACGTATTAGGAGTTGAAGCTTTGTAATCCATGAAAGGCGTTTTGTTTTTGTCCCGCTGCAGAGCCTTCTTACATTTCACAGATAGTAACTATTCCTACGAATGTTGAGACTAGATGTATTGCGCGGATAAGAAAACGATGAGAAGCGAAACACCTGAGCCTGGAGATATCGTGCGTTACGAAGACCGATTGTTTGATCTGTAAGCTGGATAATAGTAAAAAAATCTCTATATATCAATGTTAAATTCTGCGAAAACGTTTAACCCTCGCCGTCTTATAAATAGTTATAAATAGTAACATAAACGGAATAGGTGTTGGCGGATTCGCGACATTATTAAAGTGCCATCAACTGAGACACGCAAAATACATTTTGACTATTTTTTTTTTATTAATAATATTTCTGATGTAATATGGTAATTTCACATTTTTTAATAGAAAAATCTTAACTTTGGTTTGGAAAATACGTTTATGAGGAAGATTTTTTTAAATATGTACATTAAAATCAAAAAACGATTTTGAAAATCACGATTTTAAACTCCCACGAAAACGCTTACTTTCGCAAGTGACTTATGTCATCTGACGTATAATTCGCGTAATAAACAGCACATTCGCGTATTAAGACGTTCATTCGTTTTTTTACAAAACAAGCCGGCTTTTTTGTATAGTGTGTTTATAATATCAGGTAAAAAGTTTTTTTAGATATTATATGGTACCCAAATGTAGAAATTCATTCCCAAAAAATGAATCCAACATTAAAGCATCAGTTTATCGTCCGTCCTCCATTATTTTAAAAGTGTTCTTAGATAGTTATTTTATTAAAATAGGTCACAAACAGGGTATAATCTATTTAAAAGCCATGCAAACACCAGTAAAAACAAAGCGAAGTCGAACGGTTACCACAGAAACGAAACAAATTACAGTGACAAAGACCATAGATCATGTATGTTTTTATCTATAATTCTTGCCAAACAACATCACGACCAATCACATCGCGTTTTAATGGAATCGTATTTATTAAGATTTTTATTATAAAAATTATGAATGAAAACATTATCCCAAACCATCCATACTGAGTTACAAAATATAATGTGAAATTACCCTATTATGTGTGTTCTGGTAGTTTATTGTTAGGTCTAGGGTAGTCGGCAGGAGAACGTTATTCGTTTTAAACATTAACCGAACAAACAATCTAATCAAAAATAAATCGGTCACTATGCGTAGGTTATAGTAATTTTTTAAGCTAAAATAGTATTCACAAAAATTAATTTCCGTATATTTTTGACGTTCAAATCATTTTCTTGGTGGTTTGACATATTTATTAATTAAAAAAACTAACTTTATATATTAATTAAGATAAAATAAAGAACAGAGATGAAGCTATTTATTTGGGAAACATGTATGGCGGTGTATCATGGCTTATAAACTGTATTAGCTGCAAATATAACGTTTACCGGTTCCACCCTAAGAACATCCATATATTATCAAATTTTTGTTGTCGATGTTGTATATATATTTTATTTTTCTGTCTTATTTCAAATATTTGCAGCAACTAAGCTATACACATCTATTTTCATTGTTTAAAGCGATCACAAGCCAGCTATACACATATATCTACATTCTACATGTTATATCCCATCCCATATTCCCATTACCAACTTTGTCTCTGTGACACTTCTATAATTTATCTTAATCAATGTTCTTAGAACATACACATAAAAATATTGTTAGCTTTAAATACACCACTTCAAAGTAGATGATCTGGAAGCCACATGACGTGGCCATGCTGGCCATCCAGTCCGGGAGCGAGCTCCGCGTCTCATTGGCGACCTTCTACGAGATCTGGTCCCATGTTTGGTCAATTTTTTACCGTCGTACTTTTTTACACTCTTGTATCATATTACATTGTTCGTGTAGAATATGGTGCCTTCTGTCCGGGATGGCTTTCGTTTTAAAAAATGGCGTGTCGGTCTCCTATTGCCATTTTAGAATTAATAATTTTGTACCTGTTCAGTCTGATTCGCAACGAGTTTTATTGATTTCTACTAGTTGAATAGTCGAGTCATGCGGTGCGCGGATCGTGGGGGGACTGTAAATTTGCTAAAGCACGGGCGCACAAAGGGAGTCTAGAGCCCAAATATAGCGCTTGCTCGAAGGGTCTACGTTCTTTGTCGACCAAGAAAGCCACACGCAGCAGGCAGTGGCGGACGGGCGACCTAAGACCGGCCCAGGGAATTTTCGAGACAATTGGTCCCGTAACAATTTAAGGGTTAGGCAGGGGTTACTGCGAAACGCAGTGAGATGGTGAGTCTTGAAAGGAATGAAATGCCCGAAAAAGTAGGTATAGTAAAATAAAAGTTTCCGTGGACTCTACAGAAATAAGTCTCATTCTATTTTATACATAATGTGGTGGATTTTTATATCTTAACATAAGTTATTTAATCATTACTTCATTAAACCCACGAAAATTATATAAATTAAACTACAGGCACCGGACCGACACGCAACAACCTCCCTTAGCTACAAACACGCACCCTCACGAATCTTTACCAGGTGGATAACAAGAACTATGATTTGACAGCAAATAATCTAACCAACAACTAACTTCATTCGCGAGCTGAAGGCAAGACTGGGATTCGCTTATTCTTCGAATCCTCTTAAAATAAACAATCTCGACAATAAGAAAGAACCTAATCTTATCACCACCTTGTGGCATTAAAATAAACATTTGATTTTTTTTTAATTGACGTAACTATTGCACATATAAAATTCGTTTTATTATGGTTATGGTTAGTATTTTTCATAAACAAATTATTTCAAAATGGCGGAGCTGTGTGCCGTCCCGCTAAGATCCTTCTCCGTATAAGGTATTCGTGCCGCCATTGAGTGAAATGAAAAGTTAATTATTTTATCGTTAAATGATGTAATGTCTATGCTTTTAGTTTTTTTAATGCGATTAGAAAATAATGTTCATTTAAAAAAATGAAAATAATAACATATAACAAGCTATTGAAGTCTCATCATGAGCTTAGCCCATCGAGGCTAACGTAATAAATACGACTATATATTAAAATATACGTACGAATAAATTAAAATGATAAAATAAAAAGTTTCCAACTGTTAAGGATGATTTTTTTTAGTTTTTTAGATGAAATTTGGGAAGAATTATATTTTATATCCAGGGGTCCCGCCTCCGATGTCCGACCCTGGAAGTAGGTACTTGGTACTTATAAAGCCATTGAAATCAGATATGTCTTCTGATCTCAGCTACGTAACCTGGGCAATTATGTTTTATCTTATCGCCATTACACCATGTAAATCCCTCCGATGAATGATTCGTTCTGTGGGCGTTTTACGTCGTATATATAATAAAGGACATAATATTTACATAATTAATTGCGATCATTTTTGCCATCGCTCACGCCCCGAGCCAATAGGTAGGCAGATTAAAAATAACCATTATTTATATCCACAGCTCTCTTCATTCAATGGGTTATGAATTAATAATATCTCGCTTCCTGTACCAACGCACCGGTCTCGATGTGGCGGAAGAGCGCGTGGTCTGCCATCCAAATTCGACTTTAGCAATCTTGCTAAACTCTAAATGTACCCTAACTCTACCCCGTAAGGAAGATGACAAATTATAAAACAACACAATTAAGTCATTACACTCACCTATTATTTTATTTATTTTTTTATTATTAATTATTGTAATTTAATTTTCAACATAAACTATTTTTAAATTAAAGTACAAATTAATACATAAATTATAAAAGTATACATTTGCCTTTCCTCTTTATAATTGAAAAAAAAGAACTCTTGTATAACGGAGGATGTGTGTATAGAGTAGACATAGTCATAATTGATAATAACTTATTTAAAACAACAAAATAAAAACATTTTACCATGACACAAAAATTAACAAATAACATTCAGGATTAAAAATTATATGGAGTAACAGTAATTTTTTATTAAAACGTAAAACAGTAAAGTAATTTTTTATTAAAACGTAAAACATTGTAAATTCTGAAAAGAAATTGAAAAAAGAAAAAGTCGCAACGAGAGAGTTCCTCGATTTTTAAATTTTACAAAATAAAATACGCTTTTTTGCTATGAAAAACAGCACAATGTTGGCGGATCTCTCGGGACAATAATTGTCTCTCTCAAAAATTGAACATCTTGTTATTTAACCTAACCTAGTTGCAAATTAAATTATTTAGCGATTTTTTTACATCGGACGTAAAACTTGGAATAAATTAACCATATTTATCAGTTATTTATACGTGTAAAGTTAGCTGAGAAACGAAACCCGCTATCAAAACCAAACACTGCGATAGGCACTTCCCAACACCTCGCGGATATAAAAAAAATTATTTGTAAGTCATAAAAAAGGCATTCAGCGAACGGAAATCGTGTTTTTTAAACGTCAGCCAAAATTTAAAGTCGCGCGTCAACGAAATGCCAAACTTCCGCTCATAATGGATTCACATACAGCAGCGAGTACGTGGCGTCGTGAGGGCGCCAAATTGGTCATTACTTCAATGTTGGGCCATCAAAAAATATAAAGAACGTACAAAATTTGATAGAAAAGGCCAAAAGGGGACGCCCGCTGGGGTGGGGCGAAGAGCGAGGTAGAGGTAAAAAATTGATCGAATCCAAATCTGCAAGACGAATTAAAACAGGAAGAGGATTTGAATTTTTTTTGAAAAGCCACCATGTACTTATAAATATTGAAGATTTACTGAAATTTCAATTTCAGCATGTGATATTTTATAGATAAATGAAAATACAAAGTATTTAGGATAGTTTAAATTTTTATTTTATATAGTTTTATATTTAAAAGATAGTTTAAATTTAAAAAATACTATCTTATTAAGAAAGCAAAGCAGAAACCGTAGCTCGGAATTGCTTTAAAAATGTAAAATAAACTAAAAGTTTGTACATCCTCTGATCAAAATCATGTGTGGGCGATCTAGGGTGAAATTGGTGAACGTGACATTGTTTAAAGTGATCACTCAAGCCAGTCATGTGATAGGTCGTAAACCCTACAAACACCCAAAAGACTTACATATCTACTTTCCAATATAAATTAGCTTCGTCTCTGTGAAACATCTATAATAAACTAAAAGTTCATTTTTAAAAATAGTCGAAAATCATATTTACATGCCAACTGGTATGCATTATTATACCTGTTTTTTGTATTTTATTATTGCGGTTATCATTATAAACACCGCCTTTTTGAAGACCTTGACGTGTAAGGTGGGCGGGTATATTGCGCAGAGCATTTAATTGATGTAATTATGAAATAAATTTTCATTAACTAAAACTAATTTGCACTATTCTCAACACCAATGAAAGCTCACATCCTTCTTTAAGTGAAAAAAATCATCATTAAACCAGATAATTTCATCCCTTACTTTATTTCACAACATCCACACAATTTGTGATGGGCTGTCTAAACTCTTCCACAGCAGTGCAGAAGTGGAATATTTCCTATAAAGAAGACCGAAAAGGTTTGTTTGAATTATGTAAATATATGGATAGAGACATTTTGGAAATTATTCACAAACTGGAAGCAGGTGGCTGGTATATAATACTATGAAAACACAATTGCGATATTGGTTTACCATAAAACTCGACACTTTACCGAGCTGAATAACCCTGGTTCGCAAATTTTAATGATCGACAGTGAAACCTTTTAGTGATTAAAACAACTTAAAAGCAAATGTCGCACTTTCCCCCAAATGGAAATTTCACAAGTCTTTAAAATGTTACCGCATTACCGAGCCCGAAATAGTAAGAAAAACAAAAGGCTTTCATGCTTAAACGATAACCCAACCGTGTAACTTATAATATGATCGTGTGTTTTATTCACTCTCCTGTTAATGTACATGTTAATACAAGGAATTAATTACATCGATGCGATAACATTCCGGCCGTGCGATAACCTTAATAGAACCGACAACAAAAGCCTCTAATGCTTTCATTCGTTTCGATGGCGTGCGATTAAATTCACTACATTTTTTTTCTGTTATCTCAAATTGTTTTTCAGATATTTTATGAAAATGACAAATTTCCACGTTAATTCGATTAACTGATAAGTCTGAAGTAATGCATATCTATGTAAGGACAATCAAGTCAGGAAATTACGTTCATAAAAGAAATAAAACCGGAATATCTCGGTCGCGTAATAACGAGAAATAAGAATTCTGAGCTGTAATACGAATGACGCTGACAAAATGAGGTAAAAGACGCTGGAAAACTTACGTACACCGCAAGGCTCTAAAATCAAAATGGTCAACTGCCGATAAGAAATACATCGGCCCCACATCAGTGAGAGCCGAGCTCCGACAATCAATAAATAATCTATTGTCAATGTCATTTTGAAAAACCAGGACCTTCACGGACGTTCAGCGACGACCATACACAGAAGAGTTGCGGAATGCTGGAGTGACCTATATAGGATAAGACCAGAAGGCTAGCAGATGTCCATATTCTAATAAGGAATCAGATATGGTCAAAGAAAATGAAGAATTTAAACGAAATTCCAAAATCAAATATATTGCGATAGCTGCAATTTGAATTATGCACGAGTACCTACCATTAGTATATTTACTCCTTTTCTTACTCCCTTTATTTTAACTCGTGGCGTCTGATGATTGATTGACGCAAAAACTTTGGATCGATTTTTAACCCTTTTCCCGTGATCCAATCGAGCTGAAACTTTGCAAGCAGACTCGTGGCGACGATCAAGAAGATCTATCAAATATTCGTTAAAAAATTAATAATCATAGTATAATTTTGGATTTTTCAAATTTTTAATGGTTTTTTCATACAACTGAGTAAGTTGTATGAAAAGACTGCGACGCGTCTGGTAGACACTAAACCTGATTAAAGTATAATTTTGGATTTTTGGAATTTTTTTACTACTCCCTTTCGCAGCGTCGCCCGACCGAAGCCCAACGCGTAGGTTAAGCGCCAAACCAGTTTCCACTAGTAAATGAGAAAGGGAGTATAATAAAAACTTTGTTTTTATGGGTTAGTTTTTTTTTTAACTCGTAGCGTCTGCTTGCTTGCTTGTCTGACGAAAAAAAAATTGATCGATTTTTAACCCTTTTCCCGTGATCAAATCGAGCTGAAAGTTTGCAGGCAGACTCGTAGCGATGATTAAAATGATCTAACAAATTCTTTTTGGTTTAAAAAAAATATATATAGTATAATTTTGGATTTTTTCAAATTGGAATCATTCCATGTGAGTAATTAACCCGACGCGTGTATAGACACGAAATCTGATTCAAAGCGAAAGGGAGTATTGTAAAAAACTTGGTTTTTATGGGTTAGTTTTTTTTTGTTTGAAATAAATGTGATTTACTTTTTCTCAATATTATTGTTTTTGATGATTTTTTATTAGAATTCAAAGTACAATTATGTTACATACATTCAATTACTTTTCCTATATTTCCCTTATAGTTTTCCTTTAAAAGATACAGACTTCGCAATTTTACACTTTGCGGTTAGCAAAGGGAAAATATATTACAATACATCTCTTATAGATGTTCTTTTATGGGAATACCGAATGCTGGGCATTATCCTCAGATATTTTTTCTTATTGAACATGAATACTGACGTGACTTGATACCTATCGCTGCAATACTGCACACCTATTAGCCTACTTCATGAACGTCAATGGCGTGAAAACATTATAGGTTGTATAATGTCAATAGGGTGAAAAAGTATGGGAATATTTAGGTACAAAAAAAGATAAGTTAAAAAGATTGTTCTATCTACGCTCCACATTTCTACAGTATGTTGCGTATTTTGTTGATTATTTAATTTTATTCAGACCGTCAACGCAACGCTTTATTTTCAAATTTTATTAATGTACAATCAGTACCCATTGTAGAAGAGTGTTACTGTAGTGTTACTACGAAGGGGATTGTCCAATTGTGATTCACGCATGTGGTGGGCATTTGCGAACGATTTGATGACCACATTTTTATCGCAACGTTTCATAATGATTGTATGTTGTGCCATCAAAATTTTAATATTTAATTTGATTAAATAAATACACTGTACCTATATACATTGTACCACACACGTTTGGCTGTGCGTTCACACTAAGACCATTAATTCGATCTAAGCAAAACTTATTTTGTGTAATTTAATTATTAATTAGAAAAAACATTAAATTTATTGCGATACCAGACAACAACAGTTTGTTAATTTTATCATAAGACATCCAACTGATTTCCACGAATAAATCCATTGTGTTGCCTAACCGCAATGAATACTTTGCGTACAAGCAAAAATGAACCTTACAACATCAACCTCCTACATAGGGTAACGTTTTTTTCGTAGGTATAAGGAAAATATCTTCAGAAGGTACTAAACGTTTAACCGCAAAGCTACTTACTATAAGAGATACTATGTTGATACCGACGTACAATGTTGTAGGATATGGTTTCATCAAAGAAGATCTGCTCGTTTCAAAGTATTGAGCGTTGCATAACAATGAACAACACAATATCTCAAGGAACAATAGGTGGTTAGTGGGACGTAACGCACAATCATTCTGTACGCAGAAATAGACGCCCACACAAACATATTTATAATATATTATCATGATTATACAGATACTCTGGTGAGTAAACAATAATATGTTTTCCTCTTGAAAATAACTTCAAAACCACGCACAAAAAATATCAGATGGTGTTTTGATATATGGGATATTTTGTAGGACGCGAGATTGATGTAAGTAGATAAGATAAATTATAAGTCTCACCTAGACGAAGCTAATGTACCTATATATGATATTCTTTCGAATTATTCAACATATAGACTAGAATAAGCCTGAAACTTATTATAGTAATTGTGTCCTCAGAACATACATATAAAAATATTGTTGATGTCAATAATATTATAATTTAAAAATATATAAAAGCATGGACCACATTATAATAACAACCACAGTAACATTTTATTTTCTATTTTTAACAAACATACCGTCAACAGATCATTACTGATCCTGATAGATGGTCCTCGAGTGACATAAGAGTACAGAGTATAAATATTTTATGAACATTTTGAATATGACATGATTACACGATACACTTTTTATGATAAATCAATTATATATATATATTATATATAGTATATATATACATAAAAAGAAACCCGTGTTTCCCTATCCGCCAAGTTTTCTCCACAACCAACCACAAACACCCAACGGTGGTTACGGTAGTGGATAGCCCTTGGTGTCACATCGAAAATATGCGAGTTTGGTGGGGGTGGCTGTGCGTGGGTGGGAGTGGGTGACGAAAATGTGCTTTCTAGGCCTTCCCATAACATTTTTTTGTTATGGGAAGGCCGCAAATGCTTCATATTATTTCAAAAGTAGGCGCGCCGACTGTGTCAGTGAGTCTAGAACTTTCCGGAAAAAACCTGCTCTAGAAAGTTTTGGAAGGAGAAGGTTCTAGAAGGTTCGCGAAAGTTCTATGACGATCCAAACAGTGTACTAAAAATCTACGCGTGCGAAGCCGCGTGGGCACAGCTAGATAACAATAAATAATGACTTAATGATAAAATAAGTTGTAAATAGAATTCAGAACAAAATAAAGACTAACGCAAATCAATAAATTTAATTTAGGAATGAATTCCAGATTTATAAGTTTCTACACAATATGCAACACACGTACACTGCTAAGAGCGATCACAGTATATGCATATGACAATAAAATCAAAAGCGTGGCGCGCTTTCTTATTGTTCACACGAAGAAAGAATGACACCATAGCGCAAGTGATTTTGGGGGGTTTGAGAGAAAGCGCAATTGAGAAAAAAAAACATTCAAAACAAAAAAGCGACCTATCTAATTACTTTTTCCAAACAAATCTATACTCCGATGTAATGTAGCTCTGTTTTCAAATTTTCGCGAACAGAACATGTAAAGAAAGCGCTCACAGATAGATGACTCAATTTGTTTCGTTAACGACGAAGTGTTAAAAAAATATTGAAAAGGATTAAATCCAGTCCATCATCACGAAATATAAAATGTGGCTTCCAGCTGTGGACACCGCGAGAAAACGATCTGGAGTTCGAATGGCGAAGATGACGCTTCAAAGGAGAATTGCCGGTCAAGCATGTGGGGTAGCACAAAAGTGTTGATACATGGTATAGGGAAGGTTATCATGTGAAACGTGAGTGTTCATTTTCTTAGCCCTTAAGGCGATCGTCTAGCAGAATGAGCAAATTTCACCATTTTTTCTCATATTTTCTCTTGCGTTTTTTATTACATTTTTGTATGGAAATATCTCATTTTAAAATTTATTCATCAGGTTACATATATTTTAAATACGAATATCTTATTAAAATGTCATAAACTAAATTAAATAATTGATTAATAAATTACCAAACCTTCGATGTTTTAAAAATGAAGAAAATTGCTCCACTTTGTGGGCCTTTTATGACTGAACGGCGTGTGAGATGTCTTTTTTATTCAATAATATTACAAAGTTAACGATTATCTTAAATTTGTTACAATTATAGAAAAATCTGTTAATACGTTTACATGCAATTTATGTTTTAAAAAATACTGTTTTTTAAATTATTTTTATTTTTTGTGAGTTTTTTTCGATCCTTTTAAAATAGTTTATAACTTTTTTTCTTTAATAAATTAAAGGAATAGACATTTTTATTTTAAAATTAATACAAAAAAAATCAAAAAATTATTCTCGATTTCAGATTTTAGCTATTTAATCAAGGCACTGCGTATTGTGTCATAAATACGTTGCGTCTTGATTAAATATCTAAAATCAGGAATATCGACAAAGATTTTGATTTTTTTTTGTTTTTATTGTAAAATTATAATATCTATTCTTTTGGCTATTGAAGTAAAAAAAGTTGTCAATCATGTAAAAAGAGTTGAAAAAGACCCACAAAAAAATAAAATATTTAAAAAAAACAGTATTTTTTAAAACATAAATTGCATGTAAACGTATTAACAGATTTTTCTATAATTGTAACAAATTTAAGATAATCGTTAACTTTGTAATATTATTGAATAAAAAAGACATCTCACACGCTGTTCAGTCATAAAAGGCCCACAAAGTGGAGCAATTTTCTTCATTTTTAAAACATCGAAGGTTTGGTAATTTATTAATCAATTATATAATTTAGTTTATGACATTTTAATAAGATATCTGTATTTAAAATATATGTAACCTGACGAATAAATTTAAAAAATGAGATATTTCCATACAAAAATGTAATAAAAAACGCAAGAGAAGATATGAGAAAAAATGGTGAAATTTGCTCATTCTGCTAGACGATCGCCTTAAATATCGCCCAAACCAATATAACATTTAAAAAATCCCTTTCGGCACCTTTGGCAAGAATCAGGCAGATTTTGTATTTATGTGATTGTTTATTTTTATTTTTTTCTCCAGGTTCGATAATCACGGATATTATTATTTTTTAATTTTTTAAACAAGATGGTGGATCAGACTGGCTAACGAACTTGGCCGGATATTTATCGAGTTATTTTTCTGACAAGAACTAAAGGACTTAGGAATTGTAATAAGATGGTTGAAAGTTTACACTGATGCACAGAAATACTCCAAAAGCGTCATGAGGCCCTCTGCGACGAGTAGAAATTTCTTTCAAAATCTTTGTAAAAATATCTTTGACTAAACACAGATTAAAATTATAAGAAATCTAGCTGCAACCCGTCAAAAATAACGGCAGTTAATTTCGTTTTTTTAGCTGTGAAAACGAACGAAATTACGGACGTTACACGAAGTTACGGGGACAGACAGACAGACGGACAGACGACGAAATTATAATAATGTTTGATAAAAAGTTTATCCAGGTAATAGCCGAAGATAATAATTTTAAATTAAGGAAATGACAAATCAATTACAGGCCATTGCAGATTATAAATTTCGAATTTACCTTCTAGTGCCCCGTCATGAAAAATTACGGTCGTTCGTACTCAATTACTTCAAGAGCCCCTTTTGCGCCATGAACCATTCCATTCTGCGCCCGTCCTCTTCTACTACCGCTCACTGATAATAAACACATTTAATATCCAGTTAAGATATTTTAAATAAAAAGCCTCCGCACAAAAAAGAGGATAAGCTTTTTGAAGATAACAGCAAAGTAGCGCAGGCAGCTACTTTCCGTAAATTTGAAATCCAAATTGTGAGAAATGAATCGAATTATTATTAAGCTGTTCCGCGAAAAAAAAATCTTATCTGCGCCTATTTAAAAAATCCAAGCGAAGCTTAACAATTTTTTAAAGTTAGTACTTAGTAAAGGTAGGACGTAGTTACTTTTTTTCTTCGTAATAATTTACTTAAAAATGAGATGGTAGAGAAGAGCTTAAGCACGCGTTTAAGACATTTTTCTGAAAATTGTTAGAACTTAATAATGTTATTACGTGGTAGTGTTGGATAATTAATGTAACGCCATTTTCGTAAAAAGTTACATTATTTATGTATAATTTAAGAAAAAATTTCTGTTATGCAACCGAAACTCGTATACAACAAGCATTGTTTTTGAAATAACAATAATAAAATCAACATGAACCACAGAGTATAAAAATTTACTCAAATGAATAAACCCGTTCTTTAGGAGAGTGGGTTAGGTAACAGCGGGAGAATGTTCCCTCTCGCGTATTTCTAGGATACATTTATACTTCAGTTTAAGTATTTATTCTTGTATAATTAAATTCCCTAGTCAAAAAACGTCTATTTTGCAATAGACTTTTTTTTTCATTTTTAAAAATGTCGTAAATGTTTCAAAATTTACAAACTCGCAGTATGTTTTTAAGCAAGTCAAAAATATTGGAACCAAACCGTGTACGGAGAAATTTGTATTAGTTCATGTCTACATATTACAGTGGTCTGTGACATAAACGAATAAAAACAAAATAACTAAATTTTAAAAAATTACTCATTAATTACAGCAACTTTGCAATATTTTTTTCATTTGAAATAGTTTCTTCAATATTATAAACACAATAGCAAACTTTTAAGCAAACTAATTAAGGGCGTATGTACGTTATTTCTCAAACATCTGTTTATACATTTATTTACTCGCGTATACAATTTTATTATATCCTTTCTATTTTCAGAAGGTACTTGTACTTGATGATCAAAGCCAAAATTGTCTTCATAAAGTCTTTATTTATCCAAACTTAGTCTGTGGCAACTGGGGTTGGGGAAAACCCAAGATTTTTGGACCCGTCCCACGGGTCCCGGTCCAAAACCACATCCATTTCTCTTTCTACGTGTTTCTTCCTTTGATATCTCATTAATTCATAAATAATCAAAAGCATATTCACTAATTAATTATTTTTATACATATACATACATGTATAGAGCAAAAATTCGAAGCAGTCTTCTTCATTCAATTTTGAATAGAAAATATTCTTTACACTTCCAGTGAAACGGATAAGAAGATAAGCGAAATCAAAGTTTGCATTTTATTTTTCAATATTTCTGGTCCATCTTCTGTAAAACGTTTGAGTATCATTAAAAGAACTTATGTCGAGTGTGAAAAATTAATTCGCTTTAATACATCATCTGGTTTGTGTCTTCTTACGACTTTCCTGGCAGACGTTACGGATCCCATTGCAGGGTCCATCATCAGAGCTGTGTTGTGTGTTGTGGTTAAGTATTGGCTTACCATACAGTGTCGAAAGCTTGCCGTGCTGTGAAAGCAACACATCGGCCCTTATGACGGACCCTGCAATGGGATCCGAAACGTCGGCCGGAAAGGTCATAAAAAAACGGCATAATACCCCAGAAGATACAAACCAGAAGATTTTGAGCGACCGTGAAAAACCTAAGAACACGCTAACCAAAATATTTTTTTCGAATTTCGAAGGTTTTAATAAGTATCAATTTTAATATTCGATGTAAGTTACTGTAGTGGCAGTCCAATATTTTAATATAAAAAAAACGTCGGAAATATTGGAAATAAAAATGCAAATTTTGGTGTCTCTTTTCCCCGTAGCTCTCTACTTTTCAAGTGTAAAGTGGTAGTGTAAAGTGGAAGCGTAAAGAAAATTTTCTATTCAAAATTGTATGATGAAGACTCCCTCACACATGCTATAATAATCTACAGTAAATGGGAGCGTTCTGAATAATATCAGTTTTTTTACTTGGACCTACAAAAGGTTGGCGTGTTTAACGGGGTTCGTGCAAATAGGTAATCATAACTTAGAATTAGCTAAGGAGAATGATCGGGCGAGCGGACGTAGCGTCATCTCGATAGAAATTATGTTCGCACGTGCTCCGCGCGTCATGGATAGGTAGGTACCCAGTTCCTGCCTACATTCAATTCTCGATTTGGTCAACGCTGTCGCGTCGGCGGCGGTGATCATATGAATAAAGAAATGATGGCAATTAATTATTCAGAATCGCGACGGAATATTTTCTCGGATTCAACAATTTCATAAATATCGACAAAATACTGTGACGAGATAATTGCCCACTGTCAGAGCTCCTCGGGGACAACCATTTATCTCCATGACATTCTGGGACGCCCCACAACGATCTGGAAGCGACAAGGGCTTTCTCGCAAACACTTGTAATGTATAGAATAGTCTTTAGGGTTCGAAAAACCAGCATGTTTCGAATAAAGTACCGCGGAGAGTTAATGATTGTTCATTTTACGTTTAACGTGCGACAGACAAGCGAACCGTGCGGGCGTTGCTAGCGCATATATGATACCGACAATTGGCTTGTTGGTCTTGTGGTTAGGACTCTCGCCGCGTGATCCAAAGGTCGCAGGTTCGAATCTCACTCCAGACAAGCAAGTTAGTCCTATTTTCATAGCACAAGCGTTTAGCTTAATTTGAAAATAGTAAGAATATTGATGTGACACGAATTCCGTGTTCGCATCTCTATTTTTTTTTTAAATAAAAAAATAAACTAAGCGAAGTACCTAACTGGCGTTGAAAGTAAGTGCAACCACTTACGTGCGAGTAGACGCGAATTCTGTGCGAATCTGTGTGTGAATGTTGTAGGAAGCGACAATAAAGTGTTTTACAGACGAGTGATTGATTGCGAAATAGTGTGAATTAATCAATTAATTAATTAATCGATAATTATTTTACAGTGTTTCCATTTTCCTCCCACAGCCGCGTCCTGTGACAATACTTATCATTACGAATATCAGAATTTTATTTAAACCTGGAAAATTCTAGCGTCTAATAAAAACGAAATTGCAAAAGGCAGATGAGAGCCCAAAACGCAACGGTGATTTAAAGGTTTGAAAGGCGGGTTGGAAGGAAGGATGTATTGACTGCGGTCATGGGCTACTGACTCCTTTGAGGCCGTTGAAGCCGGCTCACAGGTTTAGAAGAAGAACATTCAACAAGATCTAATTCAAGATTAAACCATCAGGCTTTTTAAAACAATAAATTTAAAAAATGTTTTCAAATTTTTAAAAACTGGTGAACACGAGATCTCACTGCAGTGATGAGCTTAAGCGTGAGTTGAATTGAATTGAATTATGACTGATGGAATTCGATTGTGACGATAATTGGTAGGTAACTGTTTGGCTTAGTTTCAAATAATAATCATCATTAATTACAATCGAACAGAAATTTCACGATCACAGTTAAGATAACAGTTAACCTCATCACTACCTTACTATAAACACTTACATATATGAAGTAAAAACAATCAAATCAAATATTTACACACATATAAACAATATAATTAAAAATATAAGAAAAATGGAAAGTTTCTAGGCAGCAAATGCACGCTGGTATGAGAGGACGTTTATTTTATTATTATTTTTTATTTTTTTTTTACATCTCAGACCCACTTAACATCACATTGATATTTGTCTGTAGGTGCATCAATACATATATATAAATAAATTGTATTTACCAGAAATACATTCATATTAATTAATTACAATAGATCTTATAAACTCATACTGAATAACTTTACACTTGCACTATGGTACAATTAATTATAGGTAACCACATCGATTTATTAATTGCCTATTTCTTCTCAAGTCTTTTCAGTTGTTTGTTGAAGTGTTTCATATTATTTAGTTCTTTTATATCACTAAGGAATTTATTATAATAGTTAACAGCTGTATACAGGAATCCATGCCGTCATCTGTGTTCTCGGTATATTACTTCTTATATGATCTCTCACTCTTGTGTACCGAGAGCGGTATGATGCCGCTCTCTCATATATATTCTCTATTTTATAAAGGATATTTACCTTTTCGATCATAAATAAAAAAGCAATATTATATCCGAAAATCATTAAGTTCAATTGACTTTGTTTAAACTTGTAATTAAAAATAATACTCAGTAGTGTGTAGTATAAGATTTGGCTTATCAAAAGAACACTGCTTGAAGAGAATAAGAAATTGGTCGAGGATCAAGGCTGCAGAGATGAGATAGTACGTGAGAGAAGTAACGGAAGTGAAGTTAAGTTGATTATCAAACGTTGTATTATACAATTTCAATCGGGAGTAGATTTACTGTCTTACATGCCGCTCCCTAGCTGATTACAGTGTATTGAAGTTTTGCTCGCACTATAGCGTTGATTGCTTGCACTGTAGTATTGATTTGAGAAGATTTAATTGGTAAATACGTATTAAAATTATATTTCAATCAATTAATTAAGTACGGCACTTTAATATTACTATTTTACGGAATTCAAAATACAGATATTTAAAAAAAACTGACACCCATCCCCCCACAATTAAAATATCCGAACGAAGCGATGCGAATATTTCCCGTGAGAAAAATATTATTACGTGGGACGACGTGTGATCGGTCGGGCAAATCCTCAAATTCCAAACCTACGCGCAGGAGATGAATATGAATCCACAGAATGCAATCGACCGTTAAACTGTCTGGCTATCGGGATTCTGAGAATGCGTAAATACAGACGGTGCTTTAGATATAATTTGAGATTGGAAATGTGAAATAAATGAGCGATTAATCATGACAAAGGCGCCTATGGCCACTAAATATGCTTGACGGATCTATCGGTACAGAGGGGAGCGATGCTTGTAAAAGATTATATTAACAATCGATTGTTAACAGACAATGGCGCAACAAAATTGGTTTGACAGATGGATCTATCCTATTGCCTACTTATTTAAATTTATTATAAGCACGCCCAATCCTTGTAAGAAAGTACATATTCACCGCATTAGGTAAGCAAGGTTCGAACTATCAAAATTCATAGACGGGTGAAAAAAAATTTTTTTTTTTTTATTTAATCTTATTTCACATTTCCAATTTCCATTTCCTCTTTATTTAATAAAGAAGTAATAAAATAATATTATATTTCCTAATGTAGGTATTAAGCATTAGATATAATTATTTTTAATTTTATTTAGAAGTAAGTGTCACGTATTTTTTAGTTTCTTCTTAAAAGTCATTATATTATTTTCATCCCTAATATCCTCCGGTAGTTTCATAAATAATTGCATTCCACTGTACCTGATAGAAGTTGGCGATCTTTTTTTTCTTTCTGGACGGTAATCTTATTTAATCCTTTTTTCTTGTGCAGTGGTCATGTTCATGATGTTTTTTTTTTATATTTTTCTTAAGAATTCAAAGGTGTTATTAATAATTTTATATACAAATAGAAGTACTTTTATTTTAATTATTTGTCTAAACTTTCTAGCGTCACTTTGATTCTTGTGTATCGATTTCATTTTAGTGTAATTCTAAATGATTTATTATGGAGTATTGTTAATTTTTTCAACCCTTCTTCATTACCCAGAAATAGTACACTTCTGCCATAGTTGACGTGGGTGACTTTTATTGCGTTACTTATATGTCTTCTGATTCTTCCCATGAGCGAACACTTTATTAAACACAAATTATGAAATATTATATTACTAAGAAATTGATAAACAATAAAATGAGTATACACATAATTTCCCGTAATTTATTGAGGGCTATGAAAAAAAAATTCCAGTTATCAAAATAATGTCTGTTATATCCACAGATCATCAAAATATATAGACATGAACTAACGTAAATTTCCACAGCTGGTTCCAATACATTTGACTTGTTTAAAAAAATTACTACGAGTTTGTAAATTTTTAAACAATTATGAAAAGATGAAAATAAATACCTTTAAAAATATAATGTCTTAGTAAATAAGTCGCGCTTTATTACAAAAAGGACGAGTTTACTTAAAAGAGACTCGGCCTGCAACGAAAATTTATAAAATTTTAAATAAACAACTTTCTATTATAAAAAATACGTTTTGTTTACTAGCGAAATCAATTACGCAAGAATAAATATTTGAACTGTATTATAAATGTGTTTTAGATATACGCAAGTGGGGATGTACTTCCGATGTGTTCAAATCCCCTCGCCTAAAGGACAGGTTTAGTTCATCTCTGTATAATTTTATTACTTACTTCCTTACCATCACGCCATTTCCCCGGGGGGTTAAGCACAGAGGAAAGAGAGCCACACTCTTCTGTCCTGACACAATTCTCGCCACTTCCACATTCATACATCTTCGCATACAATTGTTGAGGCTCTCAACGGCACCATCTTCCAGCATCCGGTTAATCTGGTCGCGGCAGTCGCCTTCTCTTTCTAGCACCGTATATTTTTGCATATAATTTAATTGCCTTCTTCCCTCATTCATTCGCTCAACATGCCTAAACCAATTAAGTGATCACTTTAGAATTCTGTTAACTATGCTAAGATCAGCTTTACATTCATTCCTAATATCATCATTCCTTTTTCCATCATAAATACATTTACATTCACAATTTTACACTCTGTGGTCTGTGGTTACTTTCATTTAATCAATTTATTCAGGATAAGTGCCCCTTTTTGAAACAAAAATAGCGCAAATGTTAAAAAAATGTCGTCTACGTACAACATTCGGGTCTCAAAGGGATAAAAGTGACCAGAGCTACAGGGTACGCCGCAATCATCTGTGTGTTTCACAAACAGGCAAACAAAAATACGGCGGTGGGACTAAAAACTGGAAAGTTCTCTGGAAGAAGGAAAACTTCCAGTCTGCAGCACACGTAGCCGCATACAACTTTCCCGGTCGGCAACCGTTCCGTATGAATGCCAAATAGGAGAACTTACTATGTGAAAAGGGAAATTGAAGCACAGTTTCGCAACTATTCAGCGGAATGATTTTCACTTTGAGAATTTCAAAGAAAAAATCAACCAAGAAAACCGCAAGTCCATGCAAAGATGTATAAAATTTGAATGGAAAAATCGTAGAATTTAGATACAGTTTGAACGCCGCTTGAATATTTTTCCATCTCTGAATCATTTTCCAGTAGTATAATAATTACAGTGTTGATTTTAAAATATATATAATGAACTTATTTATATAATTGACAAAATTATATTACAAAAGCATTGATTTATAAAAATGATAATGTTAAATTAAGATTTCCAAATAGAGCAATGTTTTTTGAACTTTTGAAACTTGAACACATCCAATTGACCTCAACTCACAAGATAAAAGAGACCCAGAAAACAACGGAAAGCTATGCTTGAAATCAGAAATTAAGACAAATTAAATGGATAACATTTGATTATGATCTTTATTTTTTTAAGATATATTATAGATGTCTCATAGAAACGAAATTATATTTTTTTATGGGAAAGTAGGTATGGAACTTTTTTTATTTTTGAGTGTTCATAGGGCTTACGACCTATCATAACGTTACATATGTAAAGTGATCACTTTACATATGTAACGTTCCACCATTTCCACCCATGATAGGATACCACGTCCATCACATTTTTGGAAGCTGTATATATATTTAAATTTTACAACCTGTTTTACATGTATGTTGTAATTTTCACTAGTGCCATCGCCCTCCAAAGCTTTTTCATTCCCCTAATCAAATACAGATGTCACTAATGAGGTATCTATATTTTTTGATTTGGAATTTTTAAAGTAATATCCTTTATGTGTATATATGATTCCACCGAATCATTAACATTACACTAGAACACAGCTGAAAACTATTACAATTTTTAATTTCTTTTTAGACCCGTTTTTTTATATTGAGAATATTTTGAGTTTGTCCAAAAATATTCAAGAACACGGTACTGGATTTTAGGGCTGGCTTAAGTGTTTTTTTTTTAAATTGCTTCCAAAGAAAAAATATATTTCTAATTGAAAGAGTAATTATAACTTAAATAAACATCTGACATCCTGTAATTGTAAAGTTTTCTATCGGCGACGGAATGTTACGGTGGTAAGAGTACCGGTGGTACAGTTGCCGGTATACTTCTTGAAAAATTTTGGAGTAGTGGGGGAATGCGCAGAAGACAAAATTTGGGTCTCGTTGGTGGGATGGTACATGCGCAAACTTCCCCCCAGTACGCCGAAAAATTTCAAGATGTTTGCCGGCTACCGTAATTTGTCTAAATTATAAAGGAATCTTCCGAAAAATCGCAGCCTTACAAACAAAATCTCACAAAAAAATTTAAAAAAAAAAAATACTCGCTGTAGGACTAACAAAGAATATAGATAAATCAAATAACCAAGATAAAATGGCAGTGGGTTGGTAAGCAAAACAAAAAACATTTTGAAGACAGAATGAGATCAATCGAACGAGCGATAAGAAACGAGGAGAAAATATTGGATTAGCGACCCGTACCAAAAGTACAACGAATCAACAATCAACAACAGTGTACTCTGGAAGTCATAACAACTATGCGTATAACTATAACCTGATTAGACGATTAGATGCTCAAGACCCGTAATCCAGTTCTTCCGCCGCATTGGAAGAAGAGGACCTAACAGTCTGGAGAAACTAGTGCTATGTAGCTAGTGTAAAATGTTAAAGAAATAAGATAAGTCATCAGCCGATGGAGTGACCTAATAAGATGTTGTTAACGTGAGCAGTCCAAACATCGCATGATACATGCGTACATGAATACCGCGGTTGGACTGTTCACGATAACGCTATGCGTCGCTAGCGTGATAATCAGAATAATACTGCAGTTACGCAACAAATCGTTCAAGATGATCACGGGAGAAAATAATTCGGCCCGACAAATCATAGTGAGACAAAGGGAACGATCGATAAAATCCATTTCTTTTTGTTCAAAATATCGTGTTTAATCATGGTTCATAATATTGCAAAGTCATTGCTGCATTGACGTCACTTTTTTTACACTTCTGTCGATATACTTCATGACTGAAATTCAGAGGAAATTTTATAAATTTGGGTTACGTTTATATTATTATTACAATAAGTCGGTTTTTATGTAACAAAATTAATACGTATCTGATAAACTTTCATTAAATAAAACTAATTTTTAACAAAAAAAAAATCCACTTTTCAGTATTTGGCGACATGACATCTTCTTCTAGAAATATAATATTTTAACCATAATATCTTTTTATAAAAAACTAAAGTATGATAAATTTAAAAAAAAAAACTTTTAACTGACTTAAATGGAAATTCTAACACGAGGTTAAAGTGGAGCCTCAGAGACCCCACGTCCACAGTTAAAGGTTAAAGATACATCTGATCTTCATGCTTGTCAAAAATAAGTGCTTTGCCTGTGCCTTTCGAGTAGTTCGTGGGTGGTTCGAATTCCATTCCGGGACACCAGCACGTTAATCCTATTACCATAGCACAATTGTTTAGCTTAATTTAAAAATAGTAAGAATATTGATGCAACACGTATTCCTACCATCCACCATCACGCAACTACCACCGAAATACACTATTACACTGTCAATTATCAGTTATAGTGGAAAGGAAAACAGAGACAGAAATAAGTATAAATATAAGCATACATTTGTCCATCTAATCCACTCGAAAATCATCAAATTTTTTGGTGTTTAGATTTTTTGTGTTTTGGTGTTTGAATAAGAATATATTTAAAAGTTAAGCAATTAAAATTGTGCAATTTTGTTCCGAAGAATACATATAAATCAATTGGCTCTGGCAACTATTTCCGACTTAATATTAGTTGTTAAAAAAATATCTTGAAGCAGCCGACATGAGTTTGAGGAAGCAATAAAAATGAAATTACATTTGATTACTAAAACTTATGGTTAAATAATAATAAACCGATTAACTTAACCACTATCTACTGTAGATTCTGAAAATATGTACTTATTAATATTAAAATGGTGGAGGGAATTTTGGATTGGGCTGGGAATATGTGCGCTGTATACAAGTGTACATTAGGGCTTTCCCTGTGCATGTACGTTCCCTAGATGGGGAAAACAATTTTTTTGACGGTTCCATCGCATTTTCTTACGCGTGAAATGTTTATTTTTCCACTTTACATTTGATCCTTGCTATTTCTCTTTTTTACATCCAGAATTTATTTTGCTCGTACTTTTAAATAAAGAAAAGGAAAATTTGATTGCATTATTCATAAAAATTTGCAGACTCTTGTGCACGGCTTGGCGGATCAAACAAGGGAATTTGCAATTGCTATATTTCCAGCAGCAGAAAAATAGGAAAAATTGTAATTAAAAACGAGGAAAATTTTTTAGAAAAATCTAGAATCAAAATATTAATAATAATTTGAGATACTTGAAAACAGATTTTGTCCATATTTAGGCATTGAAACAATACACATTGAAATCTGTATAAATTTAACCATCAAGAATACCAGGCGCGTGCAGTTGGAACACTGAAGCATGACTTTCTTGTAAACGTACATTTTGGAAAAAAAAAATAGAAATCAAATATTTATGCTACAGATTTTTATGATGTATCAAAATATGAATAGTACGATAATAATTACGAGTAATTAACGAGAAATATTACGAAATATATGTTGAAATCCAATTTTTTTTCAGAATAGTTGGTTACGTAAAAGTCATGCTGCGATGTTCCCACTGCACGCCCCTGAAGAATACCCACAAACTGATACCCACAGACCATCAAAATTTGCAAACACTATTTTATGCACTATAATACCGTATTTCATATAAAATAAAATTAATATTACACAACAAGTAATCTATTTTATAACAAGATTATTAAATCCAGAACAACTGTACCTATTTTCTCTTCACTGAAGAATGCATTAGTTAACAGTCGCCGTACATTATTTTCTTCCCGTACGATTGTATTAATAGCGGCTGTATATTATATGGCCGGTAGTGTATGCGCAATAATATTGCGAAACATACTAATGAAAAAAAAGTCGTATCGTAAAAATTCCGGCGGTCACGGTCGTTCGGCAGGTGAGTGGAAGTGCATGGCCCGGCAATATGGCCTAGACATAATAGTATATTATTACATTTATTCAAACAAATCGATCGAGACCAGTAATTTCCTTAATTATAGTAAACAAATTACCGCAATAATCGCCCATTCGGCCAGTAATAGCAATATAAATATATTTAAAAAATATATTAACCTATACAAGAAACCCTGATCTACATAGTCACGGAATCGCATGAGTGCAAAAAAAGATTGCATTTTTTTATTCACCCATATCTTTTCTTTTTTTACGCTTCAACATGCCAGGAGGCCCAATCACAGAAGTGAAACACATCACAAAACACTCAGGCTTGAGTAAATCATATAGATTAAATTGTAACCTCGCCAGGAATCGAATCTGGAACCCTTGGTGTGAGAAGTCAGTGTTATGCCCACTGCGCTACGAGGGCCATTTTCATCTGCTTATATCAGAAGTTCTCATGTTTTGCGCTGTTTCGATACTCAACCCGTCTTCATTAAATATTTGTTTCTATAGATCTTAACTAAACTTAACTGGGACTCACTCATTTGCGGTGGCAGGCTTCAGAAGCCTCCTATCTCCTACCCTCATAATACGGAACAATGCAACAGAAACATTCTTTTAAAAAAAAGACTAGAAAACGCATTCTGAAAAATAAAATAAAAACAATTGAATTTCACTTTTCAAAGCAAGAAAACACTTTGGCTTGACATTGTAAGACATTTAAGTATAAATTAATTAATTGAATTGCAATGTAGGATTACATTTTTTACGTAAAGCGCCTTTGGGGTGAAATTTTTGCGAAACTGGCGCTACATAAACTATCCATTTCTATTATTCTTCCTCCGGTACTTCTTTCTCGGTCGATTTAAGTCACTCCTGCTACTCCGCTAAGATATGTCACTGCGTCAGCCTGCATTTTGATCTCATTCTCATTAGGTGACCAGACAAACTAGAATATTTAAGCTATAAAAATAGTTAGTTAGGTATTGACATAACTCTTATTTACCCGCTCTTATCTATGTATCTTTATAAACGGAATGAAAAACACCGCTAGAACTTGACCTGCCACGCCGTTTCTCCGATGAGGTAGACGGATAGGACGCCACACTCTTTCCTACTGGCAAATCACTTTTGTACATAATCTCATGAACGCTTTGCATTTCCTCCAATGTTTAAACTTTTCGACTTGCTTTAGCTACGTTCCTTGGTTGCAAACCGTGAATTGTTCATAATGTCTTCCTACAGCCAATTACAACCGAACATCAACAATTTAAAAACTGTTAATGCAAAGGATACCAACAATGAAACTCGCAATTTTTGCGACTATCGGGAAGTGATCTGTTAGCCTCTGCTTTGTGTCTTCTACTAATTAAAATTTATTCATTTGTAAATGATAAAGGTAAAAAAAAATAAAGCGAATCAGATTGCCAGCGGCTAGGATTATTGCGATTTATTGAGGCCCATAAATCAGTCGGTTATTTAATAACCAGGTTCAAGGCCTTCGGCCGCTCGTTAAGCATCTAGAGTTTCAATCCTCTGAAAAATATAAATGACGTAAACCCCTTTTGCATACAGAAAATTACATATTTATGGAAATCTCAATTGCCGTAAGGTCCAAATTATACGATACGAATATTTCCGAACTGTTTTCCTTGAGAGACCCTGTATAAAATGCTGAACATTGCAAATGAGTGAACAATCGGACTGTGAATAACAAAGTTGAGAAAATTTCCAAAAAAAACTTAAAGTTATTGTATAACCAAAAGGTCAATATAGATATAAAGTAAAGGGCATACATTTTTCTTGCAAGGGGTTATAACAATCATACATAATAATTTCGATGCATGTCCATCTGTCCATCCATCTGTCTGCCTGTCAAGTGACTTCGTGTAACGTCCGTGATTTCGTTCGAATTCACGGCTAAAAAAACGAAATTACACGGCCGGAGATGGGGCTCGAGCTCCGGGCAAGCAAACCCGAAGGCGGCAACGATGTTGCGATGTTGCTACTCCCTAGCCTGCATTACCCGTAAAAAATACAATACATATAGGACTTAGCAAAGACGCGAACCATTTCTGTTCTGCCCAGCACAATCGCCAGAGTTTAAAATTACCATTAACTGCCGGCAAGGCAAACATTTTGAAAAATGTTCAAATATTTTGATAAAAGTCGTTATATTTTATTCTTTAGAAACCGTCATTTTTGATGGGTTCCACCTAGTGCAGTAATAACACAAATTAAACAAATGGATTTCTCAGATATGGTTAAGTTCCGACCAACAGATCAAAGTCTTTAATTATTTAAAATCACCTCCCTAAAAACATAAATCATTTTTTTCCTCAGATGAATTGAATTTTCCAGCTTACATAATGCGATACATTGCTGCGATTCAAGAAAAAATCTATTTTTCAGAAATACTAATATCAGCGCGCTTAACTGCCGATAAATGAAAAAAATGTATACACAGAGCACAAGAGGGAACATTCGGCCGTCACGCACCCGGCGGGAAAACCTTGAGAATCATAAAGGAAAGCGCCCAAGAAAACACGAAACTATATCGGACATTTTATTAATAGGCTTTCAAAAACGCGAGCGGCTCGGGCGTGGAGCGCGGACCTATCTCTCCAATTAAATCTCGACATGAAAAGTACGATGTTTGCTGGTCGTGCGAATATTATACGACATCTGTGCAGAATGTGGTCAGGCTTGTCGTTCGTTGAACCCGCAGGCAAGTTCTGATGCAATGCGGATCGTTCTCTGATTAAACGATATCAATGACGGATTTTTTTCTCGCAGTCGAAATATTGGAAAATATTATTGGTGATAGAGACCACTTTAAAGAAGCAGAGCTTTTGTAGTAAATCCAATAAAAAATTGATTCTTATAATGTAAATCGATATTTATTTCATGTTTTTTTTTAAACGAGATGCGTGCAAGGAACACGTCGCAGAACAAATCGCGAGGTTGAAAGTCCCTAAAACATAATATGGGTAAAAAAACAATGGCAGCGTTAACCGAAAAATGTTTTGAATGCAGTCAACGAGAATAATTAATTTAGAAAATACTGAATTCAATATTTCATAGGAAATATAGTTAGTTCTATCACTTTTAAATACAAGCTTCTAAATCACTATTAAAAGCAAAGAAAGCAATATCCACTTAAACCAATCGACCCTCAAGAATATATCACGTAACAAAATGTCCGCTTCATACTAAAGTGAGAGTTGATGCCGATTTTATTCTAAAACATCATAGCAAAGACAGCAATATCCAATTACATAAATTGCATAAGCAGCAATATCCCCTATATGGTAACAATCAGTAATACCCATATTTAAAAGATAAATATTTATTTATAAACGTGTATAAAAGGAAAACTGAGGTCGTTATTTTTTTAAACTTATTTCCAGTAAAACGTAGGTTTCACAGATTCCAGATAATTTTTCTTGTGTTGTAACAGGTTTTTTAAATTTATCTCAGGAACACCTCAACGGAATATTTCTGCATTTTTCTTTTGTACGATGCGATTGCGAAATTCGCCAAAATTCGACTAAAAATTATTTATAATTACGAATTACCGGGGTTTTCGAATTATCGGGTTAATCTGGTAAGAAATTAGCATTTTGGGACTTGTGGGTTTGAGATATTTCGAATTATAGCGAATTTAGAATTATTTAGGTTCGATTTAACCGGGTTTTGTATAATAGTTTGAGTTTTTGTCTTTTCCTTCTTCAAACTAACTTCAAACTGATTTCAGATTTATCGCTATCTCGCTTACTCTCCGAAATTACCATGAAAATGTTAGACCAGCTCTAATACCCGTTGATGTGCCTATGAAATGATCTCAATAAATGAAACAATTAGACAGAAACGAACTATATATCCTACATTAATTTGTAATTTACGTCACCCGTCAGTAATAAATCATGTTTCCACGACAATAAACAATATATATTATATAACTGATAATAAGATGTAGAAAAAGAAAAGTGTGTCAAAAAATTTCACACACTGCTGACATTGCATACATATACATACATCATCACACCATATTCTTAAGAAATGGGCAGCGATTGTTGCAGGTAATACCCAACAATTTCTTCATCCTTCTTTCATATATTCGAATGGACTATGCTAGAGACGTATATGGTCCTATACTTACTATACATATATTTCACAGCTTGTAATGCTTTATATTTTTGAGGTGTTTAACTTAAGCCAGCTCATGCAGGTCATGGGCCATCCAATAAAGAGTTGCATACACGTTTCATATTTAAATATCTTCGTCTCAGTGAGACTATAATTTATCTTAATTAATAATTATCCCTCGTGGACAAAATCCAGTAGTTGTGGTCTCAGAACATACATATAAAAACATTGTTAAAAATTATTTATATTTTGTGAAATTGCTATTATCCTGAATATAGTTCCTTGATAAAAATTATAATAAATTTATCAACTAGAAATAATTAATGTCTCACTGAAAAGAAAAATAACATAAATATACAATTTTATGATAATTATAATGATGCTACAGTTTAACAATCTGCAGAGTAAATCTGTCTCCAGTATAAACCCCAGAGGCAGTATAAATCTCTTACTCGAGTCCCGGTAGCACCTATATTTTTAATATCGAGTTGTTCTTTATAGCTTTTTTAATATAGCTACCTTTTTTTTTTTTAAATATTCTTAAGCGATCTTCTGGTTTGTGTCTTCTGGGGTATTTTGTGTTGTCAACACATCAGCCCTGATGGTGGACCCTGCAATGGGATCCGAAAAATCGGCCAGAAAGGTCGTAATAACACAGCATAATACCCCAGAGGACACAAACCAGAAGGTTCTGAGCGGCCGTGAAAACCTAAGAAGATTCTTATTCTTAAGCGAGAGTATTCTTACCATGGAAGCCCGACTTACTCCAGTATCCGACATTAATGCACACTGGAGAAAGATATTGGCCCCTCATAATCGACATGCCACAGCTCGCTAAAGCCGTTATTATGTGATATATTTTTCACGTTAATACTTACTTTTTCGCTTAGCACCGTGTCTTTCTTACTTTATATGTCCTATTTATTTGAATACTCTTGTTGTATACCTTATTTCTTTACCAATTATATACCTGCAGGTGATAATTTCTGTTAATATATCTATATCCTCTTATATTTTTAGTTATTGCTTGTATCATAATTTAATATATGTATACTTATATGGAATGTGTGACCTAACCTCCCCACATACTGGAATAAAGTTTTACTATAATTATTATTTAATTTCTCGGTAATTATTTGTCTGTGAATTGTTCCATGACTGAAGTACAAATATATTATTAGAAATACAATCATAATCAAAACAACACTGGCAAAAAAACACACACTTCGCTTCTTCCGTATCCACGCTGACTCTCTCACAAGATCGTTCAACCCTCCTAAACGCAACACAATGACCGCTTTCAGAAAAGTTTTTTTGTCGTGTTACTTCGTCAGGCCTTCGCTTCATATGAATAAATAATCCAACGCGTTCCCCTGCATCCCTTCCTTACATCAGCGTTTATATTTCTTCGGCTGTGCTGCCGTCTCACAGCATTTATTAATTTATCACAGCATACGGCTATTTACCAAACTAACTTATAGAATTAAGATAAATTATAAAAGACTCGCAGAGACGAAGCTATTTATATGAGAAACATGTATTGAAGAATTTTGTACGATGGCCCAGGGTTTACAATCTGTATGGCCTAAGTGGTCACTCTGCACAGTGCAACGTTCACCAATTCCATCGTAAGAACATCCACACATCGAATTTTTTTAATGTTATATACATGTTCCAATGCTATGCTAGTGTAATACAGAAGTATCATTAGGTACAGTGAACTAATGCTGCGAAATCTATGTATACTGTTGCATGAGATGAGACAACATCATCATTTGAAAAAAATTAAACTTCTATATTTTTAACACGGGCAACAGATGTCACTAGCATAGCCCCTTGAAATATACGGATGATTCCTATTTGGAAAATATATAGATAACATTAAAAAATTCAATGTGTGGATGTTCTTAAGATGGAATTGGTGAACGCTGCATTGTGTACAGTGATCAATCACTTAAGCCAGCTTATACAGGTTGTGAGCCCTGGGCGTTCGTACAAAAGACTTCCATAAATGTTTCTCATATAAATAGCTTCGTCTCTGTGAGACTTAATTTAATTTATCTGAATTAAATAATAATCCCGCAGTGGATAAATCCAGTACCTACCTACCTAAATGTGTTCTTAGAACATACATGTATATAAAAATATTGTTAATTTATAAAAGTCTAAATATAAGTAACACGAAGGCATGTTAACCACATACATATACGTAATAATATTATATTTAATAATAGAGAAGCTAATACTAGCATTAGCATTAGTTCCACAGGGCGAGGCGGTGCTAATGTCGCTAGTTTTTCTCCGAGGTATTTATATTCTTTACTAGTAAATGTGCGTATTCGTTCCTTATCCTAAAAAGGCACCAGAAACATTTGACACGCACATGTCACACGGTACTAATTTTGTAAAACACGGTCAATATTCTAAAAAAAAAAAACCATGACTCTTTTGTTATATGGCAACAATGAACAAAATAAGCAATTTTTGGCATACTTTCGCAGGGTTCGTAATGCGTATTTTTCATTTCTATTTTTACCTGCAAAAATGTGGGTTAAACTCCTAATTAAAATGTAGGCAAGTTAGTAATTAAATACAGCGAAATATACATAAATTTGTGTAACTTATTATGCAGTAAAACGCTCAGAAATAGAGTGACAATGATATGAAATAGATACTAAAACCTCACCAGTAAAAGGTCAAGAGTCCACATTTTTAATGAAAGTGAGTTATTTCCATGGCAGCAACTAAGTGGGTCTGATATCAGATACTTTATAATAATGTTAAAAAACGTATAACGAATTAAAATGATTAAACAGGGAGCAAAACGACTATATTTAAAAAGCCACCTTATCTTGAATCTAAATGGTACCAAGTAACCGAGATATTTCAGCTACGTGGGGTAAGAGGAGCTTTAAAGATGAGCAAATGGTGAAAGCGGGAAAAACATGGCTATTCAGACATGATGACAAAATGCAGTAAAAGAGAGGATTAGGCAGATATGAGAGGGTTTGAATGTGTTAAAAAGACACATTCACTTCTTCATCATTTTGTTATGTAAAGAAGCATTGGGATGAAACTCTCAAACATCACCATTTCGATTTTGTCTGATATCCCAACACCAGAAAGGCGCCTAGAACGCTGGAGGCTTATCTTAAGTATCAATAAATATAAAAAAACATGAAACATAACAATAATTTTCAATTTTTCCCGGTATTGACCCCATATTTTTTCGAAACATAATTTTTTTCTGTGTATCTTTATGATTTTTTTTAAATATCTATAAGTACTTGTTTGTTTTTAAACTGTATTATAACCATAAAAATGTGTTTTCATTATAAAATAAATATACAATTTTCTATTAATTAAATATAGCGTGACATAGAATGATAGTGATAGTGGTTTGTATGTGTAAATAAAGTTTAATGAAATTCATACAAAAAAGGTACACACAAATCAGCTGATTCGATAGAGAGTAAAAAGTCAGAGAAATTATTATTAATCGTAGAGTAAGTAGGAAGGTAGGTCGCCAGGTGAAATACTTCTCACGCTTCGTCTGGGAAAATTGAAATTCTCATAGTGAGATATTTTACATGAAATTAGTTAATTAACTAATTAATGCTGTTATATATCTTGTAGAAAAAAGTCATCAGTGAACTGCGACAGGTCTGCGGATCTTTCGTGATAGAAATTAATTCATTCTGGCAGAGTAAAATATAATTTTACACACCTTTGATCACGATATTTGTTGAGTATCATTCAAGAACACAATTACCAGATTTTTATCCCCAGAAGGGAACGTCATCAAGTAGGTATGGAAGTCTTTGGGTGTTTACGGGGCTTGTGAGCTATCGTTGGCTGGCTTAAGTGATCTCTTTAAACGTAACGTTGACCGATCCCACCCATTTTTTGACCACCACTTCTATCAAATTTTGTTAAGTTGTATATAGGGTATTTATGTACCTCGCTTCGATATAAAGTACGTTACCGCCATCTATGATTGAAATTTCTTATTCCCATGAAACAGTATACAGATGTCGCCGCTGGTAATGAGACTTCTGTGAATTTTTATGCATACATGACATTCATCCGAATTATTGACATATACACTAAACTTTTACGATTACTTTTCCGTATAAAAAAGTAGCTTCGTTTCTGTGAGACATTTATAATATATTTTTCATATATCCATTATTTTGTATTATACAGAGCATTAAGAATTCACAAAGTAAATAAGTAACAATAAAAATATGGTCATCCATGTCTTATAAATGCTCACCGCATGCGTTAACTATAATGCGACAACCCACTGCAAATATTATGATCGTGAATCGAAATTGACATTGTGGCGCTGCCTTAACGGTAAGAGATATTTAAATAGTTTCTATAGAAAATTTATAGAACTCAAAAAGTTCTATAAAAAAAAGGTTAATACACAAATTGATCAAATCTACGCGTGCTAAGCCGAGCGGGCACAGCTAAGTAGCCTATAATTCGTGAAATGGGATTAGTGTGCGCGACATAACTGCGGTAGGCATCAAATCTGAACGTTTCATGTTTCCTTAATGATCTGGTACTCGCAGAAAGGTCTAAAGAAGAGGGTATTAATATCCCAAGTCCTTTCACTTTACATAAATCTCCATGTTCCATCAAGGACCACTAGACTTCAAATCCATTCTGCAAGTATAATCAAATTCTAATGTAGTTTCTATTCAACTTTGCCTGGATCACACACAGCTGGAAACTCTCACTCCGGGGGCTAATTGATTTATTCAACTGCATTGTGACTGAATACACCGGGGTGATTAAGTCAGGTATTCAGTGCATTAGAACTTGGTATTTCTCAGTATAAATTCTACTTATTTTTAATTGTGTATTTTGGCTTACCGTTTATTAATGACAAGCTTTAGTACCCGGCTTAAACAAGATTTGGATTCTTTTGCATACATATAATTTTATATTTCATTATACTTCACTCGGAAATGCTGAAAAATTTGACGCTTGCAGAAAGAGAAAAGCCGAGACAAATCAAGTCATCACAGATTAGCCAGACTCAACACCTTTAAATAATTATTCTCCATGTATTCTTTGAAAACGCTCTTATTTCGAAATATTTTTTTCTTATCAAAAATATGGACAAAACAATATGGTGTCTTGTCTTGTTTTTTCACAGTTGAATATTTGACAGTTAAAAACAGTTAAACACGTTTTGAACTGACAATTATCGCATTGACCTAGAAATTACAGATGAAATAAGTAATTTAATTTAAGTGTAAATAAATAATAACTTTCCACTTTATAATTTAGATTATTATATTGTATTATTTTATTCTACTTAATCATGTAGTAATTTTACTCTTTGTGTTATTTATCGGTTAACTTGTTAGTTGGGTCTTGAAAAACAATATTATAAAATACAGGGTGTCTCGTAGCTAGCAGGAAAAAATAACATTTAAAAATTATATTGTCGTTTATCTACGTAACGTCGACATTTCAGCCAAAATGTAAAGAAAATTTTCTAATCAAAATCTAATGTAGAGGCTCACCCCGAAATTGTTGCTACTAGTTACGAGATACCTGTATAGTGCGGAAGGTTCAATGCAGTCGTTAACACATATAAACTAATATTACGCACTACGGCAAATAAAGGCCTTTTATTACTCCGTAATAATTCTATTTTATTACAAACACGATGATGAATTTCTCTATTTTCATAAAATATTTCTAACTTGGAGAGACGAGTAATTTTCAACAGGAAATATAAAAACAAACCTGTCTGAATCAAGGAATGAACATGCGTGCGTGCGACCACGCAGGCGGAGAGGGTTCAGAGACATAAAGGGACAAGAGCCAGAAACTAACGATACCTTGAAAATAATCTAAATTTACTTATTTTAACACACGAGTCCCAAAAATCTACGTATCATCACATATGTACGTGTCGCATAGTATCGTAAACAAACTGCTGTCCTTGTGGTATGACAACATAAAATAAATAAAACCGCTGTCAATTATATCACAAGAAAGAGGTGCGTTTGCCGCGTCAAACCATGTCAACAACTTTGATGTTATATTTTCGTTGATTTTTTAATAATGTAGGGTATTTTTTAATAATGCAGGGTAATTTTTGATTTTCCATTATTATCATTGACAGTAACATCTAGTATCAGTTTATATTTACTGCGATTATAACTTAAACTCTTTTAAAAAATTGTTGCATTATTTTTTAAACGTTCAGATGACGTAAAAATTTGAACATACTTTTTTGTATCTAATAATATATAATTAATATATAATTATGTTACGAAACACATAAATTCCCAAGATTTTGTAAGAAAACAAAGTTGTATTTAAGTAGTACTTATGATTTTGTTGTATAAATATACTGCATGTTATATTTTGTAATACATATGAGTAATTTTTCTTTATAATTCTAAATCATATACACATATTTTTATGAAAATTTTACTTCGTGGGCGATGACACAAATTCCAATGAAGTAATCAAAAAAATATTATTTAAAGCTTTAGTAATATAACTTTGTGGTTAAAAAGAAAACACTTTGTATAAAACACTTTCTATTGAATAATTAATACGTGTTGGGGCCAACGGTTCCTTAATCGGGATAGGTACAACGTGTATATACTAAAAATCAAAATTGGAAGTATACACATTAACGATAGTTACATTTCAAATTTATTCTCGCATTAGTTCCTAATTAGTTATACAACTCTCGTATATTCATTTTATGTAATGTTTATGTCTATACTCCCAATTTTAATTTTAAGCATTCGTTGTAACCTGGTAAATGGACAATTAGTCCTGAACCATGTTGATTATTCAATAAACAGTGGTTTTATACAAAGCGTTTTCTTTTTATAAATATAAATGTTTATGTCTTTTAGATGTTCCTCTTTCATGTTTGCAGATAGACATTATAAAATGAAAAACGAATTATAATACAGTCTCACTATAATTCTGATCCCTTCACCTTTACAAAAGAGACACACGTCTCCCGATCTATTCCAGGAGCGGACCATCTCGAAGTCAGCAGCCGAGCGGCCGCCTGACTCACGCAGCATCCGAGTCTTTTGTCGGGAGCCGCATTCATCTCCAGCTCGACATTTCAAGTGCCCCGACGTCACGCAAGAACACATAAGCGCCACTGACAGCACACGGCATAATAATGTACTATAATATACGTGTCATGTGCAGACGTGATAAGTTTTAGTAAAGCGAGTCCTTTACATGCGAACTTTCAAAGATACGACAGTACGTGCCCAATTACTTAAGGGATTACACCACCTTGACATTTTCCAAAAATAGTTTTTTTTTGTTTTACTTATTATAGCTTGAAATTTTAAAAATAATTCGAGTCATCACTCAGGCGAAAATTCCAGAAATTGGTTATAAAAATTTGAAGCTAGCTTGGTAGGTTAATTTTTATTCTAATTACATTATTCTTTTGCATTTTTCTTGAAACTCTCTTTTTTAAACTGATGGAGACAATATATAAAAAAATTATAAGGCCGATTTTACTAATAACATTATTTACGATTTTTTGATAAAAAGCGCTGTTTGCTAACAACGATTTTTTTTAATTAAAATTATTACTTATCCCATTAGCACAAAAAATCTATACGTCTTTTATATGCCACGTCATAGACATTACAAGAAAATAATTATATTGTTGATGTTCATAACGTTAACTTTCTGGAAGGACATAATTATTAATTTTGATTAATTAAAAACTTTGTATTAACCACTTAGAGTAACTTTACGTCTACCGATTTCGATACCACTGTATCTTCGTCAGGACGGACGCACACTAACTATCCATTACTTATTTTAGTAAACAAATAAATTTTAACCCATTCCGACGTCTACTTGTCAATTACCCCCACCATAACTGTAACCCCCGTTCAAAATTAATTTGTTAAAGTCACAGAGAAGGTGAATGAAAAATACTAACCAATATATGTTTAAAAAAACGATTTTATATGTGCAATAATTACGTAAAAAAAAAGAATTTGGCGTAATTTCAAATTTAGCTGTTAAGTTATTTCGTATGTATAACGCATGGCGGCGTGCATGACCCACGCTTTCGGTATTGTTCATAGTAGACACGTACGGCTTTCTTTAACAAGTGTGCGCGCTCTTTAGTATAGCTGCATTCTATTTAATTACTGTGCCATTCATTTTAATGCACATTAATGCACAATAAGTGCACACGACTACCAAGATGTATCTTCTTAGCAACTGTGGAAGGAAGGGCAGTGGGTCACCCCAGGCAAGCAGATCGCATCATGATTGGTTAGGTTAGGTTAGGAAACCTGTCTTGAAACGACACAAGACACAAGAAGATGGAAAAGTCTTGTCGACTTTTTGGGCCCCACCTTAGAGTATACCACCTTAGAGTATATACAATCCAGGCCCCACCCTCCTAGGATAAGGAGACGAAGATGATGATTAATTTTAACCGCAACGTTGCACAATATAGGAAGAACAATCGTATTTATTATAGTTGATACTGGATGCCTACGGTATATTTGTTCGAATAGCGCACATATTTAGCTTACGATCGAGCTCAAGGAATGTAAACTCGTTACTAATTCTAACGGAAAAATCTATGTTTCTATATTAACTGGAAGAAATTTAGCGAAATTTAAATAAATTAAAATAACTTTTTTGGTCATGTATTGAATTTGGTCGCATGAGGTAATATTGTTAAGAAATAATATTGTGTAAATAATAAGGTAAAGAAAAAATAATGTGGTAAATTTAAGTATGAAACTGATATTGTATAAAATTGTTACAAAAAAGTTGTCTTCAAATTTATATAAAATCTAAAAGGTATTTTTCGATATTACAACCGGAACCATTAGCGAGACCAGATACGGTAAAAAAATCAATCTTTTCAGCCCACGACAAACAGAGAGGAAACGAGAAAATGCGATCACATTATCTGAGGTTTGCCGATAAGGATTCTCCGAGAAATTGTGAACAAGAAAATGATAAAATATAATAGATTTGAAATTTCATCTACCCGGTAAATGCGACCTAAAATCCGTGCAAAATCCTCGATAAAGAAAAGGTTAAAAAAGAATTTTTTTGATAAAATACGAAATAAAACATAAATTATGATCAATATTTAGCTATACACTAATGTGGTTTATAGTTACTGCGTGCATTCTTAATATTTAATGTGAAAAAGATAAATTGAATAAAATAAACAAATTGTCCAGCAAATATCTCAATAAATTTTAAATTTGTTGAGAAAATATGGTTTTGAGTAATGTGCATTTATATTATAATTGATAGTTGTTTAAAAACTTGTACATCGATAATATAAATCAGTTTATAATGGTCTTTAACATGTGGTTTTCAAATAATGGATGTATGGAATGTGAAAATATGTTAAATATTACAGTGGGCGTAATTTTTATTAGTATTTTCATTTCCACTTTGTATTTTAGGGTGATCAAGCAGAATATATAAAAGTGCATTTTGAGAACTTTACATAACTATTTGTTTTTCTATATTTGATCGAAATATAGGAATCTCGTTAATGTAGTAGTACTACATAAACATTATGCTGATGTTAAAAATCCTTGCGCTAAAATTGTTTAAATGCCCTAGCTTAAGAGAATAATGTACCAGGATGAAGATGGCAAGAATGAAACTGATAAGATGATCAAAAAACAATAAATAGTGGATAAAAGTTCAAAATTGTTTTGATTCAATCATTAAAGTGGAATTCCACTACGAATTACAAATTTTAAGATTAGAAGAAAAAAATCGCATCTCTTGTGAAAGCAATTTGATAATCATAATTCTGCGGGCGAAAGGAACAACCAATGAGTCGATAAAATCGGGTTTTGAGTTAGAGTGCAGAGTTGTACTTTAGATACATATCTAGCAAGGAAAAATTAGATGAGTCAGAAAATAAAATAAAATGCGACTATTTTTAATTTATTTTTTTCTAAATTTTGGCAATTAACCAGGACATTAATCAACTTGGTTCAACGTTCTTTAGAAAAAACACAACTACTGGTGCAAAAATGAGATAAAAATAATAAAGGCTTCAAGAGATATTTCGTAAACAAACAAAATTCCTAAATTTTGTTCTGGCCTCTCCATTTTTAGACTCATTCGGTTGTTCCTTTCGCCAAAGAATTATAATATATAAAGTTTTTTGTTTCTATATTAATATGATCTTTTTCCTTTTTTGCCAATGCTGGAAGAAGGCCTTCCCATGTCTCTCCCGCCTTTCTCTGTCCATTTATCTTCACTGTACTTTCCATGTTATTTAGTATTTATGTAATTTGGTGATTTCGTCAGTTCGGCGGTTTTGATTCCTCTCAGAGGACTTCATTCATCATTTGAAGACATGTCATTTACTTGGCGTATTCCACGATATCAAATAATCTTGTCTGGTCTCTTATCTATACGCTTCTTACAACATTATGTAATATAATTAGATTATACAAAAAAAAAATATTAGAAGACGAAAAATGGCCAAGTGGCCGTAATGCTGTGAACAAGATTTGTATTTCCGGAATAAAATTTAGCGCTAGTGAGATTTATTTCTATTTCTTGGCACGTAGCGTGTAAACACGTCAAATAAACATCTTCGAATCACCGAATCCTGCTCGAGATTGCTTCACCGGGGCCTCGGCGAGTGAATTTATAAAACGGATCGGATCGAAAGTGGAAGAAAATATTTAACGTACTGCGGACCCTCCGATTCATCGAGTATTGGACCCAATCGAATAAATAAATATCCAGTTCAGCATTGAGCAGTGAGTTTATTTACCTTTAAAATGACATGATCATCGAAGATATGCAATGAAAATAATATTTTAAGAAAGGTTATTTTTCCTTTCATATCACAATATATTATTTCAGAGGGTTTCCGTATAAAACGTGTTACGAAATTGCGTTAAGACGTAGTGATGGTTAAACCGTTATTTTCGGTACAGTTATTTAGGATTTGTATCTGATTGTATCGATGATTGATAAGAAAGATATAATTTTTGTCTAGTATCGAAGGTCGCCAGTTGCATTGCAAAAGATCAAGTTGCCAATCATCGACGCAATCAAATCCAAATCTCAAATAACGGTTAGTATGTCACCGGTTAAAATAGCATTTTACAGAATAATCGATCATCCTAATTTGAGAACAAAACAAAATACAATGATCTGTATACGAGATGGGACGGAGCGACTCATAAAAATATTTTTGATACGGGGCGGGCGTGCTACGATACGTACGTCTGAGACATGTTTGTATTAGTTATATTACATCGCGTTTTTTTTTCATTAGAAATATTAACAAAAGTACAGGTCGATTTGTTGATCATGGCACTTAAGGAATGTGTTGTGTACCTATGCACGTCAATAGTGTGCATGATATATATTTATGCGAGAAAGAGAAAAATTTATATGACCGCATCACACTAGACAATAATGCAATAACGCACTTGACCTTCTTATTACATTATTACTATTCAAAGTTTAATGTAAATTTAACATGTTGATAACAATAATTATTAAATCATTTTTAGAACCGAAATGTCTTGGTGGTTTTCCATTTTATTAATATAATAAAATATAATATATACTGTTCACTTTTAAGCAAAATTTTTAAATTATTATAAAGGTGTGATTAATATTAGTTTATTCCCTATCCATAAAATAATCAAATTTATAAAACTATATTGTAATAAAAAATGTAAATACTACCATATAGTGCCATGAGTAAAAAATCGACATGTACACGAAAAGTTTAAAATAGAATATACGAGAAGTATCGAGGTACACTACTTTGGAAAGGAATAAATGAATGAATGCATTTTTGGCTATTGTGTATGTAATACATGAGCACCTATTTATTAAAATGCTTATTAAACTTTAGAAGATAAAGTTCGGATTTATGGAAAAATACTCGGATTTGTACTTATTCTAAATATATTTAGTCAGAATAGGTATAAATAAAATTAATATCTGTTCAAGTTATTAATAACACCAATAAATAATAATAGAGGACATAATTTACTCTTCATAAAATTTTCTTCGCGTTCAGTAACCTAAATATTCGATAACATAATGTATATTAGACATTTTTGAAAACAAAAAATTTAAACTACCACATTTTTATTCCAGATTTTTTTGGCGAACGTTTTAGCAAGAATGTGTCACATAGTGACACATCACCTTCTAGAAGATTCTAATCACTGGCCTCTGTGTAGCCTCATTAAAAAATAGGACTCTGACTCATCAAAATGCTTAGTTTAAATGATAATAGTATGGCTTCAATTTTAAATTTATGTTTACATTGAAATTATCTTACATTTGTTCATTTTTCAACAAATTTTTAGAATCACATACTTAATGTTTTTTCAGATGTATTATATTGTTGTCAATAATGCATAATAATAAACACAAAATGTATTTAAAATTTTCTTGCAATTCTTTTTAAGCAATGTCTTAATTATAAATCAAAAAATGTGTTTCTAAATTAAATGAGCAAAGAATCGATGCGCTCTGACGTTTTGATATTGCACAGCTTATTTTGTCTAAAATTTCTATTTTTCTTCTGTCAAGATATATGAAGCTTTCAAATGTATATTTAACTGTCAAGAAGGAGACAAATCGTTTGCAAAATATTATTCTGTAAGAAAAAAAATTCGAAAAAATGTTTTTTTAAAAAAGAACACGTTGTCTCTTTTGAGGGGTTACACCCACCATGGAATTTTCAAAGAAAAGTTTTTTTTTCTCAATTTTATACCTACATAGCTTGATGTTTTAATTCATACTCATTCAAAAATTCTAAAAAATGGCTGAGTTTATCAATTTTAAACTAGCGAGGTTGGTAAAATTTAAAACTTTTTTGCGTTTTTTCGAAGCTTCTTTTTTCAGATTGATGTGGATAAAATATCTCGAAAACAATTGGGCCGATTTTATTCAAATTTAGCCCAACAAAATAATAAACCTTGTCTTTGTGTTTTTATGAATGTATAATTTCAAACTGTCCTTTGCATGAAATTTTGCAGTCATTTTTCTCTCGACATTACATCGTTTAACAAAGAAAATAAATGAATTTAGTATGCGCAATAGTTACGTCGAAAAAATTATTGAATGTACCTATTTTTGATGCCTCAAAGTGCTGTGACCTTAAAACAAAAGGCAGGAATTTTGGACGTATTCCTGGAAACATTTAAAGCTATAAATTCATCGCGGCAACAGGAGGATGAGCACTGAAGAAATATATTGCGCAAGGCAACAAAAAAACGTGGGTGTGGCACTATAAATTTGAAATAAGACGGCTAAACCTTATGAGATACATCAAAACTACGTATGAGACACTTTCAGGGTTTAAGGTCTTCAAAAATTTCCGCGAACGTACATATCGCAGATCGATACACAGCTCAAAATTTATTATAAGTGGTTTGTTTGCACATTTCTGCTGGTGGATGAATAAAATTAACCAAATGTGTCAGTTTTTACAAATGTAAAAATGATATTGTTTAAAATGTCGTTACTGAAATTAAAAAATGCTTTTCTTAAAAAATATATTTTTTACTGTCATTGTATGGTCTGGTATTAATTACTCCACAATATTCTATATTTATTCATGAAAGGATGGACCCGCATTAATTAAATTACAAACAATATTTTTATATGTATGTTCCGAGAACACGATTACTGGATTTATCCATTGCGGGGATTTTATTTAGTTAAGATAAATTATAGAAGTCTCACAGAGAGGAAGCTATTTATATTAGAAACATGTATGGAAGTCTTTTTTTGTACGATGCTGGGCCATCGTACAAAAAAAAACAAAAGGAGATAAAAAATTTACAACATTGATTTTCAGGCGTAAACACTAAAAATAAAAAAATTGCTCAATGCTCCACATTAAAAATATATAAGTATCATTACCAGCTGCGAAATCTATGTATACTATTTCAGAAGAAGAGACAACAGATGTCATTAGCATAGCCCCTTGAAATATACGGATGATTCCTATTTCGAACATTTATATAACTTTCAAAAATTCGATGTGTGGATGTTCTTACGACGGAATTTGTGAAAGTTGCATGTGTACACGTAACATGTAACCTGGTGGTTATAGGTGATCACTGTATGATCACCAGGGCTTACAACCTGTATAAGCCAGCTCATACAGGTTGTAAGCCCTGGGCCATCGTGCAAAAGACTTTCAAACTTCCGAGGTTTCTCATATAAATAGATTCGTCTCTGTGAGACTTCTATATTTTATCTTAATTAATTAAATTACCATACGCTCTATGATTGAGATAAAAGACCTTTTTTGTAAGTTACGTTTTCAACATATGTCATTTTGTTATTAGGTACAACAACTATATATTTCATCTCATATTTAAAAAGTTCTATATTTAACTGGTAAGATTTTTTCAATATTAATATAAGCGTTATATTTGGATACACTGCAACAATCGTCATGTAAAAAGAAATCTTTTTAATGCGAAATAATACTAATTATTGTACACGATTGCTTAAATCCACCCACAGATATTCCGACATCTTCGTAACGCAAACCGCGATCTTAAAAATAATCACATTGAGAATGAGATAAACATAGAAAACGTGGGAAACACGGGAATTTTTCCAAAGGATATGACGCTCTGCCAATTTTACGGTCGCCCTCGGGAGTTATAAATAATAGCGTTCATGGAACACAAACAATCTAGAGATGATACAGACTCGGGATATACCTGGTATCAAACGATAAACACCTACAAGTTGTGTAATCTTGTAACATTTTTATACCGCGTAAACCGTAGGATCATAACACCGAACGCGTTCTAGGAAATACCAGGCGTTACTTGAGTTCAGTTGCGGTACTACTACTATAGACGTACCACTATAAATTGGCGTGCGAGGGAGGGCGCCCCTGTCGCGTAACAGAAGTTGCCAGGGTGTAAATTTATTACACAATACATAATGTACTGAATGTCCGGTGACCGGCGTCAGAGCCTTCAAAAGAAATTTGGTCGGGTAACAGCGCGCTCCGCGGCGGCCGCTCTATCTGTCAAACGGTAATATCGGTCAATAATTTGCTTTTTCAGCTTCGCAAAACTTTAATACTTCATTGGCAATTGTTCTTGCACCATCCCAGACTGTTTTAGATATAATAATTCAGTGTATATTGGTAATCAAGATGACATAGCTTGCGCTCAAAGACGAGAATGAACTGAATGACAAGACGAGGGGTTACCGCCGGGTGCGGGCGGGGCGGGTTTTAGTTCCAATGACGCCACACACCAATTTACGTTGGACAAGCAATATTTCAATAATCTGGGGTAGATTTCTCTATACCGCAAATCTCGCCTTATGAGCGACAATTTTTTGTAAGTTTTTGCGATTGGATCGCGCCGTCGGAGTCGACCTTACTACAGAAGAGTCGACGCTTTGGCAATGGTGGCAATGGCAATGGCAAGAGGTGGGGCAGACTTCTTCCGCGAATTGAATAAGTTTTTGCTCTTCAACGCGCGTGAATCACCAAAGCCGTAAAGCGTTGAGATAAAATAACAGATGGTCTAATGTTTTCGCGTGCTATTTAAAGAAAATTTACGAGTTTCCCAACAATGAAAACATCGTTTTGGAAAACGTTTGTTTAGATCATCGTTAGTTTGTAATGGGACGATATTATTTGATCCTCTGAAATCTAATTCATGTGTTGTAAATGCGCAATTTTTAAAATATTTTTTTATTTTATGTTTTAGCTTAATATTAATTATTGCGTCTATATAAGTTGATCTACGGCTAAATTATAAATGAACCGCATTCAAGATAGCACGATAATTAAGTTTAAGCATACTATTCATAAATAATATTTGATCCTCTTTTTAATTAGTATCGTAAACCTAACTGAAAGTGCCGACTTATATAGATTAGGTTAGGTTCGGTTAGGTTCGGTTAGGTAAGGTTAGGAAATACGTAAACACAAAAATTGGTCAATTAGAATTTAAATAGACAAAAAAAGTATTTTAGTTAAATCGAATTATAAAAAAAATTGTCTAAATTTATTATATTTATTGCTCATTTCTCTTAGTTGTGGAGCCCAACAAGTAACTATCAAACATAATTTCTACATCTCGAACATTTTTTTCGTAGCTCTAAACAGGTTAAAATATCGATTGATTTGATTAATTTTATGACTCGGAGAAAGAGGATCAACCATTAAAAAAGATGACCGTTTAAGTACGAATGAAAATAAATCAACAATTTCTGTTCAATTTAATTGCATCCGCTGTATTTTATTTTTAAAAAATATATAAAATCCTTTTGGCCAAAACTTGTTTCATCATCTTTCACATTTACGGCGCCCGATGTACAAAGATTGAACCATATATAATGCACTTAACGTGAAGCCACCTGGGGCCAAACACGAGGTGGAAGGGGGAGGATGATACAAAGATTGATCGGAAGAGTGTGGAAGGAGAAGAGTCGGAAAAAAAACTAAAACGTAATGAACAAGAAAAGAAAAAAATACACGACACCGAAGAGGCAAGAAAATCGAACGTAAGACTCAAAATTCTATTTAAGGGGTTGCACCATCCTAGAAATTGGGTGATTGTTTACAAGTGGGTGATTAATTATATTTTTATTGGGACTTATTATGGTAAAAATAAAAGTATTATTTTATTAGAATTTTTTTGAAAACAAAATGTCCGACTTATGTCCATTCCCGCGAAGCTCCTCCGCCGTGGCTGAGATGCATATTTTACGGTGCACTTTTGTCCAAGACAGAAAAGTCATGTAGTTATTTAGAAACATAATATAATGTAGCATAACCACGCGGATTTTTAATTCGATAAGTCATTTGTTAATAACAAACGTTAATAAAAAAATTGAGGAATTTTGAAGAAATTGCTCCCAATTTTACAAAAAAAGTTTTTTTCCAAATCTAGTACATTTTAGATATTTCATTTCTAAGTAAGCACATCGGAAAAACCTACATTGCGGTATCTTGCATCTCATTCACGGCGGAGGAGCTCCACGGAAATGGACATAACGCGGCCATTTTGTTTAATTTTCAAAAAATTTTAATGAATCATAGTTAAATACACAGCTACCTTAAAAGGGGCAGTATTTTTGTAAATAATTAATAATAACAAATCGCCCGAATTTTACGTTCAATTTAGGCTGGTGTAACCCCTTAAAAATTAATTTATGGCATCACCTTACTTCATACTTGCGATTCATAAATCACAATTTTGTTACGTGTTTTATGAATAAAAACTGAGATAGGACAAAAAAACTGTCAGGAAATATTTAATAGCTGGAAATATTTCTGGCGATGTTACGATTAACCTTGGCCTTTAAGTCCGATTTAAGTCTTTCTTACGTTGGGGATGTTACCTTGACATTATTGCCAATATTATTATATATTGTGTAGTAGATATTATATTATATTTTAGTTACACACCCAGTCGTCCATAACCTCTAACAGTAACTTATCTTGCATCCGTTTACAGAGAGAAAGCGAAGTGAATTATGGGTTTCGATATGGTTGGCATGGTTAGAACAATTATGAAGAGTGACTTTCCCATTTAGATTAAGTAAGAAAATTATAATTTAATATAATAATGCGAATTTTATGACTTCACACTCCACATTTCGCAAAAAAATTGTGAACAGAAAAGAAAAATATTGAAGCCCATTTAATTTTGCTCCCCAATGTAGGTACAATAATTTTGTCTAATTGGCTTGACTTAAAATATTTAAAGAATAACATCGTAAAAATAAAAATTCTTTTTTTTTATTTCGGCAAATATTGAATTTTACTATTTATTTATTTTAATTTTACACCTCATTATTATTTTATATCTCATCATTATTTGAGCCATCTGCTGGCATTAGTGATCGTTACATAGCGAATTATGTATTTTTAAACGTCAACGTTATTTGCGCCATCCGGTAACATTAGTGACGGACAGTATTACATAGAAAAATATGCATTTTTTAAAACAAATTGGATCAAAGTTGGAAATCGAACAGGAAAAATCTATGGAAAACACATAGGAAATCCAGAACTTTATACTGCCGGAAGATATGTATATTTAACCAATTAAGCTACAGTGACACCATACAGTGTCGTTAAATTCAATCTATATTAATATATTATGCTTATGTATTATTAGTAAGATATCAATTTTCTCCCGTTAGAAGCGACCATTTTTGTAATTTTAACAAAGTTACTCAAAAACCTTCGAAACTTTCCAAAAGTCCATTATATTTATAAAAACATTCAACGTAACTAATTATATTAACTGTTAGTTAAATCACATTTTATTTGTGAAGATTGTTCAGAACACAGTTTCATCATAATTAGATTAAATGATCTTCAAAAACTTTTTTATTAAAACGTAATTTCATTAAAAATAATAATAATAAATCATATGCTATTATAATCAACTATAACTTTCTGGTTATATTTTGTAAATTAAATTAAACACGAATTCACTTTATACTCAAGAACACATTCATATTTGTGAAGTTGTAATTTTTCAGAACAAAGTTCTGTGAAATTTTTAAAACCAAATTAATTCATCAATTAGAAAGACATACAGAAAAATCAAATTAGAGCACCGGCCCCGGAAAGGGGGCGACCCGGGTTCGAATCCCGGTAGTGGCCAAATATTTTTTCGTGAATTAGATTTTTCTGTCTTTCTAATTGATGATTAATTTGGTTTTACGAATTCCCTTTGTTTAATCCACTATATTGTTAGTAATATCAACCGGTTTCGGAACTCGTTCATTCTTCAGGCTAAACTAAACACTACAAAATAGATCAATTCTATTTTTTTGGCAACTTGATTTTGTGCTTACCTGCCGTATGACATTATTTTCAACATCCAACATTCTTTATCGTTTGTTGTGAGTTTTTTCATTTCAGTGTTAATGTGCATTTCTTTATAACAAAATGGCATGCTGTAGACAGTCTTATTTGGAAAAAAACAAACATAAAACACTCAAAACAGATAATAAAAGAACCGGTAACCCCTGAAATAATGTCATGCAGCAGGTGCACACGAGAAAATTTGTGTTTAATTTTATTTTATTCATTTTAAAATGCACATTAATAATTACGAGAATAATAAATGTGAAAAAAAATTAATGCGATAACAACTGGGGTGACGTTGGTTTTACAACCATGGACAAATTTAAATTTTAAAATCTTAAGGAGCACCGGAGGCTGTTCCCAATAAAGCGATAACATTTCTCCAACGAAGTGAGGTGGAGCCGTAATGGAAATGTGTTTAGCAGGCGGTCTATCCAAGGGGAGGTGTTGTCATGGCAGCCACCCCCACCGAGACAATCGATGCCTACACCCCTTGCAGCAAATACGAGCGGGGTGGTGCTCCAAGCGGCAAGCTAAATTAAAACACCTAGCAGCAAAGATTCAGAATTACCGCGGTGTATTCGGGCTGCGTAAGGAAAAAAAGCACCCCTTTTTTAGAAACGAAAAGTGCCATCGGAAACTTTCGTTTTATTCAGTACTGAACGTAGGGCGATGAAAATACAGTAGACTCCCGATTGATCGGGTCAGATGGTGAGAAAAAATGGATAATCGATTTCACGGTAAATCCAAAAGCATTGAAAAATTAACCAAAAGATTGCAAAAATCACGCACTTTGTCCGAAAATCGTCAATTTTCCGTATTTGCTCCGGTGAAAAATTTACGGTTTCTATAAATGCTTAAAACTTTCTTTTACTTGAAAAAAGTTTATATTTACCGTCCATCAAACATCCATAGTATCCGCAAAATAAAATCTTTAGCACCCCTGACAGTGAAAATGACAACTGTAAGCAACTAACCCTTATAAAACACTAAAACAAACTAAAAAATATTTTGAGATATTACTTTTCAGACACGTTATTTTCAAACCTAAACACGCCTATTATGAACAATTTGGAGCATTTCCGCTTTAAGAAATATTTTTTCAATGATCTTCGAAGTTCGTCCAAGATAATCCGCATCCCGATTAATCATATCCCGGATAATCGGGAGTCTGCTGTACATCACACGAGCCGGTTTGTAAATAAAGGGAAAATTTTGTGTGAGATAACATATTTGAACATTTTTAAGCAGAGCCAAGATACGAATGAATAAGAATACTCCAAGAATGGAGCATCAACTATTTGTTTGCTTCGATCACATACGGGTTTTTTTGCACAAACAACATTTTTATCTCACATTAAACAGCAGTACCCTCTATCTTTGATTTTCCGATCCTCGTTTTGGCGGTGTAAAAAGAAAAGACGGCCATGAGATGTTTTCCCGTTTTGTTTCTGCGAGCCCATTTTTTTTTATTTCAAAAATACCATTCCGACTTAAACAACAATGTAAGACCACACAAATTTCCCACAGTCGGGCTATTTCCACACTTTCAACGAGGCGTCAGAATGTCAGACGACATTCTGGCAATGGGCCTAGCCGATGCTCAGACGTTCATGTTATGTATATATAGTGCCATCTGTGGGTGTAAATTACATTACGGCGCACTGAAATAATATGAACTGCTGCTGAATGCATCACGTGTCTAAATGAGTACGCGGCTGGACTGCAGATTATCAATGTGCACTGCGTATGCATGTGCCGTCCGTCTCATTGCTCTCATCATTTCAAGGCATCCATAATCACCCATTCTTAAAGGGGTTTAATACGTCTATAATGATCAACTAATAAATAAAGACGTTAACATGTATATGATGTTTTTTTGATGTTTAGAAATTTAAAATTAAATAAAACATGAATTTTAATTAATTAAGAACTTTGTTTAAGCTACTTAGAGTAACTTTACGTCTAAGGTTTCGAAACCACTGTATATTATGCATACTAACTATACATTACTCATTTTAGTAAACAAATTAATTTTTGAACGGGGGCGTGGCTACAGTTATGGTGTTACAGTTATGGCTAATGCAATGACATTTTCTTAATAGATTAAATTTAATAATTATGTGCAACCATAAAGTTAACGCTATAAACATCAAAAATATATGAGATAAAACAAGTAAAAATCGTGATGATAGGCATGGTATTGGCTATATTGTAAAGATAATTTTATGTCATTAGTAATCACTTAATGCCAGCCAATGACAGGTCGCAAGCCCTGTAAACGCCTAAAAAAGATTTCCATACATACTTTCGCATATAAATAACTTCATCTCTGTGAGCCATCTATAATTTATCATTACACATGTTTTCATTTATAATTTTAAAAATCGAAATTATAATTGCTTATAAATTCCCAAAATATTAAAATGCTTCACTACACGTTATAGCGCTTAAATCAACGACGACTCGCCTAATATTTTATCATATTTAATTAAATAATGTGCCTAAACTAAGCGAGACCTAGCATATATTGTGCACCAACCCGATCACCAATATCCATATAAGTTACAAATGCGATATTAAATTTACCTATCATTTATTTTATGATTCTCACAAAATATTATTTTAATGAGAAGTTTAAAGCGTTTGGTACAGAGACGCCGCGTCGGCTCTTTATAAAAATTTTAAATATATTTTTAATGAAAATCTGAATGTTTTTAGCACCACAGTACCTACAGAGTTCTGCTCTAATCACTGCATTCCTTATCGTTTTGCAATTCGGGTGTGAAGTGCAAATCATCATCTGCCCACAAATGCAGCGTATGAAAATATATCTTGTGACCTTCTCGCTGTGATTCAGCGATTCGCTGAGACAAACAGATGCACTTTAAGTAGGTACGTAAGCACCCTAGAGTTCCTAATTAAAGTGCCAAGAGCTGGGCCAACTTGGGTACATCTAGGTGCCCCACATTACTAATTCTTACCCACTTCCACACGGCGTCTTACTACAAGTTTAGTACGAAGTTCTGATGAATCTTGGCCAATTTTCGCAGATCGTATTCCCCGAAGAGGTCTTAAAGGTCAAGATGGATCTATCTCGAATAAAATAAATAAAAACGCTATTGGTAAGTAAACGGGTATTGAAGGGAAAAATGTACGAAATAATGATTTGAACGGAACGGAATTCGTATTTATTAAACAAGATAAATCGTGTTCGAGGAATTTCAAAACGTGAAAAACGAAATTCATTCTGCTAACATTCCGAAATTGAAATTCGAAAAAGAAAAATGTAATCACTCTTTCAATATGAATACCATAGCAAACAATTCAAATTGCAAACGAAATTTATTTATACATACAGTATTTTCTTTGAAATCTTTATTTGCATAAGTGTATTTCTAAATTCCACCAATAACAAGTACCTACATATAAAAACATAGGTTTAACATGGTATTTTTTTAAAATTCTTTCCAAAAATGTTTTAAATCGACAAACATTATAAAATTATTTTAAGAGTGAAAATCAAAATCATCAAAAAATGATATTTAAAATGATTGCCTTGACATTATTTTTAATTTTCTATTTCTTTACTATTGTTATTTATTAGTATTCAACGTTACTATTGCATAACTCTTAAGTAAGAATAACTGCCACAGAACAGGTTTTTACCTAGTGTGGAGTTATTAGTAATTTATGTTAAACAAATGCAAATAAACAAAAAAAAACGACAATGAAATTGAAAATGATCCCTTGACAACTCGAAAAATATCAAACATAATAATTTCGCTGCTGTCTGTCCGTAACTTCCTGTAATGCCCGTAATATCGTTAAAATTCACGGCTGGAAGTAGAGCGCGAACCTCGGACGTGCAAACGGCACCCTAGCGACATTGCTACCACCGCCTCTCCGTGGGCCGTCAAAATTATATTATACAAATATACTAGGGCTTGGCAAAGACGCGAACCATTTCATGTTCCGTGATTTTTCACGGGCGTACGGCTAATTTTGTATTAAAACCGTTGATTACAATACATTCAAGCATTATATGGAGTTTTATATATTTATTATTTTTATATATTTTAGAATAAAGATCATTAAAAATGTTTTTATCGTGAATGTCGTTAATGGCGCATTTTAACTGGTACAGGTGGGAGAGTATTTTATCGCCCTCGTATGGTAAAACAACCATTCAGTATAAAAAATATCTGGAGAAGTAATCGATTAATGACGTCATCAATCTAAAGGAATTCAGGATCTTACTCATAAACCTGAGTGATCCTTATCTTTGTCATCATTTTTAAACTGTCAGAAAAAAAAATTATTCCAAAAGGAGAAAATGGGATCCATTATCACAGAATCAATAACAAGATCATATATACTTAGGTACCTACTATATCAAAATCGTCATAGTTATAAGTAAAAAAAAATACATAGAAAAATAAATTGATAACACATTTTATCAACGAGAAGTCGTATAATAATTTTGAAAAAAACCTTGCTCACATTTCATAAATAAAAATAAACGCGTAAAGCTATTTTTTAACTGATCTAAATACATAGTTGCTTAATTTACGATTACGCAACGTCAAATATTTTCCTTTGCGAATAATTTACATTTTATACTGTGAGATTTAAATGAATAATTTAATTAATTTCAAAATGCGCAATTTTTACTCTTGCGGAAACGTTGAATATTAAATGCCCCTAGCATTTTTTCAAGGTAGGCAATTCTCATAAATGTCAGGTGCCTGTTGAGTAGAAGTTGGCCAAAAAGCGTCTTGCGGATAACAACTGGTAATAGATGATTGCTGAAAAATGAAACCTGGTTAGATTGGGTTAGGTTAGAGTTGATAATATATATATAAATAATGTCATATAGATATGTATTATATTTCTTCTAAATGTTTAATTATTTGATTGAATCTTTTCCATATAAATTAAATACTTCTATAATTACAATTACCAACATGTCGAAACGCCAAGAGAAATATTGTGATGTTTTAAATCATCGCAATGAAATAATAATAATGTCTCAGTCTTAAATCGACATCAATTCCCACCTCAAGATTCGCTTAGATGGTTTGGGCACGTTGAGCGAATGAGTGAGGGAAGAATGTTAAGAAAGATATATGACGCAAGTATTGATGACGCCAGAAAGAGAGGATGACCGCGGAAGACTGCATTAAAAATATTTTTATTTTTATTTTTTTGGATATTGCTGCCTTTGCTTTTATACCCATCATGCATGCGTGTCTGCAGGACTTTATAAAAATTAAATGAAAATGAATGAGTAGTAAAATTGTGTATTCTCGAAATGTCTTCACGTTTGAGTAATTGCTTAATTTTGAACGATGTTTTACTAAAAATTAACGTTTAACAAACTAACGTTTGTTTTACTACAAATTGGTTGTGGGACAAACCGGAACTAGATGAAAACTAGCCATGTTAAATGACTAACCCTAACAAACTCCCAATCGAGCTTACGATGCTAAAAATATTTTGGACAAGCCATTTTCACGGAACTTAATTAATCTCACTAATTAAGTCATAAACAGCTGGTACACCGAGGCTGACAAAACAGCCTCGAAGAGTCCCCAAGCTTGCGCCTTCCAGCGGACCAGACAGGATAAAAACGCCACCCCCAGCGGTTTGTGCGTTCCGCTGTCCCCGATCGCGGGTCTGAGGGCACAAAGCTGGTGTCGGCAATTTAAAAAATACAGCCCTTTGGTTTACATAAATGGAAATGCGGGAACTCGCATTAGCATGTTTTAATTAGAAAGACACACGAGCTGACCCCAAATTGATTCGAAAAACAGCCTCACCTCATGTACCGCGGTGCTTCCAACAGGCCACGAGAAAATTCTAAATAAATTCAAAGAAAAATGCAGTGTTTCAAGTGCCCGACCCTCCGCAAAATATAAATTAACAGGAGGTCACATGTATTAGAATTAGAATTTTTTGTGTAGGGTTAAGTAGCTGTAGCATTCAGTAGGTTAACTGGGAATTTAATTAAATAGAACATCGTATTACACATTTAATATAAACGTATTTTAAAATATCGTTAAGTATAAAATAACAGAAAAAAAATCTGGGTAGTGTTATGTTAATATTGTGTTATAAAGATTTTTTCAGTAGACGTATGATGAAAATCACAATCAAAACTCTATATATTTAAGGCATATATAGATGCTTTTATACGCTTTTTTTTGCATACATTCGTAATCGTTTTTTAAACATCACCCATGTAGTGTCCAAATGTTACACACTTTATTTTAACGACTAAAACATTATTTTTTTGTCAAAAAAATTTTTTTTCATAATACAAAAAAAAACATTTTTTTTAAATTTCTTTTTCGAATTAAGAGAAAAATGTCGATTTTTTTTCCTATTGAGAAATATTTTTAACCAATTTTTTGAGATTTTTTTTACTATTTTTTTACGAAAACTTTATTTTTTTGTATTTTTTTAAGATGTTCACTATCTTTATAATTACACCGTTATGTTAAAGGATCAGGCACATCCGTTTTATCCAGTAGTTTACAAAATTACAAAATTGAACAATCGTCAATATAAAATAATTTATAAAAACAATATACTTTCGTCTGCTTGTCCATATGTTAATATACAAAAAGGAAAATGAAATAGAAAAATATGTTTGGTTCTTGAAAGCATTTCCATAAATTGTTTCTCAGTTTCTTTTTTTCTGAAAATATCAAATAACCCGTTTCTGAGACGATGTTTAAGTTTGTCCATCTTCCACTTTTTACATAATGTTTCACATTATGTAAAAAGTGCATTCGAATTCCTGTCGTTACGATATTCTTAACAAGTTAGGTAGACGCACTCGACACCGCGTGTGTACAGCTGCCCATATACGTAGTTACCATTCCGTTATCCTGAGCGAAAGTTACATACATGTGTTACCCTGGTGTAATACCACTACTCAATATCGAAAGTTGCTCGATAACGAATTTTCTATGTTTGGATAGACCCGCGTGGCTAGCTTGCACGACCTAAACCACATTTTCACACTGTACATTTATATTACGCAGATTTAATAGATCCTATTTTGGCGAAGGATGGCGTTTACTATTGATTTTATACCTTAAACCAACCAACAAGTTCAATGTTACTATCGGAGTGTAACTGGAACTTGAAGAATTACGATAAGTTAATTATTATATTGTGAAAGTGCAGCGGAACCTCGATAAAGCGGGCTAATGCAGTCGAGGGCATGTCCGTTAAAGCCTAAAGTGAGTTATGTATATAATGTGGTGGTTTTTCGAATGCGTTTTTTATTAAGAACATAAACGGCTACAATACATGTAAAAAAATATATTGTAGTAGCCAGTGGTGTTAAAAAAAACATTAAGTTTCGTTAGAAATTAAAAGTTAACTGGTGTTTGATAGTTAACTCTCTAAAATGGGTGTAATAACGCTGAATTTCGTAATCTGGTAAACGGTACCGTATCGTCGAAATGCAATCTCATCACTGTTTTTGGGTCTTTTGTTTCTCGTTCCTCGCTACCTTCATTCTCATATTATTCATGTTCCAAGGTCTTAACCGTTTCTGTTATTTCACTTACAATCATGATGTGATAACCAGGGTCACCTTTATCTACTCCTAACCATAGTAAAATATATTCCTTAGCTACAGTTTTACAGGATGTTTTTAAAAGAATTCACCGGAAATTTTGGAGCTTTTACTATACTGTATTTCGAACTGACAGTTATCAATTAATTTTAAAATTTATTCTAAGAATATTTTACATATATTGTGAATAATGGTTTATATTATTGTATCAATAATGCCATGTATAATTCTTACTGTTACTGCCGATCGTGATCCCCCAATTGTGATGTGTTAATATTTTAAAATAAAAATTCCTCATTTCTCTGCAACTCGCAGTATCAAAAGCGGTGGCACTATTATAACCAGTAGCGATTTTGATCCGGTCGGTCCTTCGAGCCGGAGATCCTATCTGACATTTCACCATCAAAGTCAACACTGGTTAGCCGTCCGAAAATTTTGTCTCAGACAGATGTTCGTAGATAATCTATCTCAGATTCTTGATTATTTCAAAATCCAAAAATTTAAACGCTTCTTTGTTAGAATAATTAAGGTTATATTTTCATTTAAACTGTAGCCAGCTTATATACGTATTTTTAACCTCAATAACATACGGCTATTTTTCCTGAATTATGCATTTTATGTTAATAATCTACATAGCAATTGAAAAAGGTCCAAAAGTTTAGAAACGACCGCTAGGGTGCTCGCACCGCCAATAAGCGATTTCACGTTAGATGTAATTAAAATGGGTCCTATGCACTCACGCAGCACAAGGTTTTCTATGCTCGTGCGTTCGGTCTTTCAAAATTGAAAGTATATCAAGAAAGACCATTTGCCGACTCAGTTTTACATAATTTACGAACACAGAAAATCTTGTGCTGCAAAGTAGTAATTTTACTCGCAAATGACGCGAGAATGCTGTATGACGGATCTGTGAGCGACCGAGCAGTGGGATTCGAATCTTTCAGAACTACTCTTTCAATTGCCATTTAGATCATTCGCATACAGGGTATAATTCAGGTCTATCCTTTTGAATAACCCTTTGTTTATAAAAATGAAATATCTCCTCCATACCCAAAGTGGCCTTAGGCACCCAGCTTAAGGCAGATGTATCTAGTGAGTTGGGTCGTACACAGACTACACGGTAATATTTTTTTTTGGTAAATAAACGAACAAGCATGTGTACACCGTTCAGGCTTGATTGGGAGAACGCCCCGCCCCGCCTGCCGTCACAATGCCCCAATCATCCGTCCGTCCCCGCGCCCGTGGTTCGTGTCCCTCCGCGGGGAATCGATACTCGCCGACCGATATGGGCGAGATCGAATTTCACGAAAATAAAATCTGTCAACAACATTTCAACAGCTCTGCGTCTCAATATAACAGAGGACAAAGTGTCCGCCGGATAAATTTGTGAAAGTTTTTGTTCTTGGAGAGATCGATAATTAATCAATAATATAATTAATAGTTTTAGTTTGCGATTTGGAAAATTATCATAAATTTCTAATTTGCAAATAATTTTTTGACGAGAATCCAGAATATGTTATCAAATGTATGAATACTCAAAAGAAGAATAAATGTTTAAATCTCAGTTTTTGACTTCTGGCCAAATTTTACAAATCTATTCCGAGACGAGAGTAAAATATAAAGTGGGTAAACATCTTAATTATGATGAGATTTATTCAATTTGAGGACAAATTGGAAATATGAATATAACCAAACTATTCAGATCTGATCACAAAACTTACTAAGCAGAGTATTTTATTAAATATCTTTATTTTTTGCAAATACTTTATAGCAACCACTGATACTATCTTTATATTTCTGGCTAACCATCAAGTGTATAAAAAGTAACTCTTACTGGAAGATTCTTTGGTCCATGTTTTTTAATTAACTATTGTTAGCCTAGTAAAATATAACTAGTTGCAACCCGTCAAAAATGACGGAATATTGGTTCGCATCTTTGCTAAGCCCCGGTATATATTTATAATATATTTTTGGCGGCCCGCGGAGAGGCGGCCGTAGCAACATGCGTGAAGCGGCCGGTTCGAGTTTGGTGGCACGGGGTCAAGCCCCATCTCCAGCCATTGAATTTAGTTTTTTTAGTTGTGAATTCAAACGAAATTACGGACGTTACACAAAGTTACGGGAATAGGGAGGCGGACGGACAGAAAACGAAATTATTATGTTTGATGAAAAGCCTAAGTGCACTAGGGCAAAAAAAAAAAACAAAAGGCAAAAAACCAAAATATTCACGATATTTTAGGGATGGATATGGAAAGGTCAATAATGTTCAATCAATACGCGAAATATCTCATCACTTTCAGAAATAAAGGTTTATTGGAATCGTTGCACAATGCATTCGAAGGAATTGATTAATTTTACATTTTTTTAAATTATCGCTAGTTTTAGAATATTTACATAATATGTTTCACGGAATCCTATCGCTATTAGATCGCAAAAAAAATATTCCTTTAAGTCGAATAATCCATCGAAAAATCAGAAATTTAATCCCCGTTTTTTCCATAACAGTATGAAATTTCCACACATTACTGAAAGCATTTTTTATTCATAATTGAAATATTGTTGAGTTACCTTATTACGATTTTACGACTTTGATTAATTGTTGTTCATCTTTAACTTCTAATTAAACATCTTATGAAAGTGTTCTTGGGTGCGCAAAAGAAATTAAAACGTACCGCGACATTATTTTTGTACTGCAATTCTACTCTCTTTGCCTGCGACGCGTTCACATAAAATATTAATAATAATATATATTATTCAAGACAAAATTCAAACACGAATGTGCGATTGTCAAAAACGAAAAATTACAACGTTTGTCTCTGTCAAAGTTTAAAAAATATCGCTGCGATACTTGCGGTAAAGCAATTCTATAAAAGGAGCCTTGAGGTATTTCTGCGCGCGAAGGACGATAATTTTAACGCTTTTTTGTGTAACGTTTAACATATTCCTGCGACATATACGAGAACCCTGCACGTAATGATTGTATAATGTTCACCACACCGTGATAGAAATCAATACGCAGCCATGATTTCAACCAATATGTTACCGTAAATAATTGGCTATTTTCGAGGATTTCAAATTTTAAAAAAGAAAACGATTTTACTAAAGTAAATAGCTTTATATATAAATATGTCGTAGATGTAAATTTGTCACTTTTTTCACTGTAAAAGTGACGTATGATCGCATTTTATTTTAATTCAAATGGTATTTCTTATCGTAGCTAATATCCAAAGTATCAATTTTACATTGTATTTAATTCAAAAATAATTATTTTTACATGTAGGTATGTTCTGAGAACACAATTTCTGGATTTTGTCTACAGAGGTATAATATAGGATAAATTATAGAAGTCTCACAGAAACAAAGCTACTTGTATTAAAAAAAATATTGCTTAATATTCCACGTATTAATAATATAGAAGTATCATTAGCAGTTGCGAAATCTGTGTAGATGTACTAACTATTTCGTAGGAATGACTATAGATGTCTCAAGCGCAGTATATTCGAATATATGAAAGAAACTGATTTAGAATATACATATGTATATCTTTAAAAAAAATTGATAATGTGTGAATTTTCTTACAGTGGAATTGGTAAACGTTGCGTTGTATAAAGTGACCACTTAAGCCAGCTCGTACAGGTCACAAGCCTTGGGCCATCCTATAAAGACTTCCATACACGATTTCCGTATAACTAGCTTCGTCTCTGTAAGACTTCTATAATTTATCTAAATTAATCATCATTTTTTGTTGAATTCGCTTGATATAATTGGATTTCCATTACTGAATGAATGAATGAATGAGTTAATTCAGGATTACCTAAATTTATTACTATTATCTTCCTCAATATTATTATTATTATTATATTCAACATATTTACAGAAATATTACAGGTTTAAATGTTTACATATTTTAAATATACGTCTACCTGATGCAATTTTCTTTTTCTCATCGATGGGAGGAAATCGACACGCTATTTCAAATTCACCTTGTATATATCAAAATATTCCGTATTCAAAACATATCGAGCTGATTTCTCGACAAGACGAGCTCGAACCCGAAGCCCCGGAATGGGGTGACGACAAACACGTAACAGAGCTGGATAATAAACAGCTCCCGAACTGCTGGCCGCTTCTCTTCACCGGTCGGCCACTTACGAAATGAATTCGTCGTTTATTCGAAATAACGGGCCACTGGTCTATCTGAACCACCAAAAATAAATATACTCACATTTGTACACACATCTGGGTGAATACTCCAGACTCCGGCTTTAGTCTAACCTTCGAAAGGATGATGCAAAATTGCGTGATCTCAATTTTATGCGGCTTCGAGATAATAATGTTCCAACTCAGAAAACCAGGGCGCCATTAAGGGGGGATACCTACCTACGAAGCGCGAAAAAGGGCAATTTTTGTGAATTTTTTAAAAAAAACCTATATAAATTATGGTATTTGTGTCATTTCTACATGAAAGTACATACTTTTAAGAATATGTAAAAAAAAAAAAATTAGAAAAAATATTCAAAATTGGGAGGAAATTCTTAGGTTTTATCGACTGCCGAAAAAAAAGGTACTCCGCGGTGACCACTCCCATTTCATCTGTAATCATCAAAATAAAAAAAAAACAAAAAGATTATTCATACTACAATTTAGTCTTTGACGTAGGGGTTTTCGAAAATATAGATTTTTGACAAAATGGCGGGCGTTTGAATTTAAAATAGCGTTTTTAAGGAAAAATTCGCGTTTATTATGCCGATAAAAAAACTAAGTCACTAAAAGTCCTACGAGAAAGACTAGATAATTGTGTGTAGAATAACCACTAGAAATTTCAAGTTGATCGGTTAAGTGATTGTCGAGATATTATGGTCACCGATTTTCAAAACACGGTTTCTAGTAAAACGCATAAATAAACAAAGAGTTGCCAGTATTATCAGCTATAACTTTATTTTTTTTTTTAATTTTAGCTAGAAATTTTCACCAGATATTCTTAAGACTTCAAGCTTTAAGAAAATGCTAAAATTTTAAAATCGATTTTTTCAAAATGTCTAGGTAGGTATTCCCCCTTAAAAAAAATTGTATTTTCATTTTTCACTTCAGTATTTTTACTATTTTTCAATTCAATATTTTTAACGCCTTGGATGAGTTAATGGATGATGAGATTCATTCAGTGCAGAGCATTTTCGCCCCTAATCATGCTTTTTCTCGTACTAGTAGACAACATTTTCTCTCGCAGGAACGTAACTGCTAGTGAGAGGCCTTACCATACACATAGGATTTTTTTTGTATTAATCAATATAGGATATGACATCTGGTATCAAAACGCAATATCTAAAATTTTCTGTGAATATATATAAAAAGATTAAGGAAAAGGAATATAATCTAGTTATTCGGATTTTATAAATATAGCGAAGCTACAATATAACATAACCAGAGCAATACAAAAATTAACCAGAACCGTTTTAATAAGAATATCAAAGTTTATTTCCAGTGTCTTACTAAGTAAGAACCGTAGATGTTAAATAAAAACGTTAGTTCAGTCGCTCGTCCAGCGATCAGGTGGTCGGGGAATCAATCCTTGTGCCGGGAGATCGCTAAGTTAGTTCAATTTTTTTAGCGAAAGCATTTAACTTAATTTGAAAAACAGTGAGAAAATTAATGCTATTTGTAATTCATATATGCATTCTATTTGATTTTTTAATTGTATACTTACTAGTGCGCATTATTCGAACTCATTAAGATTTTAACAGGATCGTCCTCTAATATTTTTCGGATGCCTGACTCAGTTCTTAGTACCTCGTTGTAATTGTATAAAACCTATTTAAAAGGATCAACCAAAAAGTGGCCTCAAAAATTAAATTCAGTAAATTTCAAAAACCGCAGATTTGTTAACTTACTCCTCTCTCGTTACGGAACTTGAAAGAACTTGGAAACATCAATGCTACTCACCTGAAACAAGAAGAAAATACACCATTAGAATAGAACAAAACGATAAATCATCTTCATAAACGAGACTTAATAACGCCGGGTAAATACCAAGAGTTGCGGTCAGTGAAGCATCAGCAACAATGGAACGAACCTTGACCGGACGTAAATAAACCCAAATGTCACAGAATGCGACTGCTAACTCGATTAGGTGACGTCCCAATAATGTTAGATACGATGCAGTAAAAAGGATAAAGAGCGATATAACTAGTCCATTACACTTTTATGTGAGTACGTTATATAATTTATTAACGGGTTTTCTAAAAGGAACGTAGAGGAAAAATGTAGTGCAAAACAAAAAATTTTAGCAAGCAGCAACGTCATTTTGATAGCAAACATTCGTAATCACTGTAATTACATAACTCTGTACAAACATGTCTTAAGCCGAAAAAGCTGATTTTACTTTTAATATTTTAATTCTAGATTTGGAATATTATTACAGTGTTCAAGAACTCTTTCTCTTTCTTTAACGCATGTGTTAAATATTAGGAATTTTTGATATTAATTGATATTCTTGTTCTTTCTTTCTGTTCTCTTGTTCTTTCTCTCAAAATTTCACCGATAATTTGATGAAAATGAAAAAAATCGGGATATACAAATACTGTTAAGAAGTTACGTTTTTATTATTTATCTTATTCGAGGAATAAATTGAAATGAATCATCGGTCATTCAGATATTGGCCGAGTTACAGCAATTTGAAGCTAGCGTGGTAGTGAATTTTCAAACGAATTCACCGGATTCTGAGAATATCGGGAAAACGACATGAACATGGGTCTATAAATGCGAGAGTGCCGAGTTGCGCGGAGTTATTATTATTGTTGACAGCGGGCTAGCGCCATAGAAGCGAAACCGTGCGGCGGCTCAGAGTGTTATTGTGTTATATCTGTGTTCCAGAGTGTTATTGTGTTATATGTGTGTTCCAGCGTGTGTTAGCGTCCAGTAAATCAAGAAAGTACCTATCGACGTGTGAGAAGTGATTTGTAGTAATCACAGCGATTCAAACCAGTGAACTAGGATTTCAAGATACGTTTAGAAGATTGTGTCAATCGCGAAACACGAAATTAAGTGTGAATTTATGAATGCTGCTCCGATTAAATTCACGTCCAGTGATTTTGCGTAGTAAATTAAAGTTTAAATTGTTTTTTAGTGTTTCCCACAGGCACGATCCCGTGACAACATAATTTATCGGTATTGTTGACAGTGTGGGCCAATACAAAATCTAAAAGTGGATGATACAACAGTGATGAGATACAAAAATTTCGGCCGAGGCGGCTGGAGATACAAGATACATACTTTATTGGCTCTCCCGACGACCCTTCAACTTTTATCACGTCTTCTGTTATACTATGAAAAGTATTTTATTATTTAAGTCCGTTTACTTTTGCCGGGAAAGAACAATATATCGCGCGACAAGGGTGGACCGAGTACCGCCTTCAAGAGGGCTCGGGTCAAACATCTGCTGGAGGGAGATAAAGCACGGGCGATGTGACGAGGGTGCGCGAGACAGGGATGGGGATGGGGAGCGACAGTGGGCGAAGAAAAATCCAAATTCGCTTTTGTAAAAACAAAGAAGACTAAACTAATAAACTAAATTAAGACTAGATTTTTTTTATTTACAAAGCTGTGAGTTCACATTATTGTGATTGTACTGTCAGCCCAGTTTTATATACAGCGAATTTACACTGTCATTATTTGTTAATTTACAAAATAATTTAATCTATTCAAATAAAATATTTTACGGTACTTTTCATTTATAGCATATTTTAATTTTTAAAAATACAGTTATTTTATTTGTCGGTTATTATAATCAAAATACTTTTAATAGTGTGATCGCAGTAACCGGCACACCCAGAGTGCGTTTTTGTCGAACATAATATTTATGTCTATCTAGTGATGCAATACGTTATCACGTAAACGTTCCTACTTTATTCAAACCACGCTAAGAGTCTATAAAAAAGTACTAACTTGTTGTCTCCTGGAACGAGGTCTTGAACCGTCTAAACCATTAAACCTACAAGCTACCATTTTAAGTATGTACCTGAAATACGCGTGATATAATAATCACAGTAACCTTCGCCAATTGTTGAAGGTACAGCCAGGTATTGTTCTTTATATAAGTTTTTTATTATGAGTAATAGCTCCCACATCGGCCCTCCACTTTTGCCATCCACGTTTGGCATTTTTTAACGCCAAAGTGGCCGTGCTCACCGTCTTGCTGGCATCCGCGTGAATGCGAGCGGGACGGGGAGGCGATGCAGAATAGTAAAATCAAACTAAACTTAAATAGCCGTTTATTATAACACATGAGGCGATGATCACAGTAACCGACATCCATTGTTTTGGGCACGGGCGAAGTGTCATTATCATTATTGTCGTTTCACCATAGAAACTGCGATGTGCGGTTATGAATCGTGTTTATCCCACCAACATACAACTAAGTAGGGAGTGTCGCAGTGTTGTAGAGACGTGAATTCATGTCGCATTCGTCGAATTATTAACAGGACGTGCTGCGCATTTCATTCATAATTAAGATGTGTAACGCGATTATCAAAACACATGACATACATAGTGTAACAATATATACGAACACAAAATATATAAAATCAGATACACGTTAAACGTACAGCGAATATTAATCATCTACGTACGGTTTTAAAATACAAAATATAGAATTTTATTTTTAACTAACTGTAACCCGCCAAAAGTGACGTACTTTTACATGTCGGTTCCTAAAGAATAAGTATGACAAAATTTGACAGACAGACGGACGAAAGGACAGACGGACAGACAGCGAAATTATTATGTTTGAAAAGAGAAAACGCTTTAATATTATTGAAAGATTTGGCAGATACTTCCTGGTGCAACATTATAATTTTTTTTTTTTTACTTTACCTTGTAATACACACACAATATGAGTTATTAAATTACTTAGTTATTAATTAATTACAGTTATTATCTATACCTGATGACGAAAGGGACTGCTCCTCTCGAAACTATAGTAGTAATTTAATAACTCATATTGTGTGTGTGTATTACAAAGTAAAACGAAACATATTTTAAAAGAAAACGCTTTGTTTAAAACCACTATTCATTGAATAATCGACATGCTTTGGGGCTAATGGCACCAATGTATACTAACGAAAGAACAATGTTGATTATTCAACTAAATAATGGTTTTAAAGATAGTGTTTCCTCTTTATTAACACAATTATATTTTCTATTTAGCATCAAAAACACATTAAATAGTTTTACATTTGAATGCCGTGGAAATGTGGAGCAATTTGAATATGTAAATATTAAAATTGATATAATAAATTACATTATACATATTATATCTAGGAGACGAGTTGGTATATACAGGTTTATTTGGAAAACATTGAATATATAATCAAGGCAGAAATATAGTTCTGCGAGGTTATTAATGTTTTCCAAATAACCCTGTATATGAATATTTAGCGTAGACCATTTTGAATCTCGGTGCCAATATGACAATCAAAAGAAAAGCTTCCACAATACGTTTCATCTGGAAAGCGCGATAAAGACGTACAAATGTAAATAAACACGACAAGACGCCTCCAATAATAAAGCTGTTTCTCATATTCACGGTCTACGTCACGCCGAATTCCATCAGTTTTATTAAATGCGAACCGCTGTACCAGCATGTGGAAAAGAAACGTGTCTGGCCTCTGGTGGAATATTTCATACATATATCAGTGCTGCAGGGAGCTTCCGGTGGTGGAAGTGTGTGGAGCCCGAAATAGAACTCGAACATGCTGGATATTATCATAAAACTCGCGCCGCGGGACCGGCGAGGGGCCTGTACCGACACCGCACACTGGAAACATCAATATGCCACGAATACTCGCACACAGAAACGTGAAATATCCGCGAGATTCCTTACCTCGAAAATTTCATTGTTTTAGAAAGTACGACGAACCACAACGGCTACAAGACGTGATCAAATTGTCACATTTTTACAAATTGTCAAGTTTTCAAGAGAGAGGAACACATTTTTTCTAAATGTAACAAGCAAACACAATTCTAACAATCGTGTAAATGGCATTTACCAAGATGGGTCGATTTTGACATTAAACTCATTTATTTATTTATGCGGCCTTTACATGAAGAAATTTAGGGCTTTTACATGAATATTTTTTTTACGCTACAACATGTCAAGAGGACCGATCACAGAAGCGAAACACATATCAAAACACCCAGGTATGAGTAAATCACATAGATTAATTGTGACCTCACCGGGAATCGAATCCGGAACCCTCAGTGTGAGAAGTCAGTGCTATACCCATAATCCAATACAGATGTCACTAGTGACATCTGTATTGGATTATGGGAATGAAAAAACTTCGATTTTCAGGTAGCAGTAATAAAAATACAACTCACAAGGTAAAACATATATACAACTTCCAAAAATTTGATAGATGTGGTAGTCTATCATGGGTGGAAATGGTGGATACGATAGGTCGTAAGCCCTATGAGCGCCCAAAGACTTCCATACCTACTTTCCCACATAAAAATATGGCTTCATCTCTATGAGACATCTATAATATACCTTGATTATCATTTCAGGTCATTTCCTATAGTTCTTGCGATTTTTTTCTTGATGTTACAGATAGAGCCGTTTATTCTGAATAAATCTGCATATTTATGGATAGATTTTTTGTGTTATAAATCTATCGAATCCCTCATTCTTTGGGGTCTGTATTAACCATAAAATATTTGGGTATCATAAATGATACATTTTAAAGATGAAAAATTGAAGTTGCAAGGTCTTGAAATGTTAATATGTATTTTTTTAGTTCTTCTCAATTTTGAATATTGTTTTTATAGGACGTAGTAAGGTTGAGTCATGCCATTTTCATATAAAATTCATAATATCCTTCTGAAAATTTTGCCCATCGCAAATAGCCCGTTATGCACGAGGGGCGTAAAATGTTTTAAATCTCTCAAATATAAACTTTATTCCTTTTAAAAGACAAGATGTTTGATTATTCACTCTTTTCACAAATACCCCGACTCTTTGAAATGGCAATTCGTGCATGTGTGTACATCGTAAAAATTTATTTTATGAGGAATAAAATACAAATCTCTCACTTGGACACGGCTGATCAATAAAAGAATAAGGCTTACAAAGACGCATTCGTTCAATAGTAGTCGAAGCCATCCGTGATTCAATACGGGAATGAATGGGGTTTTATATAAATAAATAATATGAACTTCACCAGCAGCTGCAACAGTCGTAACATAAACACTTAAAGAAGCTAATATTGGAAGAAGCTTTATTTGATATCTTCTATATTCTGAGATCAACATTTCTACGTGGATATTTTATAAATGCACTCTTGTGCACTGACGATACACGAATGTAAATAAATGAATAAATAGTAACATTGATACTTTCGTGTCTTTTTTACGTATATGTAAATCTATTTAATATCTAATTTTAATTTACGTACATTTTATATTTACAGAGAACAAGAAACGTAGTTTGAAGACACTAATGAAACCGTAAATTGCCCAGTCTGGTGTAAGTGGGGCTTTGCCGCGGCAAATTGTCGCGAATCGTAACATAATATATTTTTTGTTTAATATAATTGACGAAAATTGTGAGTTGGACAGCTCTTTTAAGCAAAAATAGTCAAGCGACACAAAATAATAATAAATGCTGATTTTCTGTACCTACATCTCGGTAAGTACCAATATTATGTAAGTTTAATAACTAAAATCGACGGAAAAACGAACATTTCTAATATTCATTATTGTTTAGCTTGGCTTCTATATCATCCATGTTTATTATGGACAGTGTTATTATTAAATTCATTTCTTATATATTTCAATTTCTTATTTAATATTTTAACTTTTTTTTAACTAACTTTAATCTAGCGAATTATTTTCGGTTAATTATTATATTACTTTAGTGAACTATATTCATTATTCTAGGTTATGTTAGGTAGGGTTATATTGTGTTTTTGGTGTGTGATTAATTTGATTTTTTGGGATTTTTAACTTTAGGATTATTTTGGATTGTTGCGAGATTTGCGATTTTGTAATTCTTTTGATCCACGGGTTAGTGAACTTTGTGGGGTTTGTGATTTTTGGCAAGCAAATAACATTACTTTCTTACATATTTCTATTTATTATTTAAAAATTTTACGTTACTACAGGCCGCGATGCCCAATTACTCTAGCGAAACACATTTCAAAAACATCTAGACGTAATACATAGATATATTAACCTCATCAAGAATAAATCCCGGAATAACTGGTTGGGAAGCCAATATCATGTCCACTGAAGTACAAGGATACAAATTATCAACAGATCGTTAATGATCCTAATAAATGATCCTACATGTCTGCAATATGCTAAAGAAACAGCAATAAAATATTTAACCATTGAAAATAACGCAGCATAAATTTGTAGAGACAAGACCTTAAGAAATAAACATAAGACGAAATGTACATAATACAATATTTTGTTTGTAGACCTTAAAATCACTGTACGCGATTGTTGCATCGTGCACGGCTGTCAATTATCATGTATTAAAACGTTTTTGCCTTTGACCCTTGTGAAAGGAATGAAAACCGAATGTATGAATTCAATTTACTCACGACCCGAGTGTGCGACAACAACTGAAGAAATATCCAAGTAAATACACATTTTGCGAAAAAGGGCGAATAAATGATTTTTATCAGTTTCTGTACTCCAAGAAAGGCGAAATGCAAACAGAATGAAAAGCGAAAAGGCGACGATGAAACTGGGCGGTAAATATTGGTTAAGAGGGAAATCATGATACATAAAGACACCAACATATATACAACGCAATAATAAAAGTTTATTAAAGAAAAGTCCATGTAACAGGAATAATTAAAGATAAGTTATTAAATAAAATAATTCCCATATTTTGAAAATGACAAAAGGGCTATCGGAGTAAAATAACATATTTATCTCGCAGTTTTATCAGAATCCAACAAAGGTTGTATATTTTTTCGTAAATTATAAGTAACAATTAAAAATGTGACATAAAATGCTATAAGAGAGGTCTCCTCAAATGTCTGCAGGCCTCCAATAAAAATTAAATCGTATTACTTTTCTGCACTTCAAAATTATTTTTTATTGTTCAAAATTTAATTAATTAGATATGCAATTTTCATTTATAATATCGTTTTTCTATTATATAATGTCAAAGCTCTCCCATAATTTCAATCTTTCTTGGGGATATACAAAATGAACGGTTTTAACATTGAGTTGTACATAAAAATTGTACGACTCTAATGGAAAACAATTGTGCTTTTACGATGGAAATTATCGCGGAAAAGCTTTTTTTACTCTGCAATCTATTGTGAAAACATGGTACAACGAAAAATGTCGAATAATGTTGAAAACAGTTAAAGCCAGTCTGAAATAAATAAACATATATTTAATATTCACAACCGCATCTGACATATTTTTCCTTGCACGCGTGTATAAGATTGACGAGGTAAGAAATCGCCTTGCTAAAGGTCGGAAATCTGATATCGGCGAGTATGCGAATATCAAGAAAATGACGCTAACTCTGATAAAGGTCTTGTAAATGGATGAAAATAAACTGGGTGCTGCAAATCGAGTATTAGAAAAGCAAGCAGCGATGCCAGTATCGCCGGAATCAAATAAAAAAACTGATATCCCGGCATCCAGAAAAGCTTCTAGAAAGGTAAAGAATGCCGGGAGCCGCTGACACCCGACGCGGGAATGTCGAGTGTGTACAATATCACCTTCGAGAAATTTCTCTTTTATTTGCATTCTTCGGCCAAAAGCGCAGTATTCAAATAATATTTCGCGGTGCAAATGCATTCGTCGCACAGTTTTGTTCGGCGGAGGAGGCGGCCATATTGAAAAGGCATAAAACGGTGAATAAACACGATGCCCACCCGAAGACGTACGGAGATGGTCACAAACCATTATCCACGCTTGTACTTTAGACGGAATTAATGCGCCAATGTGCTGTAACGCATGCATTTAAATGCGCACTTATATAAACATAAGGATCGTCAATATATATTTTATAAGGCGCTTAGAATATTTTAATGCATGATCACTTTTTCATACTGTTCAGTAATTCGGAATAAAATACTAGAAATATATGATTCATGTGTCACATCTTATTTTAAAATTATTTTTTAGACAGCGGTGAAGCAACTTTTCAATTTATTTGATAAAATGATTAATGATGGAAAGCTAGTATCCAAAATATTGGACTTCCGTGGATCCTTAAAGCAGCCATGTTCAAAAATGTTGGCTTGCGATCGCGCGTAAAAAATCTTTTATGTATTTAAAAGATTTATAAACAAAACTGATAACAATTAAAATAAACGAAAAAATTGATCAGGTTGTCTATTTATTTATCTATGACAAACAATTATTATCTTTGTACACTTACGTAGAAAATAATGTAATTACAGTAAATTCTCGATTACGCATTAAAATGTGGGGCGAGCGGGTGGGTACAATAACAGCATGATTATAAACTAGCTATAACCCGTCAATAATGACGTAATTTTACCTGTCTGAACTTCAGTTTTACATTAATTAATAGCTTTTATGTCCTGGCGGTACACAAATCAAAATCTCTTTTACAAAGTTTGTGCAAGTTTTCTCAAAAATTCACTATGATATTTGTACCTCTTTCCATTAATTATAAAAGAAAGACAATCGAATTAGTATGTGTAAGCCGTATTTAAGAAGCACATCTTTTCGTTGTGTTGGTGTTCATAGCCGTTTATACAACACAACGAAATAATGTGCGTCTTACAGAAAACTTACACATACTAATTCGATTTTCTTTCTTAAATGGAAAGAGGTCTATTTAGTATTATTATATTCATAGACGGCATTGTTAGATAGAGAATTATGTATTTTGAAAATGTGATTCGAAATACAATTCTACGTACAAGACGTGTGATTGTGGGTCACTGACACTGATACAAACCCACAACTTGTCCAATTGCATGTACACGTAGTAAAACAAAACCTGCAGTAAATTAAAAAGCCTCCATAATTTTACGAATTTTGTGACTCTCGGCTCATCGTACAAGCCGTAAATATCTCGACTGTAATCCCTGTCCACTGTCTTTTTCTTTGAAAATTCTCCTGAGAATCCTTTCTTCAGATGCGTGTGATGTTGCTTCATCTTTTCACGTTAGAGTACAAATAATTAAAGATCAATACAATATAGACATATTCTTACGTTCAAATGACTTAGCATCTAAGAAAATTACACAATATCCCGGTAAGATATTAATGTATTTATTGCATGATAAATAATGATACCGACGAGGTTGTTGAGAAGCGAACAAATGAATCATAAATCACTATAATTTGTCAAGCCGTTGGTGTTCCAAGATACTGCTGCGAATCATTCGAAAATGGTTAGCGCAGAATGGAGATTGTAAACGATCTTCAAGATTTCCACGATGTATAACATAATTACATGGTTCGCTTCTTTGATGGTTTAATATACGGAAGAATACCTAATAAACAAAACACGACTACTGAAGAAACCTACAGTATATTTATATATAATAAAGATAAAAAATTACAGGCTATTAAAAAAAATGAGCTGCATTAGAATTCTACCGAAATTCATAGAATTAAGAAGTAGATCAATTAAAAATTACATACCGTATTAGCCCGAATTTCACTTACAAAATTGAAACATAACTGTGTGAGAAACACGGAAATTTAGTATCGCAAAAAAACAATTTTATTCAGAACGGCTATTACAGTTTACTGCTGAACAGAACTGCTATTATAATTAATATTATATGTGGGGTATAAAAGCAAAGGCAGCAATATCCAAAAATATTTCTATGCAGTCATCGAGAATTACTAATTTATAATGTACTAAATTCAAAATTTTATAGAAAATATAGCCGGTAAATTTATCGGAAACATAATTTTGGAAGGGATAGAGACATAAAATCTAGAATTCAGTACATTTTAAATTATTAATCCTCGGTGACTGCGTTCAAAATATATTTTGATTTTTTGGATATTGCTGCCTTTATTTCTATAACCTACATATATCATAGCATAGTGACAAATTAAAATCTTATATTTATACATTTTTACAACATACGAGCTTTTTAAGTTTTATAAAATCATGTACATGTCAACCGCTGACAACTCTTGATACGATCACCAGATTCTATTATCATATGTCTTCTTCTTTTATGTGAAGCCATTGCTTGTGCAAATGAGAGAGAAATATAGATTTTTCCATCAGTCATACAAAACCTCTTGGCGGTGGACAGATTGGTAAAAAAATCACTATAATAGGTAAGTCACTACTAAACTTAGTACATAATCAATATATTGTGGAACTGGCACACTGGGAGTTTTTATATAATGCATTTATTTATTTTATTTGGATGTATACAAAACATATATGCAGAAATTAGTACACATAATTCCCATGGTATTATTTCATAGTTTACAAGATCACACTAGATGTAATTTACAAGATCACACTAGATGTAATTCATCACAAAGTCACCTTTATTTTCAATGTACGAAACGCTGGTTTCGAATAATAATAAATATTGGGTTGCTTCGCTGAATGAAACTGGTACTATTTTGTAGAAGTGAAGAGGCCATTCAAATCATGATTATTTGTTAGGAGTTCGAAGAAAGGAAGGAATGATATTTTATTACATTTATTTTTCACATTTTTAAAATGCGCATCTTACAAAAAAGCTCCTTAGCATTGCACTTTGTGTAGGTAGATGATACTCGTATATGGTACAGATGAATTATTCAAAAAATTAAAAAAGTAGATACGTATAAGTACTTACTGAATTCATATATTAAATGTCGAAAATGTGAATTTCTAAAAGCGTCAAAACATAGTTTTTTGGGCATTGAACAAAATACGCAGTCACCATGGTAACGAGTACGACGTATTTTTAATAATGGTATTTTTTGACCGGTGACGCAACCAACACAAAACTTATTTGAGATTTGTACCTGACTGTGTCTATGATTTTTTTTAAATAGGGATACGAACACGGAATATGTGTCACATCAATATTCTTACTGTTTTCAAACTAAGCTAAACGCTTTTGCTATGAAAACAGGACTGACTTGCTGGTCTGGAGTGAGATTTGAACCTTTGGATCACGAGTAGAGACTCCTAACCACAAGACCAAGGAACTCTTTTGGTGGTCGATTTTTCGTAGTTCGGCGGAAAACCATCAGTACTAGACAACAGTTATCTCAGTTACGTACCATCGGTATAATCAAAAACAAATCTTATATAACTAACTGTACTGTTATTTTATTGAAAACTTTTTCGTCACAGATTTTTCTATTACAATTTTTTTAGCGGGGGGGGGGGACGAGATGAAATGTTTCCACACCAATAATAAGAAACATTACCGCGAGACACGCGCACATTTTGTTATTTTATCTCAACCGCAAGACAACCGTTGGACCCAAAATCATTAAATAAAACAGATCCCTTGATTGGAGCACTCCGTACCCTTTTACGGTCACAGCCACTGTTTCGAAAATGACCTCACTTCACGGACCTCATTTAATTTTGGCATCCTTGTAAAAGGACACGGGACTTAATTCAGGAGGTATGTTTTCAATTTGCCATCTCCGCCTCAATGCTCGATTACACGATAATTTCACGCAATCACGGGCGGGCGGCGCACTGCGATCAAATAGTACCAAGGGTAACTAGACAAAACGATCAATTTCATTTCATAATTCTCATTGAAATGTATGTATCTATTGTACTAATAGTAATAAAAACAAACCATATTTTAACACTCGAATATTCACTCAAGTGTGTGTTTACCGCCGTCTTGGGAGCGTCCATAAAACGTGGCCTGATCGGATGGAAAAGGGGTTGGTAAAACGCCACGCTGGATTATGTGAGGGGCGGGAAGGGGGGTCAGAGTCATGATAGCTACGTAATTCTTTCATTTTTTTATTTGGCACAATCAATACGGTACAGAATATGCGATCGATAAATTTGCACAAATTAGTTTGCACATAATCAATAATTTGAAAATAGTTTTGGTAAGAGAAAACAGCACAAAATGTCTTCTGGAATTAATAGGAAAAAACTACGTTCCACTCGGGTGGGGATGGAGGGGTTCAAAAGAGTTCAAAATGGAACCACGTGGTTTATTTATTCTCCCATAGACATGGCAACTCTGCGAATTGGTGGCTGTCTCCGATCGGACACTCGGATCAATTTAGCCGAAGACAGCACGAAGTGCGGACGCGAGTGTATATATACATACTAAAAATTATTTTATTAACTATGGATATAACCGTGTAAGGTATGTATATACATAAAATAAAATGAAATTTGATAATACTAGTATTTTTCGTCTTAAATTGTTTACCTAGTACCTATCCTTTTTTACATATTTCAAATGGCATGCTCTTTAACACTTAAGCTTTAGTAGAAGATAATTGTATTTTTGTAGAGAGTGGGTGAACATTTTTAACGTATACGTAGAGTCTAATATAAATAATGTAAAATATTTAATGTGTATTTTTTACCGTACTAAAGTAAGCTGAATGGGCAGAGTTACGAATGCAGATGTAATGGTTCGGATGAATAAAGAAAAATAAATAACTAAAACAATAAAAATCCAAAAAGACATCCAGAGAAGCATTAGATCTTGCAGAGAAAGATTATAGGAATTCAAGGCCCTGGAAGAAGGAGAAGAAACCTAAGACAGTGGTTTGGCTGTAGAGTTATTCCGCGCCGTTGAACGGACAGGGCACAAGGAGAAGGACGTGCAAAAATAATTTTGTATGAGTATGACATTAAAATTGATCGCAGTGCGGCGGTGTACCTGGTGCGGCCGATAGCTGGTCTCCAAATATGGGAGGACCGCTTCGCTCCGGGCCGGCTTTCCTGTAAATTCCTCCGCCAGACGGTGCCAAACACGACCCAGCATCTTGCACCGCGGCAAAATGCGCAATTTCGGACACCACTTGCAAAAATTCGCGAAGGCGTCGACGAATTCCTTTTTGCGAAAGAATGATGATGATTTCAAATCGATTTGTTTTGTAAACGGGGAATAAAGCAACCGAAATTATGGGACCATGAGGATACTGTGTCAAGGGATCGCAGGCTTTTTGTGTGCCGACGACAGATGTGGCGTGTTTTTAAAACAAAATCGCTCAATTACATCTACGCGATACAGACGCTTTTTTTTAAATACCGGTATTTTTTGATATCTTGTTTTCTAATTCCGGTGTCTAGAGTTTAGAATAATATAACAGTATTTATAAGGCGTCCGCAGTAGATACGGAATGACCAAGAAATGCTGAGAATTGGTCCCATTATAAGTCTCAACAATCAAAGAGTTTTCACAGGACGACGTATGAACGTGGCTATTATTTATTGTTAGGACAGATGACTGGCGCTCCATCTTCGAGAAAATATATTTAGAAATATAGTGTGTTTTATATAGAAGTACAGAACTTTAAAATTAAATACAACACACAAAAATCGTGGTAAATGTCATTATATTGGCTTATTGGAAAGATAAGGTTATGCGATTCGAGTTTACATATGGTACTACGATAATTTGGTATACACCACTAATATTTCATTATTCAACATGAATAAACACTTCTACATGTTACGGGAACAAAGTTTCCTTCCTCGGGAGTATACAACTTATATATAAATTAAATTAACATTATATAGGCTTAAAATTAACAGGGGGGGTGAAATGCAGGAGTAAATAGAAGTAGGGGGGGGTGTGGAGGAATAATTAAGTGGTTGATTATGTCAGCGTTGTTTTTTTTTAATAATTGGTAAAATGTTAAGAATTATGTTACATATGGTACCTACTACGATTTTCTAAACAATATTACAGTTTGCAACGTTGTTCAAGTGTATACGCGCTTGACATGGCAAACCAAACTGAGCACAAATCAGCTGTCAGCTATCAAATTGACTGACCGACATCCTATTTTTAAACACTAATGGCATACACATATTTTTCCAATGAATCCAATAAATGCCAGGGCCATTACCACAATTTTAACGTGTTTTATTTGATTTTAAAGTTTTAAACCTCTAAAATAACACCAGTTATTTATCCATGTGCTGATATTGAAAAAACCGTATTTGCGGTACTTGAATTCCAGTAATACATGCAATAAATCAGCCGGTGCTCCGAAATTCATGACCTAATTACAAGGAAATCCCATCAGGAAAGATGACCCCGCCCGTATGACTTAGTATCTGAGTACTAAAATCGATGTTCTAATTCATTTAGTACGTACGGTTCGTGTAGTTTATGCATTGATATACTTGTATAACGATCGCGTCATTTAATCGAATTAACACTGAACAACACAATAAATATTTGGCTAGCTCGCAGAAACACAGAGACTACATTCACGGTGAAAAAGCTCAGTGCGAGACTATTAATAACAAAGTGATATACTAGCGGTCCTAACCCGGTATTGGCCGGAATACAAATTTAGTTAAATCTAATATACCTGGGGGTCTGGGGGGAGGTGGGTGCTTTTGTTTTGTGCAGCCCGTAAATAATAACGATGTAAACGAAATACGGTCCTTGCAGAGGGAAAAGGGTACCCATGTTTTGAGCAGGATCCTAAAGAATTATGCAAAACTCGGAACGAATGGCATTCAACACAAAAAAAAATTGAGTGAGGGGTAGGATGGCCTGGAATAAGGGGAAAGGTGTCTATGTTTTGTTTAAGGTCCTAAAGAGTAACCATCGGAATGAATAGCGAATCAATATAAAACACATTTATATCGGATATAGAGTGTGGGTGACCAAGGCGAAGGGGATATAATTTGAGCAGTTTTCTAAAGAGCAACATGGTAGACGCAAAACATGGTGGAATTGTATAGAGAATACACAAAATAAGTCCTATCTATAAATTCATTGGTATTTAAAATAAAAAATACAATTAAAAAATGTGACAGCTCGGCTTCTACTCCACTGGTTAAGACGATGAAAAAAAAACTTAAAAGAATTCAGATAAAAACGCAAAACGCCCATATAAAGCAGTATGTATGACGCAGTAATAAAAGTTAATGAAAGACTATTCAAGTTGTCATATAAATAAGATGTAAGATGTAATATTAAACGGAGAGTTTAATAAAACAATACCCGTACGAAAAAAGTGACAGATACGCTCAACAGTAAAAAGAACGAAATTACACCAGTCGTGGTTGAAAATTGCGAAACAGCGAAATTGTTCATTTGTTGAATGTCGAGTAATTCAAACATGGTTTAGTCAAAGCAATTTATCGCAACATCAGATTATATCTATATGTAAAATGTCAATTGGTGTTCAAATAAACGTGGTTTGAGCAACTTATTTGCCTGTGATCTTTATTATCTTCAAAATTTATTTTAATTTTTACTCCCTTTATATTAATTAACTCGTGGCGTCTGCTTGTCTTCTTGTCTGACGAAAAAACTTTGGATCCATTTTAAACCCCTTTCCCGTGATCCAATCGAGCTGAAACTTTGCAAGCAGACTCGTGGCGACGATCAAGAAGATCTATCAAATTTTCCTTAAAAAAAATTAATACATTTTTGGATTTTTCAAATTTTGAATGGTTTTTTCATACAACTTATTAAGTTGTATGAAAATATTTCAACGCTGCAATGGTAGACGCGAAACCTGATTATAGTATAACTTTGGATTTTTGGAAATTTATTACTCCCTTTCGTAGCGTCGCCCGATCGAAGCCCAACGCGTAGGTTAAGCGAAAAAAAATGTTTTAACTAGTAAATGAGAAAGGGAGTATAATAAAAACTTGGTTTTTATGGGTTACTTTTTTATGATTTAGATTGTTGTTATTCTTTTATTAGTAGAAATGTCCATAGATTCAGTAGGAATTCTTCATAGTTATATAAAATACATACATAACTTACACTGCATGTATTATATTGCACGGTAAATATTGAAACGCGTTACGCGCTCGTCACTACCGGGACAAGCGCCTGGTATACATAAGGATGGAAAAAGAGACACCGACAAATAACCTATGTGAAAAATTCTGTGCATTTTCGAAAGCATGAATGAGAATCCTATGTGGGAACCGACAAAGTCATTTTAAAACTTTTTGAAGTGATAGTCAAATTACTTAATTTATTAATTTAATCGCAATGATAATCAAATTTAACATATATTATTGTTTATAATAGTTATACGATAGGGAAACTTTACGTTAATTCAAAAGAAAAAATTACGAGCTTAGCAATTATGGTATTTATAAACTTAGTTGTAAAGATTGTACTGCCTTTAAATATTGGGAAAAGAGATCGAAATTTTATCACTAGAATCAAAAAGCATATTAGATGTTCAAATTTAAGAATCCTTTTAAAACCGAATAATTTAATGGAGAAAAGATATCGATTTAATTAGTTTTTTGTCATCCTGAACACGGAAATTATTGTTTCCGAAACCAGTTTGATAAATATATAAGCTCAAATAGTTACAGTCAAAAATAAAGTAGATATTTTGATGAGACGAGGTAATTTTTGTAACCTATAAGGGATGTCCAGCCCCAAAAGTAAAGTGTACTTCAATCGACAAAATGTTTTTCTTTGTAGTTAATTCTGGGAAGTAGTCTCACTTCGATCGATTTAGATTTTTATTTTTTCTCTCGTGAGGGGAGGAAACTGTTGCCCAACTACGTGCGCCAAATTACCATGGGGTGCATACTGATACATTCAGTCCGGCACATGTACGTCCCCTGAAGATGCTCGCCGTCTGAGGAAGCAAATAATCAATAGGGGGAGGACTAATGCACGCTCCCTTCGGAGGAAAGTTTCCACTGATTCAGCGCAGCCCCAGCGCTACTACAGTTCGTGTGCAAAGTCACATTTCGCGTATGCAGTCCTGGTAATAAAATGAAGGAAATTAATGCAGCGCTCAGAAATATAGTAGATAAGTTTTCGTAGTCTACGGCGAAGAAGAACTTATCAAACTGATTGCACTTTATGATCTTGTTGATATTGAATACGGTTTTAATTTAATTAAATTATTTGAACGTAATCCTTTATTATATTGCTTTAAAATGTACGGATGATAGTAGCGCACGTTGTCTTCATCGCCATTAAGAAAACATACTTAAATAACGAATCAATCCAATGGAACCGTATGTAGATTATTTTCTTGCTGGCAAGTACATTGACCATCTCTTAAAAATGGTATGTATTGATACACAAAGAATTAGGTTAAAACTATCAAAACTGATATCTCTCGATTAGGTATCATATAAAAAGAATTGCTTTAAATCACTCATTCAAACTCAGGTTTGACGTTTAAGCATTATTTTTATTATTATTAATTTTAAATAGAGATGCGAACAAAAAATATGTGTCGCATTCATATTTAAATATTTTCAAAATTTGCTTGTGCTTGAAAAATAGGACTAACTTGCTGGTGTCCTGAAATGGGGCTCAAACCACCGACCATTGGATCACTAGGCGGGTCATAACCACTCTACCTAACCTAACCTTACCTAACCTAATCTAACCTAACCTAACCACTCTACCAACATGCTACTCAAATTTCAAAGACTCTCACTATGAAAAATAGAAGTGCTATATCGTGAATAACGTGATAAACCGGAAGACACATTTACCTAAATTTTTGGAAGAACATTTCATTTTCATGTCCGCAATTGTATATTGCGGCTAAAGAAATCAGTATAAGAGAAAAGTTTGACGTTTTAAAATTGGTAAATGAAAACATATTATTGAAACAAATAAAAAGAATTTTATTGTTTTTGACACTTGGAATTGCGAGACGACAGTGGAATGTTTGTCTAGAGAAGTTCACTACGGGACACAACGGGAAATTTGCCAGAAAAGATAAGATGCCCTGTGCGGAGATCGATCAAATGGAAAAAAACAGTTGCATCTACATTGCACGAAGCAACCCATTAAGATGGGTTGCTTCGTACAGAAGACCATAAAACCTGAAAAGTCTTTATCAGGATATCATGAAGATATTTTTAACTCTTAGGAATACAATTGAGAAGGAGTTTGTTGTTGTTGTTGTGAAATATTCTTAAAATAAATAATTACAAACCAAGAAATAAATTTTTATATTTACCGAGTTCTGCTTCTTACATTCTTTCCATTTAGGACCCTCCCCCTGGCTACCCTTCCCACAATATAAATGTGTTTAATATTATTCTATCCAAATTTTTCACAGTAGCATTCTAGGACTCTACATAAAATATACCGTCCCACCCCCTGGATATCTATCACCATTACATCATTACTCTGTATCCCCCCTCCCCCTGGCCACCCCACCACTACCCATCGGTACAAATGTGGATGAATTCCATTTCAAATTTTGCGTTGTTTTCTTTAGGACCCGAACGAAAATGTAGCCTCTATTTGGAGAAAAATTGACATATTATGTTATTATTCAAAGCCTGCGTAGAACAAAGGCACCCTCTACGCCGAAACTAATATTTTAAAGGGTTATACGGTTTTTATTGCTTTATCTAATAGTTTGAAGTTTGAAGAATAATTTGAGTCATCACTGAATCAAAAATTCAAAAAATTGATCGAGATAAAGCAATTTGAATTTCAGTATTCTTTTTTGTTTTTCTTGAAACTCTTTCCTCAGACTGATAAATAAATATTTCGAAAACTATTGGATAATATTATCATATCTTACTAATAATAATATTATCTACGACATAGCATGCGGTTTTTTGATAACATGCATCGTTAGCTTATAATGAATTTTTAGATTTAAGAAAAAAAAAATATTTTCAAACCGCTTTCATTTGCACAGAAAAAATCTATTTTAAGAAAAATTCGTGCAAATATACTGCATCATAGACATTTCATAATTTAACAAATAATTATCTGTTTCATTTCAGTCAAAACCTGGCGACACGATTATCTCCACGGAGAACAAATTTTGGGACAATACATTACCTGTCATTTTGAAATATTAATATTAGGTCCTTACATATGAAATTGGCGTTTAGTATGGGAGGAACATAAAGCCGATTTTTTTTTATTATAATATTTTTATTTAATCAAAGTATGTACCATTGCTATCTATGCACTTTTGCCATCTCATAGGTAGTTCATCGATCCCTTTACTAAAAAAACCATTCGGACGGGAATCAATAAAATCTTTGAAGGCGGTTTGGACTGCCCCATCGGAGTTGAATTTTTTCCTTTACAAGAAGTTATCCAAATTTCGAAAAAAATGGTAATCTGTTGGGGCAAGGTCCGGAGAGTACGGTGGATGTCTTAGACATTCCAATTGAAGCTCCCTAATTTGGTAGCCGTCTGTTGTGCAGTGTGTGGTCTAGCGTTATCATGAAGCAGCAGTGGCCTAGAGCGATTAACCAGCCTCGGTTGTTTAGCAGCTAGCTTTTCCATCATGGTTTGCAGTTGCTGACAATAGACATCTGCCGTAATCATATGGCCAGATTTAAGATTTAAAATCCCTTCAGTATTGTGCTGGTTGAGTAATGCAACGCAGCAGTCAACGCGCGTTTGTTGATTTGCTTCACTCAATTCGTGAGGTACCCACCTTTCAAGCTTTTTCACCTTACCAATTTGCTTCAAGTGGATTAAAACAGTTTTATCACTAACACCGCAGCCTGCATCTAACTCGGATGTGGTTTGCGATGGATCCGCTTCCACAATAGCCTTCAATTCTTCATTATCAACTTTGGTCTCCGGCCGTCCACGGGGCTTGTTCTGCAGGTCGAAATTTCCAGAACGAAAACGTTGGAACCAAAAACGCACCGTGTTTTCTTTAGCGGCACCGTCGCCATACACATCATTAATCCTTCGAGCCGTTTCTGCAGCACTGGTGCCACGGTGGAACTCGTACTCATAAATAACGCGATATTTCAAGTTTTTCATTTTGTAAACTGAGTGACGCAAAGAAAAAAACAATTGAGGAAAAAACAAATGAATTATAATTTTCAAAACACAAATACATGAGTAAATAGCTGTATAAATTTGGATTTGGAATTCCTAACCAAAGAGAAGATATTTGAGATCAAATTTGCCAGTACGGCAAAACATCAATTTCATATGTAAGGACCTAATAGTTATGCAAAAAAAAAGAATTCGCATGTATTTTTATGCCTTAAGGTGGTGATGACTCAAGACGCCTCAAGGCCGCTTAATATATTACTAAATCTGAATCCCGGGCAACGTCAGCTATCAACTATCCAAATTTCGAATGTCCGTCAGTCTGTCCGTAGGTCGCTAGAATTAGGCTGGAATTACAACAACAACACTGAAGATTACCAGCCCCTAATGAGGCCCAGGCGCCCGAGTGTGACACGTCAATCAGAGCGCAAGGGTCGTTATTAATTATTATTATGTGCCGTGAATTTTCATTGGTGTATATAGCTAGCGTATTACTGAATCTGAATTTCGGACAACAACGTAGGGTACGGACAGCTGGTAAGAAATAATGGCCGTTCATACATGTGTCGCATGTACATCAGAATGTCACGCTGATGTCATCAGTTAATTGGTTCATTGCAGCATCTGCCATTAACGACACAGCGGCTATGGGCGATGATTTCATTTGAAAAGCGTTCATGTCGAAACGCCAGAGAAGAAAACAAAAAACTCGGCCGCTGGCCGAATGGAGTAACGCGCCGCGCCGGCCGCAGTCATTTATCTCCGGCGCGGAACTGTCTGGAGCTGGAGTAGCGCCTCGGACAAAAATAAAAATCTCGGTAAAAGTCGGTAAATAATTCCCTTAGACATAATCCTAATTGCCTTCTTCTTGCGAAACATTTCAGTATAAAAATGTTAAAATACAGGGTGTCTGGTAGCTAGTAGTAGCTAGCAAAGACCTCAGGAAGGTCTTCTTCGTTCAATTTGAATACAAAATATTCTTCACACTTTTTGACGAAATGTCCACAGTTACGCAGATAATCAACATCAAAGATTAATTTTTTTCAATATTTCGGCTTTAATTTTGTAAAACATTACACTATCATGAAAATAATTTATATAATGTATTGGGTATTAAAAATTCATTCGCTTTAATTCAATTCAAATGAAATTATCAAAACCATGCAGAAAGCATACAATTGAATTAATAAAAGCATTCTTATATACATCCAAATCTCGGAATACATCTTCGCATACAAGTTCGACGATTGTTGAGGCTCTTAACAAGGCATCTGGTAAATCTGGTCATGCCACGTCTTCCGCGGTCCTCTTCTCTTTCTGGTGTCGTCAACACACGTGTCATATACTCGTATAATATTTTTCTTACCATTCCTTCGTCATTCATTCGCTCAACATGCCCAAACCATCTGAGCGACCCTTTTTTGATTCTACTAACTATGTTAAGATCAGCCTTATATTCTTTCTTAATGTCTTCATTATTTACTCTATCACAAATGGATTTGCCATACATGCGTCTAAGTGATCTCATCTCCACCGCATTCAGTCTACTTTTGTTCCTCTTCTGCCGGCTCCAGGCTTCACTTCTGTACGCCAATATTGGTACCAAAATTGCTTTGTGTACGCTAGTCTTGTCTCGGTAGACATATTTCTATTAGAATAGTTATAAAAAAATACGCCATATATATGAGGTATAAAAGCAAAGACATAATTATCTAAAAAAATAAAAATAAAATGTTTTAAACGCAGTGACCGAGGATTACTAATTTAGAATATAATGATATATAGATTTTACGTATCTGTCTATCTTCCTATGAATTATATCCCTACTGAATTATAGATTTTATGCATCTTTCCTGTAAATATATAGGCTATATTTCATGTAAAATCTTGAATTTAGTACATTATAAATAAATTAATACTGCCCCTATTAGCATAAAAGCAGCTATTTGACAAAATAACTTTTTATTATCGTACACTTTTTATATTATTTACGAATTTTGTATAATAAAAAAATATCCAATTAATGTTTCCGTTAACGATAATGTATTTATAAAGTAATTTTTGATAACTATTTTACAAAACATTATGAACTAATTGAAATATATTGTAATTAATTAAAGTATACTGTCTTAGAATTAATAGTTTTTGTGAAAATTTTAAAAACAATACAACGTTTTTCGCACTCAAATAAATTTTACATCGTTTTTGCTCATTTTTCTTCATGCTTATGAGTGAAGAATAATCATCGATGACTGCATTAGCTTTTTTGGATATTTCTACCTTTGCTTTTATACCCCACGCACATGTTATTAAATCTGGTTTCGTTACGACCTGAGTTTTTCATTTACAATTTTTCCTCCACGTATTCCACTACATATTTCTTTCACAATGTGACATTGCGAACTAATTCGCGGTAGGGCCCCAATAACATACTGTGATTGCATGAGGCGTTCCTTACTTAAGTTTTGCCTTAAATAAAAGTAATGCAATTGAGGCGGCTGGCTATGTCCCTTTGGGGCTGATATCTCCCTGCAAGACGAACCGAACACGAACATCCTCCCCTACGATTTATTTTTAATTTCTTCCCTTCAGCTAGGGGGCGCACACCGTGATATACCGTTACAGGCGCGCTTATTGTCCTGCAGACATTTTACCACATCCCGCTTTCACGATAATTAGTAGGTGCTAAAGTCAAATTACTTACAAAGTCAACTGCCTTTCGGAATCTGAACCAACCCTCCCTTTATTAGTCAATTTCGAGGTCGGTAACGATCGGCGCATGCGAATAGCTCATTATGAGACAAATCAAAAAGCGTAGCTCTTCCTTGGTAGGATCTCCAAATAACCAACGTTTCTAATTGAAATACTATTGTACAGCCCAAAATATTGGTATTATTTTATAATATAAAAGCATGGACACTTGCCGACATGATAAGGCGATTTACATCATTTGAGATTTGAATGTATTATATATAATAATGTTTAAAATCAGCAGGATGGATAGAAAGAATGAAGATATTTCGGTTCGAATGAAAGAAAAATAATTATTGTCACGAGACAGCAGAAACAAATAATATTATACACAATGGAGGAATTTTCAGCACTCTGGACATTTTAAAGTAAGTTGAAAATTGCTAGAAGGGTTTAGAATAAACGGTGGAAATGTCGACTAATTTCGCGTAACGATTGGAAACTCTAAACTGTATACAAATTGGACGACGACATTGCGACAAACTTAATGCTTATTGTGACAGAACGTGATGTCATAGAAGCAGCGATTCGTGAATCCATGTACCGTAAATAAGCGATAGACAAAAGCGTAGCGAAATAAAAAAGTACCTATTTATGTATTTGCGGAATAATCTCGAGTTACGAGTGTAAAATTACCCCGAATCACATACTACTGCTCCAGTCAAATTCGAGTTCAGTGACTTTAGTGAGTAATAAAAAATGAATTATTAATCTCGAGTGCCTCCCACAGACGCGATCACGTGACAGTATTTAAAATAAAATAAAAATTGAAAAATTTAATATCTTGGGCAAGCAAAGAGACATATAGAGAAGTATCAGCTATTCTATGTATAAATGTCATAATGCAGGAAAAGATTGGCGAAAATCGTGTACCTGGAAAGATGTGAAAATTGTGACTAAAGAACCCGAGTAAAATTGTTTGGCCAGTCTACCGTAGAGCTTTTATGGGCCACAAAACAAATTATAGTACCGTCACACGACGAATAAAGGCACAAGAAGAGTAATGTAGGTACAATCTTTTGATTCAGGCGTGGATCACAGAAATGTGACCCTAAACGTCGATTAAAACAAAAACTGACCCACGGCAAAGAAATCAAAAATATCTGCAATATTATGTAAATGTGCATTATATAAATACCTGTTATTACGCGTATCTATATTGAAAAAATAACAGACTCATGTACAATTAAATAAAATTAGAAATTCCATTAATTCATAAAAAAACGGCGCAATATTTCAGTTTCTATATTTAGTCAAAACAACCCCATTGTACCAAATTACGAAATGGCGTATTTATAATCCCAGTTATAATTAACGTTTAGGGGAGATTATTCTTTGAAGTATAAATATATGTCAGTGACGTCATAGCGTTATAGTATGTACCTACAACATTTATATTTTTTTTTGCTGGCACCAAATATGATACGATGTGACATTGAATAATAATATGTATGACGGTTACAATAATAATGTGATCATAGTTTAGCATCAACATTAAAATCATACTTGACATTTGTCGGTCGTACTTTCGGTAACGTTAGCCATATGGACGCATATTTATATTATGCTAGCTCTAACCCGTCAAAAATGACGTACTTTTACATCTCGGTTCCTAAAGAATAAGTGTGCAAAGTTTGAGTAAGATCTGTCAAACGGTGTACATTTGTATTGAAAATGTGTCGTGGGAAGGGGGTGGGGTAAAGCGGAAGGGACGAATTTCGTCTATGTTAATAATAATAAAAAATCTAACATAAAAACGATTTTTAAAAAAAGTATGGATTGGATCTTATTAGGATAAAATCGTTTGGGACTTGGTCACTTGACTGGGCGTTATGAAAAAATATTTATGTCTGAAAAATTTTTTTAAGAGTTACGCAAACAATTACGTAAAATGAGGAGTACAAAAAACCTATTACTGCCTAAGAGAATTTCTCTGCGATCTATGAAACTTACATCTTATTGGAAATAAGTTTTTAAAAACAATTTCCACCTCAGTTTTCCTTTTATATACGTGTACAAATAAATATTTAATTTTGAAATATGGATATTGTGGTGTCTGCTACCAAATGGTGAACATTGCTGCTTTTGCTTTTTACATAATTGCATATTTCTTTCTTTGCTTATGATAGATATTTCAGTCTAAAGTCAACATCAACTCTCACTTCAGTATGAAGCGATCATTTTGTCACGTGTCACAATTGGGGATTCATTGGTTGAAATGGATATAGCTGCCTTTGCTCTTTACAGAAAGACGATATTGTCTTTGCTTTTAATAGTGATTTGGAAACATGATTTTGGAAAGGAAAGTGTTATATTTCCAAAAAATTTCAAGTTCAATACATTTTTAATTAATTATCCTCAGTGACTGCATTAAAAATTTCGTTTTTATGCTCCTCAAATAATGTAGTGTCAATTGCAAAGACCTTAAATTTATTGTTAATTTTTCGTACCTGAGAGTATTTTAAAAGACACAATGACCAAGAGAGATAATCAAAATTTTACTCTGACGATAATTTTTGACACAGACTATTGTTGGACACTAGCGAAGGGAAAAACTTCATTTCAAAATGAAGACTACAACACACACACGTTCACCAGTTTGAAGACTACAAAGTGTACACTACAATTGTAGTAAAAACTACTTGAAGTGAAGTAATTGTAGTACTACGAAATGAAGTGAAGTAATGAAATGAAGTAATTTTTAAATGAAATGAAGTATTTTTCCCAAATAAAAATTTGGAGACCTAAAAAAAAAAAAAAAGGTCGCCAGCAAATTTCACGTAAAAAATACACTATTTAAAATGTGTTTCTCATACTTTCGATAACTTTGAAGTGTATGTACTTTGTAGTGTTCGCTTTGAAATGAAGTGTACTATTTAAAGTTTATACTTTCAATAACTTTGGTGTTTGTAGTTTGTAGTGTGCACTACACATCAAAATGTGCGAAGTGTGCACTTCAATGTAGTGTAGTACTACATTGTAGTAGTGAGTACAGAGCGGACCCATCACTATTGGACACGCGATAAAGTACGGCTCCGAATACTGGACTATGTACAACTCCTACTCTAGGCAACTCGAAACAGCAGAAATACAAATGCTCAGATGGTCGACAGGAGTAACACTAAAAGATAGGATTAAAAGTTCACGCATTCTTGGTAGCTTGGGCGTCACGGACATGAACCGTAAGCTGGAGGAAGGACAGTTGAGATGCTATGGGACATAAGACGGAGACCGTCAGACCACACGGTGAATCAGGCAATGTCTATGGAGCTTCATCGACAGTCATCCAGAGGAAGACCCAAAAACTCCTGGAAAACTACAGAGAAACGACCTGATGAAAGCGATACCCAGAACCAAAGAAGATACAGCCTGAGAACGAGAAGAGCCGAAGCCGACAGGCCCACCTAGGCAATGAGTTGGGACAGTACAAGGAAGAAGAAGATAATTTAATACATCGCTAAAGCTAACTAACTAACCATTACGCCGTTTCTCAGAGAGGTAGGCAGAGAAGATAGAACGCCACACTCTTCTGTCCTGGCACACCACTTTTGCTTCGTCCAGTTTAATACATCATCTGCTAAAGCGAAGAAGATTATTTAATTAGTGTCATTTCAGTCGTCGCAAACAGAGAGTTACGTACACAACAGGGTGTAATGAATGTGTAAAAAATTGGTTAAGGTTTACATAAAAAAAATACGCAGAAAATGTTCGCTTGTAAAGGTCACATTCATATTTTGTGGAATGGAGGAAAGTCTGCCACCCTCGTGAACCTAGAGATCTGGGCTGGGGAAACCCTCAGCGTGTGTAGGGTGCAGGGCCGCCCGGTGAGTCACGGGCCTGGGGGCCGCAACCCTCGAGAAAGTGCCCGCTACATCACGTTACGGGGTATTAAATGCGGATGATTGATTATACGAGAAAATCTATGTGCATAAGCAAAAAGAAAACACGATTCTTATAGGGGTAGGGATTAAAAGAAAATTCAAATTATACAATTTTTTTGATAACTCGATGCCATGAAATCATTAAAAAATTTATTCGTATTATTTGACAACTTTGACAGTTTCGTAGGTCTATATCTAGATTTTTTAATTATTCATTAATCATTAGGAAAAATAATTATTTTTGTTACTCGAATGTGATTTTTTAGTTTAGCAATATGATTTTATAATAGTGCGTGGTTTCTTATTATGTTTTATTAAAACCTACTTAAAACTATGATCCTATACTCTTTTTATATATAAACCATCCCATTTTATTATAAGGGCTAATCAAACATAGCGGCCTTTGGGGCCGGACGCCGGTACTAACGTTACAAAAAAAAACCACGTCGGTAATTAAACGTTAGTGATTAAGTGCCGTAAAATCATCAAAATTATTATTCGTCAAGATATAAATATTATACATGTCTCACAGAGACGAAGCTACATGTATGTATGGGAAGGTAGGTATGGAAGACTTTTTGAGTGTCCAGAGGGCTTACATTATTCTTATTATTTGACCTCGATCGGATCTCCACCTTGTCGCGCTAAGGAGGCTTGCGATTTCCAGGGATTCTGAGAGCTATGCTGGCGTTAGTGTAACTACCAGAAGGGTCTTCTAAGCTAGACAGGCCGCAGAACTAGCAGTAAAAGCATAAGAAGAATGACTTCGGTCCAGTTTGTTAGAAGATTACCATATCGAAAATGGCTATAGTACTGAGATCAGAAAGTCAAGGGAAAATACTGCACTAACTTTTCATAAAAAATCATAAAAAACAGCGCTAAGATCTGCAGGATGCCGGAAAAACAGTCAAGAGGGCGGAAGGTAATGAAGATCACGATCCTTAGACATGGGGGACCGACTAAGATGATGATGATCATTTGACGTCAGCATTTTATTATCGAACAAATTATTTGAAGGACCATCTTCATCCGAATCTTAAATTGCTGAATGACGAAATTTTGATTGAGCTTAACATTTACCAGAATCATATTCTGACAGCATAAACGCATCAGAATAATGATAGGTACTCGTACACTATAATCTCTAATTCTGAAGAATTTACTGACTGCATCATTAATATATCTCTATCTATATCTTTAACCCAGAAAGTTGCTAGCATTGAGAATTCTTTAGTCATCGTTAGTTAGCAGATTGTTAGTTAACTTTGTAAAAACCACTACCAGATTTTAGGTCTACCGGTTTCGAGACGTACCCGCCTCTTCGTCAGGACCAACAATACACCACTACATTCACAACACTACACACCTCAACCATAGTATTGTTACACTTCCACCAATAATTGATCACATGCGTGTTAGTCTTGTCAGGGACAAACATGCACTGATTAGCCTAATGAACCATCAGGGATCTACCGAAAGAGAGTGAGAGGGGGCGGTGTCTGAAGTAGGTGTTACCCCATCTTTTGTGAACATTAAATTGAACAAAGGGCTATATGGAAAATTAATTTGGTTGTTAATTAGGGGTGCTCTATTAAGGGTAGACTTAAAATCTGGTAGTGGTTTTTACAAAGTTGACTAATAATCCGTTATAATGTCTAACCACAAAGTTAATGCTTTAAATATTAATAATATTAATAATATCGTTAGTTAGCTTTAGTTTAATCTTAGTAACAATTGATGTTTGCCCAACCAACAAATTAATCGCACTATTTTTTTATTTTGTTTAATATCTATTAAGAATCGACAATATTTTCCTATCCGTTACATGTTTTCCTAAAACGATAGCATATATACATAAAATTGACGGTCTAGCGATTAGACACTCGCCTAAGGATCAAGTAGTCGGAAATTGTATCCTCTTCACAGGACTACCATGCGAATAAAATATTTATATAGTTAGAATATGGATGTATCTCGTATTCCCTGAAAATAAGAAAACTACCCTTTAAATCTGCAAATATTCAATTCACGATTCCTTCTAAGACCAAGGCAACGTATGTACCTCAAGAGACGTTAAAAAGTTCTAAGAAGTTCAATGAAGCAAGCTTTTGATATTTGAAGTTGAAGATTATAAAATATGCCACGATTATATTCGATTCTCTATGACTTGAGTATTTTCAATTTGTTACTGTTTTAACTCTTACCAGCTTTATATTCCACGTAGATTAGGTACTACTGAGAGTACTGAGAATTTTGATGATTATGCATAAACTATTTTTTTATAAAAAAATATTTCGAATATTAACGATTTTAATATTCAGCACTTTTTAACATTTTAACTAATTTTTTTTTAAAACTTTAAATAGAAGCTTTTTAACATTTTAACTAATTCAATTGACAATACAAATTACTCCTCAAATACGCTACATAATAAAAATTATTAAAAAATGCTTCAATGAATAATGAATTAAAATAGAAGGAGGAAAAGGTAATTTGTAAATTCGGGCCAAGGCTACTTTACCTAGTGTCAGAAACAAATTTATAACTCCTGAAAAAAACTCCATTTTCATCAAAAACATAACATGGATGGATTTCCTCTCTATAATACCCATATTTAAACATTCTAAAATCGGGAAGTACCTTACAACCGCTATCAAACGAAAGTCGTCAAGCGAGACAGGAAGACATCGCCGACTGCTGTTGACGCCACATAAGACGGTATTTTGTGGGAAAACGCGATTTCTTTTTATTTATAACGAATTGCCAACAAATGTTTGTATTAAACTCACGCTGAACTTCGTGTTATCATTGTTTTCAGTATCCAAATTTGATGTGTAATGTATTGTATGATATATCACTCAATTCACACTGGTTTATTATAAAAGAAAAGCGATGATACTATGACATTGTACAAATAACTTTGAAAGAAAATGGCGCCATGTTACATCTCTTGAAAGGGTTACACCACCATACAAACCTGAAATTTAAGTGGAAATTGGGTGATTTTTTAAGAGGTGATTAATTTTTTTCATTTTTTTATTGACACTCAATAAGGTACTTATGTATTAAACTATTATTTTATTAGAAAATCTTTAGAAAAAAACAATATGGTCGCGTCATGTCCATCCCCGTGGAGCTCCTCCTCCGTGACTGACACGCAACATTCTCAGGCGAACGTTTGTCCGAGACAGAAAAGAAGGACATGTACTTATTTGTACTCATGTTCCAAATTTGTACATAAATCAGCCTCCCAGAGTAGTGTAACCACTTAACTAGTTCGTTATTGATTGAACTCGTCATAGGCCCGTGAAATATCACGGAGGAGGCGTAAATTAATAGTTCGCGTCTTGGCTAAGCCCTGCTATTATAATGTGTAGTATATGTAGTATATTTTTGACGCGCCAGTCGGTAGCGGTGGTGGCTATGTCGCTCGCTTATTTGCCGCGTTACCGTCCGCGCGTCCGAGGTTCGAATCTTTCTCCAGTCATGTAATTTCGTTTTTTAGCCGTGAATCCCAGGAAGTTTCGGGATAGATAGACAATGAAATTATTATATTTAGATGACGACGATGGCCGTTCATGCCGTTATTTGCATTTTCAGAGAAACTGGTCTCTGAATTTGAAAATGGATTTAGACGCTAATAGCGATATCATTATGTTGTTTATTATGAATTTATTTGATAAATACAGCAATTAAACGAAATATATATCTGCAACACAATGAGCGGTCCAACATTAAAACATACAATGTAAATTAATGATGTTTGACTACCAATGGTCACTTCTTTCACAATCGCCAATCTTGATTGGATAAAAGTTAGCACACCGGACATCGACAAATCATTCGGTCGGCTGCACCGGACAGGATATCCGCAGAACACAGTATCGCACTCGATATCAACCAATAGGTAATAGGTACTATGTCTAGAAACAACATTTTGTGCCAAGGAAAAAACTAACCGCTTGTTAAATCGCGATTGTCGCGGTCGAATTATCATGTAAATCTTACTAGTTTCAAAGATTTCCACGAAGAAAGATTACAGATACCAGGAGAAGTTGAGGCAAACAGAGTAGGCTGCAAAAGAACAAAGACAAGGCTGGCGATAAATGAGAAACAAACAAAGTTAGCAACAAAATAGAAGTTCGGGCAAACAAACAAGGCTGAATAAATATGGCGAAATGAAATAGCGCAGGTCTGGAATATTCAGAAACGCCCGGTCCAGGCGATTCTGAATACCCAACACGAACTGGATAAGAAATATTGTTGTGTTTACCCAGTTGTTTGACTGACTGCTCTTACAGGCATATCTTGATTGGCTTCCTGGCTGGGCAAGTGACCGCGTCTTATCACGTGACGAGCCGCGATTGGTACCTGGCTTGATGGTGTGATTACGGTGTCCAATAACAAATAGGCATGATGACAGTTTTAAAGAATTAAAGAATAAGTGATTTTTGAGAAGAAAATATTTTGAAAGGATTCTAAAAAATGATCCAGTTTTAATAGATACATTGAGATTGATAAGATTTTCAATAAAATAAAAGTATAAAATTCTGCATTCGACCATTTTAACTAAAACACCGACGAATGACGTCATGCCTAAGTACCGTCGCCGTGTCTCTTGAACTGTTGTCACAGACACAGTGCAATGTTTACTTAGGATTGACGTAACGTAGATGCCATGACACATGCAGGCATTTTTACGCGAAATTATAAATAGGTAGATGAAAGTGAAATTATTTGCGTCAAAACTTTGTTTATTGCTGAAATAAAGTTATTTTCGGTAATAGTAGACGTGTACCTACATTATAGAAGGTTATAACAAAATATGTCACCATGCCATTTCGTATAATGTCCTTATGTATTTTACCAATGTTCCACACTACTTATTACATTAGATATCGAGTTTTATACAATGGTCAGCAAAGAGGCCCAGCGCTCTGGCGGAGCAGATATTTAAAAAATTTTGCCGGACAGAAGTCACCGTGCGCTCACATATACCACGTGGTCATTTTTGGATAGTGTAAAAAAAATTCTTTTTCATTTGATTTTTTGAAAAAAATTTTTTTTACATTATCGGATAAAATAGAGTAAATTTGATAGTCTAAGACAGCTAAATGAAGATCTTTTTTTCAGATTCGACAGTAGATATACTTAGGGACCGTCGATATAACGAAATAACCAGGTAAGTACAGATCGTGCGTCCAACAATACAGGAAAAGATTGATGAAAATCGGGGCCTCGGAAGAAGAAGAAGACGCAGTAATGCACGAAAAAAGAAGAAAAAATCTTTATCAATTTAAATGATACTATGTGTGATATATCGTTTTATTTACAACTTAACAATGAAGAAAATAAAACACGCCCTCCTTGTAACCATTTTCGTCTAATGATTACCTTCCTCCTCTTCAACTCTTCAAATGATCCGAAACATTTACAATGAACAAAGCCCACAAACGATATAATAGACCAGAAGACACACGGGTACGTAGTGCCCCCACCGTCGTCAAAAAAACATTTATGAAAATGGCGAAATTTGTCAAAACCGGCTAATCATCGCGCAGGTAAATACCGCGTATGAATAATGCTCTCGTGGGCTACCGAAAACTAACTAATCCAATGTAAACTCCAGACAGCTAGCCATCGCGGACTAGGGATAGAGAACACGGGGCACGCGTGCCAGAAATGCATGTGGCACAGCAATACTCAAACGATTTAATGAATGGTAATCATAATAAGCTTGAATCAAAATACTAAATATAAAAGATAAAATATTTAGAAGATCAGAGAAATATTAATATAAAAAAAAAAACGCATCTAATTCCATTGGTTTGCACAATCATGTTTTGCTCCATTTTGAAGTGATGAATAAAACAAATACGGATAGTAGAAATTAGTTTGTTTTACACACGTCTACCTATTTCTATATCCAAAGTGTCCAAATATTAAATTAAAGCCAATATAATAAAAATATTGACATTTGACAGACGTCTTGACATTTCTCATACAAGTTCATAACTCGAGCATTACGCTTATGTGCATAACAATCATGTTATCCTGAGAATAGAGCGGTATATCTGAGATGTCAAAGCAATCTCTAAATTTGTTCTGCGAGAATTTTTTTCAAATAACTTGTTATTATCCTCTCACAAATAAATATACGTATTCTACATTCTTGGAAGAAATTTCTTTCAAATTCTTCGGCAACTTCGTCATGAGACTCTTTACACAACACATATACATGTACATATACATATTATTTATATCTATCTATAGGGATACTCGAAGAGAATATAAAGCGGGAGTTTAAATGAATTTATGTTTTTAGATTATAAAAGATACTTGAATAATTTATATTTACATTTTGCGATCACTGGGTGTACGAGGCACATTGTTTCGTTGTGTTGGTGTTTGTACCCGTAAACACCAATAAAACAAAACAATGTGCGCCGAAAAATAGTGCTTACACATACTAATTCGATTGTCTTTCTTAAATAAAAAGAGGTCAGGAGGGCGATGATTATGCATCAATCAAATATAATGGATGTAAATGGTTTTTATTTTCGGCAAACCGGAAAAATATTATCTGAAAATGAATTGAAATTCGACGCTTGAAGATACCAAAACAAAGCACAATGTTCTCTATTCCATAAAGGGCGAGTCAGAAAAATACATCAGGGGTATTGGAAACAAGCAAAAAAAATTTTGACAAGTGATCCCAAAAAGATTAGTGAGCCCTGGTTTATAGACAAGCGTGAACACTGCGCTCGTGTGCGGGAATAGGGAACGGCACTGCATTTGCATAAACCGATGCACAAACACACACACATACACACACACGGGAAGACGGGAGAGCCAAACCCGTCACCATTACACGCAACGACGAGTCATTGTTTCGGAGCAGATTGGTTCTCACGCATGAGCGCGCTCGCCCGGAGGGCAGCCCAATGTGACGAATTTTATGCAAATGGATGAGCAAACAGTGGCGCAAAGATCACGGGACGGGACGCAAGGTTGGAGAGGTGAATATGCATGAGAAGATCGCACGTAAGATTACTTATTTAAAACGGATTTTCACAAACAGAAAATCAAAATGTAAAGAGTTGAATGCTAAAAGGTCTGTTCGCCAAGTTTTTTTTTATTGCAACCTATTATTGTACACTTTTGCAAATTATTCATTTTTTGAACAAACTGAATAATTTGCCTATTTGAATATTGTATCCAATAAACAGTAGTTTTATACAAAGTGTTTTCTTTTTATTTATTTAATTTAATTTTTTAAATTATGTTTTTTTAGTTTTACGCTTCAACAGGCCAATAACAGAAGCGAAACACATCACATAAAACCCAGGCTTGAATAAATCACATAGATTGATTGTGACCTCACCGGAAATCGTACCCGGTATCCCTCGGTGTGAGAAGCCAGTGTCATGCCCACTGGGCTACGAGGGGCGCCGTTATTATTAATAGTTATTAATTTATTACTAGCTATACATATCAAATCTTTATCAATCAATGATTTATTAATCAAAATAAGAATAAGGAAAAAGTGACAAGTCCCCAAGCAGCAAATGCGTGCTGGTATGAGAGGACAATCAAACACTAACCTTAATAAATATAACACATAAGGACTATACTTGTAGGTATATAATAACTTTAACAGATACTTTTTTACTTACTATTATTACTATTGTTATTATTATTATTATTATTATTTAAAGTGTATTTACTTATTACTGTTTACTTTATTAAAAGTGTTTTTATCCGTAAGTTGGATGATGGCATATCCACGAGCCAAGAGAAGACCATATATGAAAACTTGGACAGCCAAATACAACAAATTCGGAAAGAGGGTAATGAAATCAAATTCGGTAGCTAGAGCAGATAGGCATATAGATACTATGGGCGTGCAGTGAGAACAAGAATCATGACTTAAGCCTATGTATAACCTAAGCATATATTTTGAAAATAAACCAAGATAAGAATTCCTGTCACAATAATTAACATATTATTCAGATTTTAGTTTTTCATAATATACCAGATAAATACTAAATTTCGATTTTTTTCCAAAAATATGTTTTTATATGTTTTGTACATGTTCCAAGATAGAAAAATTCCATTGGCCTCAAAAAAGTCCAGAGTGAAAGAAACTATAATACGTAATTCATTAACATAAATTTACTCTGTAATATTCATTAAAAAAATAATGAAAAATAGTGAAAAAATAATTTTTAAACCATACCGGTTGTATAAACCATACCGGTTATATTATAGTGTTAAACTGTTGTGCAGTTTAACACTATAATATAATATTGAATAAAAAAAGAAATACGGCATTATGTATGCATACGATAGGAAAATCTTGTTACATTTGATATTATGCAAAAGACTTTATGGCTTGAGTTATTTTACAACACTATTCTCGAGAAGTAGGCATTATACGAGACTCTAGGGAACGATATTATCCGATAAGAAAATGTGACGCACGTGTATTTGAAGTAATGGAGAGGAGGAAATCAGATTATTCTAATATTTCAAAGCAGACTACCGGTATTTATTTTATATTCGTTCTTGATTTTAATTATGTGATAATTTTTATTCGCCCACACAGCGCTATATAAATCGCCATAATCATTTTTCAACATAACGAACCGACAGTATCTATCGCTTGGTAATTATATTTTTGTTCATTTTGAAACCTCGCAGAAAATCGACCTTCATTTCACCCCGACGGCCCAGCTCCCCTCACCGTAAAGAGCCCCTACGAAAGATTCCAATGAGAATTAATTGTATTATCCACTTTTTCCGAGGAGGAGGGCGGAACTATAAAAAGGTTCTAGACCAGCAATTTCGAACCTTTTAGGCTCGGCGTGTCAAAAATTCGGAAAATGCTGCTGCCCTGTCACACCTATTAGCGGTTAATGGTAGACAACCGATAGTCTAATCAGCAGCGGTACGGTGGGATACGTATTTATACTTGTGCGGCCTTTTTGTGTGTGGCCGGCGTGTCCGTAGGTCAACTATCTTTATCCTAGAAGAAACATGAACTTCGTTGAATTTTTTTCAACACTGGACTGAGGAATAGGACAGATAAGTTGAACGCAGTACACTAAACACATGTAGATTCAATTAAAGATACACGTTCAATAAACTTGTGTTGTTATTAACCACCCCGTAGTACATAAATATAAAATGTTCAAGGGGTTACACCACATTTTATCTTATAGCTTGAAGTTCTATAATTAATTTTAGTGATCGCTAATTCAAAAAATACAAAAATCACCTGGTTTGTAGCAATTTGAAGCTAGCGTGGTAGGTGAATGTTTTAATTACTTTTTGCGTTTTTCTCAAATTTACATCTTTTAGACTGGTGGAGATAGTAATATCTCAAAAACTAGGCCGCCTTTGTTCAAATTTTGCACATATCTTAATAATATCATTATGTACGATGAAGTCTAAGATTTTTTAAATAAAATGAACAGTTTACTTATGATAAATTTTAAACGTCGATTTTTTTTATGAAAAAAATTAAAATTATTTTCAAACCGCTCTCATTTGCACAATTTCTTTTATACATCTTGATCAATGATGTATTTTCTATACGATTTAACAAGAAAATAATTAACTGTTGCATTTCGCACAAACCCTGGCGACAAGATTATCTCCACAAGCTGCGCGTGCCACGGCGAAGGACCTTTGCGGAACAGCATATAATTCAGCCATTTTGAAAATTTGAAAATTTTTTGTCAATGTAAAATATAAACCAATGTATGTCGTAAACCATGATAAAAATGAATTTTATATGTGCAATAGTTACATTAAAAAAAAATTGAATTTGAAAGTATATTTCATATTTCACCTCATTTTGTATATTATTTCTTTACTAGCCTCAAGGTTCTTTACAAGCCTCAACCTATACAAAATGAGGTTACATCATTTCAAAAAAAGGATTTCCGAAACAGTATTTCAAAACACGTCACATATCATTTGTGAATAATGGCAATACTCATCTTCAGTACTTAAGGAGCACTCTTCGTCATAAAGCTTCCATTTAAGTTTTCATATTTGGGACAAGGTCGAAGCCTGGGTAAGACATGTGTTTGCGTCCGAGATCAACTTTTTTCTTCTTCAGCGTTGAGCATACGAAACAGTTAATCATCATTTATGTATTCATTCCGTGACTTGAAAAGGCTTTTAAATGCTCCCTTAATGACCCTCGAATATTTTTTTCTCCGATTTTCCTCTAGTCAACTCTATAGCCTTTCGATTCTTTTGTAAATGAAAGAGCTTTGGCAAACTTCCGCCAGCCGGCGCCCGAGTGTGAGGCAATTTAGGACAAACGAGTCGAATATTGAAGAAGTTTGGCTTGGATCCTAAAAATAGCCAAATAATCAGATCAAGGCATTACTTATTTTCGGGCCTCAGAAACACTAGGAAATATCACGGTGAATTTTCGTCGATTTCTGCCGAATTTCTTTTGACAAGGTCTTATGTCGAATCAAAGTCGCGAAAACACAAAGTTACTCTTTAATAAAAAGTAAAAGAATATTCAATATCCGTAAATTCAGTTGAAGCTCATCTTTTACTATCTACGACTGAACTTTTATATACAGTGTCTGGTGACCGGTTTCGGAGCTTTCAATAGCTTAAAATGTGATCAATTTCTTCGACAAAACACCCCCTATATCAGGGGCGTGCAGTGGGAACATTGAAGCATGGCATTAACCTAACCGTATATTTTGAAAGACAATCGAAATAAATCATTTATCTGGTAACATTCCTATCACAATTACTTTCATTTTACTCATATTTTAATATATCAAAATATCCTTTCAGATAAATATAATTTCTATTTTTTTTTTCAAAATATTTGCTTACGAAACAGATATGCTTCAATATTCTCGCTGCACGCGCCTGCCCTATGTGTCATTTTTTTTAACAGATAATAAACTAAAAAAATACATGTTTTTTTAATTTTTAACAATTATTTTTGGTCTCTTTTTTTAAATTTTGGTGAAACGCTTGACGCAATATTGATCCTTATTGCTTTATCTTTCAAATGAGATCTCTTTGATATTTATAGGACCTCTACATGGCTAGGTATTAGTAAATTGACACACGCGCCCATGCTTGGGTAACATAAAAATTGAAATGGCTGCCATATCATTATGGCTGGAGAAAAATGACATATAAGGGTGTGTTTTGTCGATAAAATTGATAATATTTTATGCTATTAAAGGCTCCGACACCGGTCACCGGACACTCTGTATAACGGTCAATTTCAATATAATTTTAAGAAAATATTACATTACGTAATTTTGATTAATTTATTTTTCCATTATACTCTGAGATGCCGCGAGCAATGGGTAATGGAGTTAATTAAAGATCAAAAAGTTGGAAATTAAGCTTTTGCAAAATGAAAATACGGAAAATAAGTAATGAGATACATTGTGGTTGCGAACTGGCAATTAATCCGCCATTGTATTAAATAAGTAACTATACAAAAAGTGAGGTAAGAGGTCCAGCAGTGGAGAGAAGAAGACTGAAGAAGAAGATTACCAGCCGTGCAATCTACGTATACTATTTCATGAGAAGGACTACAGACATCTCTAGCACATTCCCTTCAAATATATGGAAGGTTTCAATTTGAAACATGCACGTATATACTTACAACTTTTAAAAATTTGATAATGTGTGGATGTTCATACGATGGAACTGGTGAACATTGCATTGTGTAGAGTGATCACTTAGGCCAACTCATACAAGTTGTGAGCCCTGGGCCATCGTATAAAAAAGACTTCCGTATAAATCATACCACCACTCATATAAATAGCTTCGTCTCAGCGAGACTTCCACAATATATGTTAATTAAATAAATAAAAATACACGGTGTTAAAAATATTTGAGAAATATAGTACATTTCATAAGGATTAAATAATATAATAAATGGAAAATATATAGAAAACGATTTTTAGAGGCTTCCCGGGTAAATGAATTACAAAAATGCTTAGTCAAACAGTAAACATAACATTTTATGGAATAATATGCGATTAATAAAATAAAAACTTTTATCCACAAAACAGTAGAACGCCATCAGAACTTAGACTGTGTTTGAAGAGTCAAATAAAACATCAATACATTTATGCATGGGTGATATGAGGAGTATAAAAGCAACGGCAGCAATATTCCACTGAGGTGTTTCTGAGACAAATACAATAAAACACCTGTCGCTACTCAAGGAAACTTCTCTGGAGTGCATGAAACCTACGTCTTATTGAAAATAAGTTTTTAAAAACAATTGCAACCTCAGTTTCCTCTTATATAGAATATAAATAAATATTTAACTTTTAAATGTGGATATTGCTGTGTTTGCTACGAAACAGTGGACATTGCCGCTTTTCCTCATCATCATTTTTCATCAACTTTCACTTTAGAATGGAACGTCCATACAGTCATGTGACATATCCTTGGGGGTTGATTGGTTGAAGTGGATATTGCTGCATTTGCTTTTTACATAACGAGGATATTGCTATCTTTAATTTTAATAGTCATTTTGAAACATGATTTTGGATGGAGTTATATTTCCTATAAAATCTTGAATTCAGTAAATTATAAATTATTTATTAATATTGCTACGGCCAATGCTCATAAATAATAGGCACTGAATGCTGGGTTCTAAGTAAGAGAGATGGAAATGCGCTTCTTGTTTTTGAAAGAAAGGTGTTGAGGAAAATTTTTGGACCCCTCTCTGAAAATAGAATATGGAGGGTAAGGTATAACCATGAGCTGGAAAGTCTTTACAATACCACCATAGTGAAATTCATAAAGACATATCGTCTCCGATGGTTGGGACATGTACAGCGAATGGAAGAAAATCGAATCTCGATAAAGATTCTCAGCACACAACCACAGGGAAGAAGTCTGCGAAGACCGCGGCTAAGATGATAGCTAAGCTAAGATGGCGTAGAGGGAGATCTAAGGGCAATCGTGCGACAAAGTGGAAAAGGCGGGCGGTGGACCAGGTGGAATGGCGAAGAATTCTGGAGGAGCCCAAGGGTCATAGTGGGTTGTGATGATAAATTATTTATCGGCGGAGATTGCATTTAAAACTTTAAAAAAAAATGTTATGTATATTGCTGCCTTTGCTTTTGCACCCCTTGATATGATACGTGTGACGGATATATAAAGTGTTTTTTTTTTATAATAAATCAGCTAAAGAAAATTGTGTTTATTAAATTTAATAATACCAGAAATTAGGTGGCAGGAGCACAATACGGGCGATATATAATATCATATAATCACTGCACACAAAATAACTTTTGGAATAACTTAAGTAATATTCGACCAGTGCAGCCACCATCCATCACCATCACGAAGAGGGTGATAAAGAAATAATAAAAACTCGATAGATACTCGTACGTACATAAAAGTGAACTTAATACGCGCACGACGCCCGGAAAACTGTCTGGAGTTTTCTCATTTTCCCCGCCTCCGTCATCCTCCAGTTGCCCGCGCGAGGTGGAAAGGACGGTCGTGACCAGGCAGCGGAAAGCCACCACCAGGTACGGAACTGGTTCTCGGTTCGGAGCAACAATGGCTGAGGATAACAGCAGCCTGGATGCGAGTAATTAATACGACGGCGCCGCAGAGACGCTCAACGCCGCAGGCACAATTTTTAAAATTACAAAAACTGTTCAAAACATGGCGTAAACACACAATCTCATGACGGTTATAACCTGCTTAAAGAATAAATAAATCAAAATATATAAAAAAAAACTTATTAATCGATTAGAAAAGAACCGGAATTCGAACCAACGGACAACCATTCTATTCGGGAAAGGCGCGTTATCCAATTTCGCTACATCGGCCTAGTACAGTTCGACTTTATAAGTAGTCCCTTTTATTAATTGATTAACACACATATTTTATCACATTTTTTAACAATCCACTTTTTGTAATGCGATAGTTATAAATTGAGGACAAAATAGAGGACGCCAGAATTTCAATTTTAATTCATTAATAGATTTCTAAAACAATTTAATAATTTGCGTGTTAATCAATTAATAAAAAGGACTACAAATAAGGTCGAAAAATTGACGTCAATGTATTATGCTGCTGTAGCGAAATTGGATAACGCGCCATTCCCGGATAGAATGGAGGTCCGTCGGTTCGTATCCCGGTAGCAGATAAAATATATTTTCGTTGATTTGATTTTTCTGTATGTTTATTCTAATTGATTAATACATTTGTTTAAAAATTCGCAGAACTTTGTTCTGAAATTGCAATTTCACAATAAAAAAATTTTTCTTTAATATATAAAAAAATGTATGTATAGTAGAGTACAAAATGTAGACCATTTGTAGAACTTGTTTGCCCGTTTATAATCCCTTAATGATGTGTGCCGCATGTGGGTTGTGTTAGTAAGACTATAAATTTAAAGTAAATATTTGATTTTATGATCGCTGGATAAAATAACACATGTTACTTTTAAAAAACGATAAGATTGGCGTAACGAATTTGAGGATAATGTAATTACGCATTTACAGAGATTATTCTCGCGTAATTAAAAATTCTCTCGTTCACAATTTTTTCATAGCTTCTCTTAAATTTGTATCATATTTTTGTATGGAAAGGTTTCAAATTAAAATTTATTTATTAATACATACGTAAATTTTTAAACTTAATTATTTAACAATTAATAAATTATTAAAACAATGGTGTTTTAGAAATGAATAAAATTGCTCCACTGCTCCATATTTCAAATAAAACATGTCACAACAAACTAATATGATACAAAATGCGAAATAGGCTAAGACAAATAAGTTTTCAATAGCGGTCCATAAGAAAAGCACTTGAAAAAAAAAATATTTAAAAAAGGTCCAAGGGTACACGCGAATATATCAAACGAAGAGAATTAAAAAAGAAAATTTTCACAGTAATAGGCATGATGACAGTTTAAAGAATAAGTGATTTTAGAGAAGAAAATATTTTGAATATATTCTAAAAAATGATCCAGTTTTAATATACACATTGAGATTAATAAGATTTTCGATAAAATTAAAATATGAAATTCTAGATTCGGCCATTTTAACTGAAACACCCATCAGAGCAAATGACGTCACGCCTAAATAACCATCACCGTGTCTCTGAACTGTTGTCATAGAAACTTAGGCTTGACGTCACGTAGACGCCGGACGTTTTTGCGCGAAATTAAATTATTTAATTTTTTTTATTATTTGCGTAATAACTTAGTTTATTACTAAAATAATGTTATTCAAGGAAATACTAGACATGTACCTACATTATAGAAGGTTATTTCAAAATCTGTCATCATGCGTACTCTCTTCAAAATTGAAACATCCCGGAAGGTTTCAGGTGTGCACAATAGTTGAGGACTTCAACAGACTCGGTACTAGAGAGTAGCACACCTGGCAGTCTATTATAACGTCAAGATGAACAGCCATCAGCCGTCAGCCGTCACGGTACGATAGTCGTCTTTACCTCCCTGCGGAGTATTTGCGTCACAATCGCCGGCCGTATCTTGTTACACAATTTCCATCACATTTCCGCGAAAATCGACATACCGCATCTAGGCGGCTTAAATAAACCGACACCGGTAGAAAATAACCTTACGTGGAAAATTTTATTTTAAAAGGTCAGAAACGGATTGAACAACAAGCGATACACCCTTGTTTCGGTTACCCGCGTTTTTGCTTATATTTTGTTACATAAAGATATTTAATAAATCTTTCTAAAAATATACCATTTTTTCTTGCGATGGCAAAATAGTAAGATCACATTTTGGTGGACGGATAGAGTATACGTTGTAGACTAAGAGCCAGACTTACATTAAAGTATCAAATCTGAAATATTTTCTATAAATGTACACTATAGTAAGTAAGAATGTTTGAATATTATGACATTGGAGTTCGGGGGATTTTGGCAGATAACAAATAGTTGACGATACTTAAGAATATGCACGATTATCATCTATTTGTTATGATTTATTTAGAAGGTTAATTATTAATTTTCTAGATGTACATACTCATTAATTCAATGTCATGATTACTCCAAATATGATTAGGGTTCGAATACAGACAACACCTAAATGATTTAAAAGTTAAAAATGTAAATCTGTACTGCAAATTACACTCTGTATTCGGGCCTAAGTGTTTAAAAATATGCCAGAAAAAATTACAAGTAACAAATAATCATTAAAATATTTTTCTTAATTGTGGAATATTCATTTTTTTAAATATTTATTTATGAACAGTTAACGTGAAAAATTATAATATATAGGAATGACAAAGAAATTAGGTACCTTTTTCTACGGACGCTAATATGAAAGGCTAAATTAATAAGGTGAAGATTTCTGACCATTGGCCATTCATTAGAAAAAATATAACAATCAATTGCTTTTTTATTTAGACATTTTAACAAAATATGATATTTTCTAATTGTATTTCATCTACAAATCTTACTTCGTCTACAAACGTTCTTATTTTTTAACTTTATTCAGGATGCAAAGAGCCAAATTAAGTTTATACCAAGGAGAGAAAAATATACACACGAGTTCAAAAGTTCAAAATGTATTATTACAATATGCACTTTCTTACTGCAGTGTGTGTTATTGCAGTATGCACTACAGATGCAGTTGAGTGTATGCACCCAGTGGGAAGGTACCCGCTGTTAGCTCGTTCGGGTCATAACGCGGGTCATACGTTGCGACAAAAATGTACGCATAATATGTGCAAGCAGTGTGCACACAAAAGTAAAATAGGTTACAGCAATAACGTCGTTGAAATAATATTAGGTTCTAGGAATAGGAAAATAGCAAGTTTTCATAATATAGGATAGGAATATACATGATGTAACAGAGCTAGTCCACAATACTTTACAGGTCGATTCCTGCCTTGATCACGAGTCGAAAATGTTCAAGTAAGGATGACCTAATATCAATAATTATGGAGTTATGCAACATCAAATTTTGCATTTTTTTCTTCAATATTTTTTAATTTTTTTTTTAAACGTTTAACTATCATTACAGTAACATATAATGATTTCGAAAAATTCGTTCGTTTCAAAACTAAGTATAGATAAAATGATTATAAATAAATTATGCAATCATTCCAATTGGATTTTTCCAATTGGAAACGGAAGATTTTTATCATTTTATTTGGCTTGTATTAAAAGGAATGCATTTTTCATATTCAATATTAGTTACTGTAATTTTAATCCAGAGTTTTACAAAAAAAGTCAGAAATATTGAAAAAAAAATGCAAACTTTGATGTCACATATTTCCATAACTGTTGGTCGTGGTTGCTTGAACATTTTCGACTCATAGGTAAAGCAGGAATCTACATGTAATGTATTGTGGACTAACTCTATTACATTCTGTATATTCTAAATACAACTGACGCGCACTATACATGACTTATGTTATGATGCTAATATCGATGTTGCAGAAGTGCAAAGGACTGGAGGTTTTATTCATCTGAAATAAATATGCTCTTTAAGGAACATGTTTTTGTAAAAAAAAGTAATCTCTATTCTTGAAAAACATTATTAATATTAATACGTATTTATTCTTGGGAAAGATAATAAGGTTTACTTGGTAGAAATTACGGTTATGCAGATTTTTTATCATTGTATGTACTGAAAAAACCCCTCAAACCGACAGAGAAGAAATGAGCCTCCATAGGTTACGTCTTTTATCCAGTTAATGTTCTTCTATCTGAGTTCGAGTCTTGTGCAACGTTCGCTTTATTACCTTTAAATGAATAATATATCGCAAAAAATATTCACAGTTCTAAACATCTGATCAAAATGTTTCATCTAGTATAATTGAATACAAATTCTAAATACAGAATGTCTCTTCGTCTCTCGACACCATTTTGCATCGCCCAAAAGAACAAATGTAATTATAGATTGATTTTATCTGTAGATATGACATTCACGGACCTTTGTGCCGCCAAATATCATTACGTAGAAGATTACACACATATTTACACAATTTTCTTCGTGTCTAATGCAATATTTGGATAGACGCTCATACACTAGACAATAGACTATAAATAAACGTGTACAGGAAAACCTAGTTTAACTTGATCAATTCAGTTTGTAATTACAGATTAATTATCGAAATCGCGCAGATCGAATAAAATAAACAATAAGGTTAATTCTAATTAATCCACCATGATAAAATAAAGAAACAAAAGGTTATATTAGAAGATAAAAAATATCTAAGAATACAAAACAATGCACCAAATTTCAAAGCTTTTTTGGCCGTCTAGAATTGTCTATATTCGGCTTGCACATTATTTGTTATATATAACATATATCTATTATATAGTATAGAACTATATATATATATAGTATATATATATAGGATATATATGAGAGGATGATATATTCATATTATATATCGATATATATATTTATATACATATATATATTTTTTTTTTTTCGTCAGATTCGTCGTCCATAACATAAGTAACATAAGTACTTTCGGTAAAATGAGAAAAGCGTTCAAAGATATCGAATGTGCAAATGAAATTATAAATATATTAATACTAGTGAGATAGTGAATATTATTTATAGAGTAGGAGCCAGTTAGAGTATCAAACCTGATATCTTTTCTGTAGATACACACTCTAGGAGGTAAGAAGGTTAGGGTATTATGACATTCGAGTTCAGGGGATTTTGGCAGATCAGGTAATACAGGTACAAAAAATGTGCAAGTAAATCGTTAAAATATAACATATCAGGTAATATTATTAAATAGTGACCCGAATAAAATATATATAAAATTCATATTTATCGCTATAACGTAAATGCCATGATTATTATATGATATATGCGAGAGAAATAACCCACAAAAAACGCCTGGCAATCATTAATAATAGTGTATAGTACTGTTTCGTTAAACATATTCAAAAATCATGTTTGTTATTTTTGCATTTTACTTGCACATTTTTTATACCTGTATTATGTGCCAAAATCTCCCGAACTCAAATGTCATAATATCCAAACCTTCTATAGTGTTCATGTTCAGAAAATATTTCAGATTTGGTACCATAAGTATACAGTACTATAAGTATACAGTAAGACAGACTGTCGCCGGCTCTTAGTCTTTTATAGATACAGCCATAATATATTTTCTTATTAGATTTTATTTATCTTATCACAACAATAATACATAAATGATAAATATTAATACTTTTTTTGTTTAAAGAAATGCTGGGGATTGGTTTAAAATTTTTTACTTAATATTTCTAGATATATCTTACATCCGAATATAATTATCTCATTTCTAAACTCAGCAAGGGTACCTATAATAAGTACAATATGTAGAAATCATATTAAAGGTAAGAGATTATATATAGCCTTGGAAGGATTAAATTAATTAATTTCCGAGTTAAAAATATTCCTCATTAAATGATTGTTCCTGCAAAAATAAACTCATCGTTGTATATATAAATTAAGCTCTCAGGGTTAAATGACTCACAAGAAAATTATTTCGAAACAATCGGAAAATCGAAGATCTTTCGCTGTGATTCGCACGGTAATAAATATATATATATATACACCAACTATGTACAACACGAAGATCTGACTTCTCCTTGAGGAAGCTGTCTGGACGTCTGGGAGGTACAACAACTCACAGCTCAAACGATCCAGCACAATTAATTAGCTTGGCGTCAAGTAAAAGAGGATTAATCTGAACTAGGAATAACTCAAAGCGGCGGCACACTACTCAACCCTTACTACTGAAAAGTGAAATCGATCAGCGGTTAGTATGGTCGCTGCAACAGGGTACGTGATATCTATTTGTGCCCTTACCCGAAACGAATTGCCTAGAGCTTCACACAGATCCCAGCAGGGCCGCATTAATCCTTAAATCCGGGTTTCTTGAAAAACAAAGTAAACAATTTTTTTCATATCCTATAAAATTGTTGTTGATATGTTAGTATATAAGCGCGTTGCGCATCTATTGATCGAGTGAAAACTTTAATATTATTGAAAAAAACATTCAATTCTCTTTACGATACCACTGGGAAGAATGCAAATATTATTACATTAATTGTAGGACATAAAAGCAAAGGCAGCAATATTCAAAAAATCAAAAAAAAAGTTTTGAATGCAGTCACCGAGGATTACTAATTTAAAATGCACTGAATTCTAGATTTTATGTGTGTATGCTTTCCAAAATCATATTTTTATAGGATTTGTTTTCTATAAAATCTCGAATTCATTACATTATAAATTAGTAATCCTCGATGAATGTATTCAATTTTCTTTGGATATTGCTGCCTTTGACTTTTATACCCACAATTAATAAACTTGTCTAATCACATAGTGAATGAACTATAATTATATAATATTTCGACTTTACATAGACTGCATCGCCTAGGTAATCCACACAGTTCAGTAGATATATCTAACGCTCCTACACTGCACATATTCAAAAGACAAATCTACTCTTCTTCTATTTTATAGTTTTCCTATACAGGAAAACATTAATAACTTGATTATAAGTCGAAAATGTTTAAGCATGTTAATTTAGTTCTACACATAATGTTGTGTGGGCTAATATATGATTTCACTTAGACATACTGCATTCCATCTAATCATTTAAAAGTTTTTATAATAAAATTTTTGCACTGCGGTGTGGAGTAATGCAATATCAAAGATTGCATTTTTTTTTAATATTTCTGACTTATTTTTTACAAAGCGTTGAACTATCATTATAGTAACTTATATCGATTACGAAAAATTCATTCGTTTGCATAATGAATGACAGTCCAACGTTTAACAAAAAATAAGTCAGAAATATTGAAAAAAAATGCAAACTTTGATGTCGCATATCTCCATAGCTATTGATATTAGGTCGTGATAGCTTGAACACTTTCGACTCACAATCAAGGCAGAAATATAGTCCTGCGAGGTTATTAATGTTTTCCAAATAACACTGTATATGTGACCAATTCTTTTTTGTATTGATCTTGATATTTTTGAAATTTTTTAATCACATTCTTCTTTTATATCTACTGTTTACATATTGTATTTTCTTTTACTTTTTGTGACTTTTTGTATTTATACTGTTAATATTATTTAATTTTTTCCCATGATATTCCTAGTAACTTAGATATGTATGCTTCTTTTTTTATGATGTAAAAGCCCAAATCAGGGCGGGTATCGTGCAGCCAATCAGGGAAAGATATAGCCAACGTACTCTCGTTCGCCTCAGCAACGTTTATTCTGTCGACAATCATTGTAGAACAAACAAGTGATATTCCTGTCCACGACCACGGTCTGTAAATTGTTCCAAAAGTCGCAACCTCCAACGGTGAATATCATTTGCCCTATTTGTTGCCTCTGCTGTACACTACCACATATGCGACACTCGCCGAACACACGCAGAATTCTTCCGGACGGGAGGGAATTCTTCTCTCCATACAACCAACCCGCCAAAATATCTTTGCCGCAATCCGGCCCTGGATCCCAGTACTATACCCGAACCGCGGACATTAATTCTCTTCAGCGGCATGGAAACCGGCGTCGGTGAACAAAAAGAGACTGTGCAGTCTCAAAGTACATTTAACTGCGGGACAAATAAAAATGCCAGCTTTCAGTAAGTGCCGCACCTTTTCTCATCCCGAACGGGGGACGGGCGTCAGACGGCAGGCGCGATGTGTGGCGCCAAGTTGGCGACAAAAAACGCAATTAACAGCGCACGAAACTTGTACGTCGTGGCGAGTAGAGGGGAAAGCAGAAAAGAAAGAGTCTGGAGACATTTCAGGGAATCTTGCTGGATTACCGACAGCCATTAGCCGCCAGGCGGGCAATGAGGAAGATCGTTAATGGCTTATTCAAAGTGTCAATCGCGGGTGACAGCATCTGTAAAATACATCACGTCGTAAAAATATACGAAAGCATCCAATCTGTAAAAAATCTTTCTGGAAAATTTTACACAGAGTGTCTAGAAAAATCTTCGGAGAGTCTTCTTCATTCAATTTCGAATAGAAAATTTTCTAAACACTTTGGGTGAAATGTCGACGGTTACGGAGATAAGCGACATCGAAATTTGATTTTTTTTCTGGATTATATTTCTGGCTTATCTCTTGTTAAACATTAGACTATCATGAAATTAATTTATATCGAATATGAAAAATTCGTTCGCTTTCATACAAGTCAAATAAAATTAACAGATAAAAACCTTACAGTGATAGTCTAACATTTTACAAAAAAATGAAAACTTTGATGTCTCTTATCTCCGTTAACTGTCGACGTTTCACCCAAAGTGCAAAGAATATTTTCTATTCAGAGTCGAATGAAGAAGAATCCCTCGAAGTTTATGCTTCTAGCTAAGAGACACCACAAATATGTTAAAACCGGCATTTGGTACTTGGGTTGTAAGCTTTACATCTCACCAATCTCGAGAAGTTCGAAGAGGTCAGACTGAGTATATGGTCATGTGATGCGCTAGTCATACGAGCAAGGTGGAAGACGAAGACCACAGGCCACCTGGTAGACAATCAGACGAAAGGGGAGGAGAGAAGATCAGATGGACCATACACCATATAGGATAGATAACCTCGGCACAAAAATAATAGATACCGATGACAAAGGTAGAAGAGCATTTGATAATCGTTGAGAGAAGTAATAATTTTATAAATAAAAAAGTTGTTGATTTATAAATAAAGTATTTCCTTTTTATTATTTAAAAAAATTAAATTTATCAGTCGGAAAAATCTATCTATCGACAAAATATTTGGTAAACCACCGGGATGCGAACACAGAACTTTTCATTTCTGGAGAACAACGATAAAAACTTCTTTTTTATTTTTTTATATAGAGATGCAAACACGTGTTTCATACGATTTGACATAGACACGATTGAATACGTGTCACATCAATATTTTTACTATTTTCAAACTAAGCTAAACACTTGTGGTATTAAAATAGGATAAACTTGCTAGTGTTCCAGAATGGAACTCGAACCACCGACTATCATTATCATGATCAGATCACCAGCTAAATAAATAAATATAATTTTAATTATTATTTCTCTGATTCTTCATCTCCGTTCTTCGCCATCTTTCGTACAATCAGTTTCTATATTTAAAAAACAAAGTTGCAAGTCTTGGCAACAGAGTAGATACATACATACATACTTAATTCTCTGCCGCGGCTGCTACTCTATAATCCTGCCAAAAAGCTTTGATACGACTCGTCACTAAAATCCGAAAAGGTAGACTCTTTGAGATTGAATAAAATATAAAAATGGTCTGCAATAAGTCGTAAAATAGAGAATAAATCAAAATGAAAAAATGGTAAACTCTTAGTTAAATATATTAATATAACTCTTTTATTTGGATTAATGCTATTTCGATTCACCGGATTATTCGCATGACCGTACATCGATTAATTAAAACCAATCTGAAATAATTATCAAAATAACCGATTTTAATACAATATTATTCTCTCCAAAACTGTTACTGTTACTGTTACTCCATCTCATTTAACCAAATTTGTGAGTATGTACTTTAGGCAGTTATTATTAGAATTTTAGTATTTGATTTAATTAATTTTCTCACAATATTTTACATTACCTTATATAACAAATGACGTTGTATAATTATTATTATATTATTATATCGAACTACTATGTAAAATGTTATATCCATGGACCTTTCAGGTCTCTATCATATTTTAAATAAAAAATAAATAATAATGTCTAGTATAAAACAATAAAAAACTAGATTAGCAGAAAGTGTGATGAAGTGTTTACTTGGCAATTTTTCATGTGCAAAGATTTTAATTTAAAAAAAAAAATCACTAACGTGGAACAATTAGTTTTATACATAATTAATTTCACAACCATCGAAATTGTTTTATTCTTTAATTCTGCAAAAGACATTTTTCTTGAACTTAAATGGGGTTGCCACGGTGCTAACTGGAATTACACTAATTTCTCACGCCGTTTAGGAAATTCCGCTTTGGTTATTTTTAGTTCGCAAGATACACAACAAGGACGTATATAATATATACATTGCTCTAAGCTTTGCCTTTGAATAATATCCTCTCGTTTTAATACCCTTGTTAACATTCCACTGAAGCAGGGATTTCACGGCTGGTTCTGGCGGACGGGAAGGTATTTACCGGACCTGCCCAGGGGCTAAGAGGAAAGCCTCCTGGAAATACAAACAAGCCGCATTTCTGTGAAAACAGAAAACTCCTGGTAACCCTTTTAACCCTAAAAAATTTTATAATAACACCCCAGAACGGTGACGTAAATGCTACAATACATAACTGAAAAAAAACTCTATTATTTGTGTGAATTTTAAATAAAAAAATATTTTTTTATTGTGAAGTTGTGGCACCATTTTATAAATAAAACAATTAACACTTTGTTTTAATGTACTTATATCCATTTATTGAATGAATAAAAATACATTAAGAATGAAGACTGAAGAATGGAGCATCGCTCCCGAAACATGTTGAATTTTTACATTAAAATTAAGTTGTTAAAATTTGTTTAAAATTGGTTAAAGCAAAGTATTAATTATTTTATTTAAAAAAAAAATCATATTCTGGCATGGAAAAGTTCCATATTTGTATCCCGTTTTTTTTTCCTTCTTTCTAATTGATTCATCTATAATGTGCTTTAAATATTTATTTATTTATTAAATAGCATATCTATGGCAAACAATTATTATCTTTACACACTAACATAGAAATTAGTGTAAAATTAATGTAATAAATTCTTGGTAGTGCATTATTTCACCTCACTAGATAGAAATGTGTAGTATTTTTTCTTATTTCATTTAAAATAATCTAATACATAATAAATTATCGCATATAAATCAAAGTAAAAATAATCAGAAAATTTAAACAGCTTTTGTCAAAACAATTCAACAATGAATGTCAGCATAAAATAATCGTAATGAGATTTCGCTGTCGGCGAGCAAACGGACCACGCGCGAGGTACATGAACTGAACAAAACTGGGAATATTTCGGGAAACACAAAACATCCTGTTGATTAGAGCGAGGATATTTCTGGCCTCTGTTCGACGTCGCTTTAATGAACCAACAGGGACGAAGGAATTTAACACTCAAAAAGGAGTCTACATCCCGTCCAAGTAACAAAAAGGTTGAAGGGTAATAGAGAAGTTGTTAGACAAATAAGTAGCATCGTTAGGGATGTTTGTTTTTTTGAAAGATAAATTTATTGCCTATGATAATATATAAAATGCAAAAATGACGTCGCTTGTCTCCGTAACTGTCGACACTTCACCCAAAGTATAAAAAATATTAGAAGTTTTTTCAACTAGCTACGAGATACTATCGTATTCGAGCTAGAGATAAAGACCTAACGTCCCTCAGCAATGACATTAAACAACCGCGGGATCCTCAGAGAGTATGGAACGCAACACTCTTCTGTCTTGACATACGAGTAAAACTCGCGTTTCGCATTTATAATATACATCTTCGCCAATAGTTGAGGCTTCTAACAAGTTTCCAGCACCTATTTTACCTGGTCTTGCCATGTCGTTTGCAGGCGTCCTTTATTTCTGATGCTATCTACGCCCGCGTCATTTACCTGTCTTATCAATCTAATAATAAATAACATTAGATTTGCGGACGATACAGTACCACTTGCAGGTAATGCCCAGGACCTTCAAACACAAGTAAAAAACGTGAATAAATCAAGTAAACAAGCATGGGCTGAAGACGAACACTCGCAAAACAAAATTGTCAATAGCATCAAAAACATCACTTCCAACGCCAAAAATAACAAGTACCTACTTAGGTGCATGGGTGAATGAGAACTGGGATCCATCTCAAGAGTAACAGCTAGAATAGAAATTGCAAGAAGTGCTTTTCTCAGAATAAGACCGTTATTTTCTAACCGTGACCTGAGCCTACACCTCAGAATGCGTATTGTTCGGTGTTATATTTTTGCCATTCTCTTATTGGAGGCATGGACACCAAACCAAAAACTAATCCGAGGCTTTTGAGATGTGGATCTATAGACGCATATTGAAAGATTCTTGGGTGGAGTGACGAATGACGAAGTCCTGCTGCATTTGGAAAAAGATCGAGAAGTGGTGTGTGCTATCAATATAAGAAAGCTGGAATATCTCGGACATATTATGAGAGGACCAACATATAGACTAAACCAACTCATCATCTAGGGGGAAATAAGTGGTAAAAGAAGCGTAGGAAGACGCCGCATGGCTGCGTAACTTGAGGAACTGGTATAAGTGTAACTCGACCGAGTTGTTCCGTGTGGCGGTAAATAAAATCGTAATCGCCGACCTCCGATAGGAGATGGCGCCATAAAAAGAAGAAGAATCAATCGACTCGTTCATTTGTTCGTTCCTCACAAGCGATCCTTTTTTAATTCCAGTTTCCCGAGAGATAGAAATGATACCCGATTACCGTGATGGATGATACACTTGACATTTTGGAATAAAAATTTCCATAGCGAATTTCATAATCCCCGATGAATAAATAAATAGGAAGATGGATTCGATCCGCCCCGTAGCAAGTTACGTGTGTACTTTAAGGATTAATTTTCTCTAATATTATACCTCTGACAAGAACCTTCATGACGTATCTGCTGACAAAATTAATTACGAAACACGAAGGGCTGAAAGTTAATTACATCGTGAACAATGAACAAAGCTATAACAACTTGTTTATAAGCTAGTTGTTAGATACATTGTACATGGCGTACTAACAGCTCAAATAGTATTCGAGATAAGAAATGCTTCAAACTTGAAGCGGTTGCCGTCTATCTCTTACTAACTATCTAAGTTGTCGTTTTGCTTAGAAAATGTATCACAAATGTACGAAATAGGGCATGCAAAATTACCTAGCAGTAACATTACCGGTGAGTCGGTAAAATATGAATAAAATACCGGTAATTATAGAGGTATTAAAATGTGATCATTATGCCATTAAGGAATAAGAGTAAATTTAAATAAATATTTGAATGAAAAGAAAACATTGCAAAAGTTATTCACTGAACAAAACACACATTATTTAAATATGTACAGTTGTACCCCGAGGTCGCATTATAGGTAGACCGTAAAGGATAACATTATGCCGAAAAGTCACGGTCAATTCAGATTGGAGTATGAACTTTCATACGAGAAATATGAGATATCAGATAATTTGATATGTCTACTAAAAAAAATCAGATATAGCAAGTAATAATTGTAATTAAAATTTGTTTCCGGTATTTAATTATCTTATGAAGAAAAAACTAATAAACACAACTAAGTAAAAAAAGTACTTAACGTAAACGAAAGTTTTGAGGGTTGAAGGACAAAGGGAAACAAAAATAATCCAACTTCGAATTTAATTAAGTCGGAGTAACGTTTTGCTCAGGGTTTTGCGGCAATTATCAATCAGAATAGGAATTAAAATGAGCCCTTAAAAAACGTGTCTTTGCTCAGATTGCTCCGGCTGAAGAGAAATCTCTCTCTGATTCTACACTAGTTGGCTGAATTGTAAAATAACAACACGCAAACTGTAAATATTTTCAAAGAATTTTCAGATAAAAATGTAAGAAAGTTTAGATAAACAAACCACAATTCGGACACGCTAATTTTGTATTAAACTGCACTATATAGACACCAACCTGCTATGATTTAGAGTGCGCTTTTATATTCAATTTACAAAGAACCATTTACGTATAAAAAGTGTAAATTATAATATATGTATGCATAAAGGATCACTTAGGTAGCATGTCGAGCGAATGATTAAGGAAAGAATGGTAAGAAAGATATACGACGCGCGTGTTGATAGCGCCAAAAAAGAGGGCGTCCGCGGAAGACTTGCCATGACCAGGTTAACCAGATACTGGTAGATTGTCCTGTTAGGAGCCTCATGTGACCGTTGAGCTTGCATGTGAAGAGTTGTATGAATGTGGATGAGGAGAGAGTTGTATGTCAGGAGAGAAAACTGTCACGCTCCAGTCTCTCTACCTACCCTCGCGGGGAAACAGCGCGACGGTAAACTAGTTATGTACAAACAAATAAATAAGAAAACCTGTCCGATCTTGCCAACGGCTATCGTAATTTAAAAATATCATTCTATAAATACATTCTTCTTCTTTTCGTGCCCCATCCGTTCGACGTATGTTGGCTATAAGGACTTTGTTTACTGCGGCCCGGAACAGCTCTACAGTAGACTGGCCAAACCCCTATTCAAGTTTTTCAGCCATGATGTTCTCCTTCTTCCAGGGCCCCGACTTCCGGCAATCTTTCCCTGCATTATAAGAAGCAAGATCTCATATTTTTCTGGATTTCTCATATTGAAGTTTTTGGATTTTTATTGTTTTAATAACTAATTTTTCTCTATTCATCCGAACCATGACATCTTCATTTGTAACTCTGTCCATCCAGGTTATTTTAAGTATTCTTCCGTAGATCAACATCTCGAATGCCTCAAGTCGCCTTATCAGTTATTCGGTAAGGGTCCATGCTTCCATAAATATATTAAAAAGTAAAAATAATATAATTATAATTAATAGAAATAAACTTTGTTTTCACAACTTTTTTATTGAAAATATCAAATGTTTCAGAGCCCATGGCCCCTTCGTCAGGATACAATTGTATACTAACAAAATTAAATTTAAAAATCGAAGTATAGACAATCAAAATATTCTCTTTTAAATATGTTTTGATTTTATGTTTTATATTTATTTTTTGGTTTATTTTATTTTCTTATCTTATTTATCTGGTACATTGGTTTAATTATTAATCTTTTTAATTTTCTTGTACTGTAAAAGCCCACTAGGGCGTTAATTATTAATAAAAAAATTCCTTTATCCGAATTTAGCCATACTTATCGGTAAACCGGTTTACCGAAGACCGGTAGTGCAAGCCCTCGCGCGAATATTGAACATAGAATTCCGATTACCGCAAGCCTCGCTTATTCCAATGGAGTAAATATATTATAAATTCTACTGATATCCGGCAAAACGTCATTTTGTGGGTGCGAGGGTTACCTACTGCGAGACTGATACGCAATCTAGACTATACGAAAATGCATTGTGAATAATTTTAATGTGACAATAAATCATATTTTAGCGGCAGTATTTGTAATGTGCCTTTTAAAGCGGTAGCACTGTTTGTAATTCAATTATTTTTCAATGTTTCAAATACAGGGTGTGGCAAAAATGGTCCACAATACTTTATAGGTAAACTCCTGACTAAATTATGAGTCTAACATGTCATAACAATATTACATTAAAGTTTGCACTTAAAAAAAAATATTTTTGGCGGTAAAACATTAAAAATTCATTCGACTCTATAAGTCAAATTAAATTAAAAAACAAAGAATATACATGTTCATAAAATTTTTGCAAGATTTTAATATTTTTATTTGATTGGTATTATTTTTTATAAGCGAATGAATTTTTATTGATCGATCTAAGATACATTAATGATGGCCTATCGTTTAAAAGAAAATAAGTCATAAATATTGAAAAAAATGCAAACTTTGAAGTCGCTTGTCTCCATTAACTTAAGAATTTAGTGATGGTCAAACCGTTTTTTTAAACGTTTATTTTCGGTACAGTTATTTGGGATTTGTATCTGATTATACTGAGGATTGGTAACTAAGATATAGGTAATTGTTGTGTACCTAATGCCGATGGTTGCCTGTCGAATTGCCCGTCGGCGTCGATGCAATCAGATACAAACTTCAAAAAACTTTTAGTGTATCACCGGTTAAAATACCATCACATTAGGATACTTGTTCATATTAGGACATTATGCAAGGCCGTAAGATGATTTGAAAAATTATTTTTGAAATTTATGAAACTGCTGACATTTTTGGTTTGAGCATGTATTTTTGAATTTTCTTATTAAATTGTTTTTCTTGAAACGGTTATTAAATAGAATATTGCTTAATACATTAAAAATACATTACGTAATTTTTTTTTTTTTTTATTTATTTGTATCATGGTACAAAATTACATGGATACAATGATCATTCGTACAATAAGATCGTATTACCCTCCATAAAAGAGATGACGCTCGTGGGTTGATATTTTATGAACATTACAATTTTTAAATAAATGCATTAAGAAACAAGGTAGTAAAAAAAATACATTAATATATTTAAAATATAAAAGTATCATTGCCAGCTGCGAAATCTATGTATACTGTTTTATGAGAAGAGAAGAGATATCACAAGCATTACAAGAGCGTGCATATTTATCTGGCAAAATATTATGAAATATTAAAATATGATCATTATTGTGACAGGAATATTACGAGACATATCTCTTATTTCGGTTTCTATTAAAAAAAATGTGCCGAGGAAAAAGTCATGCTTCTTGTTATCACCACACCCCCCTGCTAGCATAGCCCCTTGAAAAATACGGATGATTCCTATTTGGAACATATATAATAAAAAATTCGATGTGTGGATGTTCTTACGATGGCATTGGTGAACGTTGCATTGTGTAGATAAAACACTTAAGTCAGTTCATACAGGTTGGAAGCCCTGAGCCATCGTATAAAAGAGTTCCAAACATGTTTCTCATATAAATAGCTTCGTCTCTGTGAGACTTCTATAATTTATCTTAATTATTAAATAAAAGTTAATAAATAGATAAAAGTAGTATATTGCTATATTTGTATTTATTTTCATAAAAAATTATCTGAGTGCGAGAGGTCACTGAATCAGAATTAATAAATAAATAAAATATTTGAAGGTAGGTCGTAATTATTTTAATTCACCTCATTGATTGGAGGGAAAAGCTACCCTTTATGAAAATGTACGCGATGAAAATGATTGCAAATGCATTTTCCGCGACAATAGAGTGTAATTACTGAAATCACCAGAGCAGATAATCCTCCGCACAACGCAATCCCAAATGTTTATCAAATTGATTTGCAAACACGAGCCATTACGGATCACGTGCCGGACGAAAAGCGAGGCGGTCGCGCAGAAGGGGGGAATTAATTCAGTGACCAAATTAACGAAAACACTCGCGTGCAACTTTTTCAGTGAAAAGCCAACACAACAGATATTATTTCACAACTATTTGGCTATGTTTTGAGCTGTGGTGTTATGCTTTTTAGCAAAGGGTTTATTGCCGTCTCTCAATCATCATCGAAGAGACTGTATTGAAATTTTATGGAAGTTTCGCCATTAGATTCTCTGCAATAGATTTTCTGTCGAATATTAATTAGTACAGTATATATTATTTTAAAGATAAATTATAGAAAGTCCGTCCGTCCGTCTGTCTGTCTGTCTGTCTCCGTAATTTCGTGTTACGTCCGTAAATTTTTAAAGTTTTTTTTTTTTAATTTTTTTGTTGGTAAAATTTTATTTTTTTGAAAAAAAAATTTTCGATTTTTTTTTTTAATAAAATAAATAAATAATTATTCCTTAGGAACCGACATGTAAAAGTACCGTCATTTTTGACGGGTTACAGCTAGTACCTTATAAATATCCACGTCCCGGTGAGGGCAACAAGATCACACCATCACTTTAATATTCCTAAAGCTCGCACCACCTCTGGAGGATTGCGCTCACCTATAGTGGGAATATTCCGAGCTAAAAAACTACTTGTTCACGCTCTATTGAACATTGTTACTTATTTTTTAATACGCCTGTCTCAACACAGATATTTCTAGTGATACAGGCACAACCAAAATTTGTATATATGAATTAAATAGAAATAAATAAAATAAATTTTATTGTGTTTTTATTTACTATTGTTACTACTCTTGTTTATTATTTTTTATTTACTTTCAAAATTATTATCTACGTGATATATGCTAGGACACAATAGGAAATATGTTCGATACTGCTTGTTTATACTCTTACATATCACAAACTTGTACAATATAATATTTCCAAGCAAATTAATAAATCATCGAAGCTGAATCGGTAAAGCTACTTACACCAATAGAAGAATCCAAGCTGTTATCTACATGAGTATCAAAATGGCAGTCGAATATACGATGTCGATTACGCATAAAATTGTATTTAATTTGAAATGTTAAGTGAAATTAAATGCAATTTGAAAGGATACTGCGGTTATTCAGACTATCCGACACGCTTCTTCCCTGACGGTGTGCGTGAACACCATGACGAAACTCCAGAACCAGAAATAGACGGCAGGAGTGTCTGCGGCCGAATGGAAATTGCATTTGTATAGTCTCACGTCCATCGATCCTGTCAGAAGCATTTCGCTGGCGGAATGATTTTAATTAAACCGTGCTTCAATTTGACGTCAGTTGCACAACACTAACATTTTTTTTAAATATTGACTTCAGCGGCAGTAGTTTCTTGCATAACGAAAAATAATGTTTTAACCACAGACCAGCAAAGCATATAGACAAACTAGTGTAAATGTCTTGATATACAACCTGGCGCCATGGCAGTTTCAAATACGTTTGTTGTTGTTTAAAAAAATTACTACGAGCTTGTTAATTTTGAAACAATTATGGATAATATAATTAATAGAAATGAACTTTGTTTTCGCCACTTTTGTATTGAAAAATATCCACACGTTTCAGAGCCCATGTTCATCTTTTGGCTAAGGAGTCTTTTGATATTAATAAGGGTTAAAAAATTTTCATACAAATTATACAGATCCACAGTTTGATCAATTAGAAATTTTGGAAATAAGAAAAAGTGTTAATAGTAAATTGAATATTATAAATAACCAAGTCCTTATATTTAAATATTTATCTTTTAAATTTTTCATGTTAAGTAGGTACTGCAATATCAAATATCAAAATGAATTCATTTTCCATATATATTTTTTTTAATATTTTGATCGTTTATACTTCGATTTTTTAATGTAATTTGTTAGTATACAATTGTATCCTGACGAAGGGGCCATGGGCTCTAAAACATGTTGATATTTTTCAATACAAAAGTGGTGAAAACAAAGTTCAATTTAATTAATTATGTTAATAATGTTTTTGAAGAAATTACGAACAAGTTAAACTAGATACTCTTAAAAAGTATAATGTCTTAGAAAATAAGTAATGCTTTCGTAAATCCATTTCGCCATCAAATATTTAGTATTTGTCGAAGAACTTTGCATAAATAATAAACTTTCTTATAAAATATTAAAACTCCTATCTAATACTACGGTCTGTGTTGTACTGTGTTTATTACTGCTCTAAATCAAAGTGTAAAATATATGAAAAAAAAATGGTGACATTATACTCAGTCTCGCATTAATCAGTGATTGAATGAATATATTATGTATATACGGCACAATCTTGACAAGTACAACGAATTTGGGCAGGGATTAAAACATGTTCGTCTCCGTCTAGCTTGCAACATTGAACCGATATCAAGAGTGACAGCGACACGGTGGAAACCGTCGGAGGGGTCTTCTTACTCGAAATAATCCGTAGAATAATTTGACTCAGCCGAAACCCGTCAAGTGATTGATTTGGGCCCGAGCCGGCTGACGTAATCCGACCGTATTCGGGTCTGCATTATCGTACATATCCCCGAAGCGACGGGCTGCACGAAAGGTGAAGAAGTTGCGCACCAGAGTCAGTCATGCTATAGAGAAAGTGGAGGAGCATGACTATCTCGGCCGAACCCTACGATTTGGGAGAAGAACCTTAATAGAGGTGTGAAACGGTTCAATGAATTACCTGTTAAAATGAGAATAATTATGAGGCTTTCAAGAAAAATATTAAAAAATACCCTCACAGTTAATTAATTTTTACTTTATAAAATGTAATATAGGTATTAACTTATTATTAAATTATGTGTATATTTTATTTTATAATCCTGTGGAATATTTCTTACAGATAGTTTTAATATTAATATTATTTTTACTGCATACTGTTGTATGTCTTTGCTAATAATTTTTGTTTATTTTCTCTTGATATATTATTTTTTAAATAATGTACTGCACGCTGTTTATGTTTTATGCTCATTAATACTTTATTTTTATTGTTTTCTCACATTTTTGCATTATGTTTATTGCATATTATTTTTCTCTTATATGTAGGTACATAGTATGTATACATATTATTAAATATATTTAAATGTAATGATACTCCTCTCCTACTCACGAGTAATATTACTCATGTATGTAGAAGAGAAATACCATGTGAAAAATGTTAACTATCATTATTGAAAAAAAAATGTATTTAAAAATTATTTTTTTTAAAACTCGAGACACGGATACGTCTTGGCCGCAGAGCATAAAAATTTATATAGATGAACTAAATCTGTTCTCGTTCTTGAGGTAAGGGGGTTGATACACAGCGGAAGAATGTCCACCCTTGCTTTAAGATGCATAAACACCGCTGTTGTATTGATTATTGTATTAATATTATTAATCCTCTAGTAAATACAACGTATTTTTTACAAAAGACGTTTATTTTTTAATTATAATTTCGTTCCGAACAGTCTCTTAAGTAAAAACGTATTCTTGAAACTAAACGTGACTTATTTATCAATACTTTTTAAGAGTATTTTGTTTGACCTATTCATAATTGTTTTTAAATTTACCAGCTCGTAGTAATTTTTTTAAACGAGTCAAATGTATTCAAACGTACCAGGCTGTGCACCAAAAAATTTACATTAGTTTATTATGTCTAGGCTAAAATGATCAATGAAAATATCCCACAATTGTCAAAACTAAACCAATGAATGAGCAAAGTACCCTATTCATACAACCCCCTGGTTGCCATTATTTTCATACCACTCATGGCTCCGGTATTCATGTTTATTTAATTAAAAGACAGTTTACGATAGACATGACAGTACGGAACTACTCGGGCAGTTTCATGACGTAACTTAAGATAAAAAAACATATAACAATGAATCATGTATAAAGGAAATGAAAAGAAAACAGAAATAAACGAGCACACAGGAGAGACACTTATGCGAGAAAACATTAACCAGTAAGGTTTCCCGACGATGACATACGATGCCAAAAAAAAGACAAGAGGACCTTATACAGCAACTAAAAGTAGCACATCCAGCCATATTCAGAGTAACGTTCGGCATTTCTTCAAGCGATCACAAGGAATAAAATGATTCGATAAAGTACCAAAGACTCAAATATTATTCGAAGAGTAGGCAAGCTGAATTGGCAGTGCATCCCTGGAGGAAAAAAATGTTGAGAGAAGTGTACGTCGTCAAACTGCTTGATAGTATAATAACTGTATGCGCGGAAAGAGAAGCAGAAGAGATTGCCGAAGATCAGGAGATGGCTCAGTCCAGCAGTGGATGGACACGGACTGATGATAATGCTGATACCATGTTCAAAATATCTATTCTTTACGGAAGACATTCAGCATAGAAGCTGCTATAGAATTATGACGATATCAAAGCGGTTACTTATGTTGATACCTCGAAAACAGATGACCGATAAAATACTCGCAAACGGGGGGAAGGAGTCCCATTTCACCACGTTGAAAGCTACACCCAGCAACTCTTATCCGAATGATCGATATAGTTAATGAACAAAGTGATTACCAGATAATGACCGCGATTAAGAAAGCGTGCAGCGGAGCGGACGGCTTTAAACGCTAAGGAACCGACCCACAAAAGCGATTTCTGAATATAAATGGGTAACTTTGTTATGAAAGATAGACCCAGACGGAAATTTTAATTTTTCATTTTGGCGACGGTTGAACTGATGGAGAGGAAAAGGTTGATTATAATTCAAATTATACCAGTACCATTGTGTCAAGAGACCATTTAGTTTTGATTCCCTGTTGAAAATAAAAACTGTAACGATATAATAATTTTTAAACACAGAAAACAACACTTCAGCGCTCCGTGATACAACGGCTTCTCAGGTATAACTTTAAAATGTTTTTTGGTGGCATTTTACTGGGTAGGCAAATTAATGTAACAAACATATAATATATAGTTTAAGTATTTCAAAAGTCTTTTTGTTCTCTTTTAAAATTTCCATATTTCTCAAAAGAGGTCTTGCAACGGAAGTCATAAATTCCGCGAGGTTCGTGTTATAAACAATAAATAAAACTTAAAATTCATTATTTACGTAGGAAATAACTAGCTCGAATACTACTGTTAGCGGTTTTTTACGAACTCTAGTAAATTACGAAGAGCGTTACTCGACGGATAAAATTAGCGTTACCCCTTGAATGAAGCGATGAAAGTCTTATTCCACAAGCTAAAAATAACTGAAAATCCATCATAATTATAAAAATGTGTGGCCGAATGATGACAAGTGACTTAATAATCGAATAAATTTTCCGGCGAATAACTATTTTGTATTATGCTGTGAGAGAGCTCCAAAATCTAATAAATTTGTCAAATCACAAATTTTTGCTAGTTTACACTACACTAGTAAACAATCTTATGATGCGTGGGTACTCATATTACTCTTCATCCTAATTTATTGTGACGACAGCCAAATTAAGAACAACCTGTATTATTATGGACTTCAGACCATTTTAGGTGAAACTAATTTGCGTACATATGTAGTATTTGTATTCCCATTAATCTTTAAAAGGCTCTAACATATTATTTATGTTCATTTCAAAAATAAATAGAAGACGGCATTTAAATATGTCTAAATAACAAATACAGGCTGTCTCACAGCTAGTATCAAAAACTTTGGAGGCGTCTTCTGTATTCAATTTTGAATAGAAAATATTCTTAACAATTTGGGAGAAATGTCGATAGTTAGGCAGTAATGATAAGCCAACATTTTACAGAAAATAAGTCAGAAATATTGAAATAGTGATAGTAGACGATAAACGGTGATGCAATATAGAATCGCAATAAGAAAATTCCTTCAGCGAGGTGACATCCCAGCATCCCCGTTCGTTATTGCCAAACCCTCCTCCCTTCTGGAAGGTGGTCGGGGTCGTTTACTCCCCCCTTCCCCGCAACTTCCCGTCGCGAAAGGAATGGCATGCAATGCGTCATTGATCATGACGTCATACTCGCTGACAGCTACACGTGAATAATGAAGGAATTTAATTATAATTTTGATGTTTTTAGCGTTAGCTTTGTGGTTGAACAAAATTATTAATTAAAAAAAAACAACAAACTTGTTTCGTATGAACCATTTTGATTAATTTAACGTCGACATAACATGTACAATGGGGCAGAATATTTATTATAAATGAATAAAGTTTTGGATAATTTAATTAAAATTTTACCAAATTACATTAGACCCGCGTTTTATAATAACTTGGGTAAATTCATAACAAACTACAAAGAAGTAGACCCATTAAATAATTAATTTATTTGATGTAGATAATAGGTACACATATATATAACGGCACATAGTTTTAATATAAGAATAAAAGAACGCTAACGATACCTCGGTAACAAAAACAATTCAGAATTTTTAAACTATCTTTTAGTTTTAGAGACGGACCACACGTGTAAAAAAGAAAACAACATTGAATTTTTTTACATAAGTAATAACGGCCTCGTATTAGACAATTTTAAAACCCTTTAACACTAAATAACGAATTAAATTTAAGGAACAACATTTGATTAAATTTATTTCCCATTTCAATGTCTCCCTGTCAATCTCCTACACACACTCCCACCACGACTAAACCAACCCCATAATTTTGAACGTTAATTTATAACTCTTGATCTTTGCACTGTGATATTTCGAAAACAACAAATAACACCATATAATTTGTATAACCGTGTATTGGTGGGACGAACGGCTATATTTAAATGCACTAAAAATCAAATTATGTACCCATGTGATGGTGAATATTATAATCGGATTAATGACTGCATTTTTCTATGTAGGTACCTATTCACAAAGAGAATGACGACATTTGAAGATAGGTCACAATATTCAACATTATCGGCTGATCAATTTCGGATGGACGGTGAGATTTTAAATAAAATATAAATATAGACATTTTAGCTATGTATACCAACGGCGAACATACAGTGTGTCCGGTGACCGGTGTCAGAGCCTTTAATAGTATAAAATATTATCAATTTCATCGACAAAACACCCCCTATATATCATTTTTCTCCAGCCATAATGAAATGGAAATGGTGTCAATTTACTAATGTAATACTACCCATCTGAGGTCCTATAAATATCAAAAATAAAAAGAATCAATAAAACGTTAAGTACTTCATCAAAATTAAAAAAGAGACCAAAAATAATTGTTAAAAAAATTACGAAAAATAACATAAACAGATCATATTTTATGCTATTAAAGGCTCCAGCACCGGACATACTGTATATACGTAGCAAACATAATAAGTTCGCTGTCTGTCCGTCCGTAACTCCGTGTAACGTCCGTAATTTTGTTCGAATTCACGGCCTTATCAAAGACGTGAACCAGTTTCCCGTCATTTTTGACGGGTTACAGCTAGTATTGTAATAATTTACTACGTAGATACTCCCCCCGAATGCGCCGTATCATTCACTTGATGATAAGATTGCGTTCTCTCGTGAATTGTGTAAATATTAGTGCACATTTGTGTACAAATTATTGAAATGTTTACATTATAATACATTGCTTCATTGACACGTGTCAATATTACATTACAAACCTTGAACACGTCAGTGAATAACTAGATTGCAGGGGCGAGCACAAAGCACAAACAGAAAAACTCTGCATTAGTGCAAATTCTGGGAAACAAACATGAACACAGAACTTACGACCTCTATCAGATGGCTTAACTTTTTACTTAACACTTTACATAAAGTCACCGATTCCACCCTAAGAACAAATGTGGCAAACAAACACTCTGTGGCCGCTCTATAAAGACTTCCATACATGTTTTACATTTAAATATCTACGTCCCTGTGAGACTTCTATAATTTATCTAAATTAATTAATGAACGCCCCTCTGTGGACAAAATCTAATAATTGTGTGTTCTTAGAATAAACATATAAAAATGGTATAAATTAAATACTTCATAAGAATCGTTATTTTCTGACGCCCACTACCGTCCCGGGAAGCGCTGTTGTGTGTTTTCTTTAATTTATTGCTACAGTATACAGTAGCCGGCAAACATCTTGAAATTTTACGGCGTAGTGGGGGGAAGTTTGCGCATGTACCATTTCACCAAGGAGACCCAAATTTTGTCTTCTGCGCATTCACCCACTACGCCAAAAAATTTCAAGAAGTTAGCCGGCAACTGTACCTAGCTACTGTATTAACCTATCGTTTACTTATTCAAGAATCTCACTAACTTACTAAAGATTTCGTTAAACGAAAGCTCAACAACCACAACATACATGTAGTACAATATAATAGGCATGATGACAGTATGGAAGAATTAAAGAATAAGTGATTGTAGAGATGAAAATATTTTGAAAGGATTCTAAAAAATGATCCAGTTTTAATATACACATTGAGATTAATAAGATGTTCAATAAATAAAAGTATAAAATTGTGCAATCCGCCATTTTAACTGAAACACCGGTCGGAGCGAATGACGTCACGCCTCAGTACCCATCACCGTGTCTTTGAACCGTTGTCATAGACGCAATGCAATGTTTAATGAGGTTTTTGCGCGAAATTAAAAATATGTAGACGAAAATGCAATTATTTGCGTAAAAAACTTAGTTTATTACTGAAATAAAGTTATTTTCGGTATAGTAGACGTGTACCTACAATACAGAATGTTATTTCAAAATCTGTCATCGTGCCTATTGGTAAAAGCGTAATCTAAGTCTATGCCTACTGCTCGTGTTGAGTATATACCTGGGACAAAGACAATCTCTACAAACGTAATGTTCCCAAGGTCCAAGCTGCCCTGTTGTCCACCAAGAGAAGCAGATTACATACAAACTGTAACAATATTTACCGACCGCATCGTTCCGAGCGGAGTCCATAGAAATGCTTGGTATCATAATTGAAAAAAAAATGTACGTACTCATGTGTATCCAGTATCTATTTACATGGGTACGTTGGTGATCTTTCCATTTCGGATTGTCAGATTAACCCACATACAACCAGCGGTGCGTGTACGGTATTAGCCGAGATTCTGATTTACTTATAATCGAAAATAGGTGAAATTTTGATTTTTGAATTAAAGGTGAGGGGGGAGACATTTCCGGAAGACGGGGTTAGTAAATTTTTCTCAAGATCCTGAATGTAGCTATGTAATAATATACACAATTCTTTTAAGGCAGATAGATTTTTGCTTAAATTATGAGTCGGAATTTTTTCAACATGTACACACAACGACACAACATATGTTATGAGAATTGAGAGAGTGCAGAAAAAGTTTATATATTTTTGTATTTTATCATACGAAGCTGGTCAACACAATAACCTTCACAGCTACGAAGATCGACTTATCTTTTTCAAGATGCACAATACCCGATCTCGTTATGCTATACAAGATTCTCAGCGGAGCTATTGATTCTCTTTCTCCATCTGACATAAATTTGCATGTTAAACCCCGTATAAGAAACCCGGAGTTCTTTAGAATAAGCCAGCACACTAATAATGTTGGTTACTTTTTTCCCATCACAAGGTTGTGTCGCGCATATAATATGTATTGTGCTGACGCTAAGGTTGAGGCTGATATTCTTGCAGATACCTTATCATCGTTCAAAAACTCACTCATACACAACATCCATTTTCTAAACGATGACCTGAACCTATAGATCCATTATTTATTTAATACTAATCGCACTATATTCAAACACTGAATATACAATACACATAAATGTACATGTAAAATATACTTTAATGCAAAAATACATGTTGCTAGAGCGTGCCGAAGACACTTGTAATTGGGATAAATGGCATAGTCTTCATTTATAATGTTTTATTATTACCTATTACCTATTACTTTATTATTACCTAGTACCTATTATCCTGTTAGTGTCTCTAATAAATATTAAAAAAAACATCAATGTTCAAAACATCAAATATCAATAGTTTATTACATTAATGTTATAACATTCATTTTTTCATCTTGCACGATTCACATGTTTGAAGTGCGAGAATTTTTATGTAAAAACTTGGTTCAAATTTTATTTTCAAAAGTATTTAGTTTTGATAAATAATACAATAATACATTAAGTCATAAAGAAAATAACTGTATCGAATAGCGTATATTTAACTTATTTTCTTCTGTGGGTAATTTTTTGGGGTATTCTACCGTTTATATCTGACCTCTCCGGCCGACGTTTCGGATCCCATTGCAGAGTGCATCATCAGAGCTGATATGACGAGTATGTGCTGATGTTAAAACAGTACAATACTGCAAGCCAGTACTTAACCTAACACAAACTAGGACAGACCCTGATATCGGTACGGTATTGCAAGCCAGTAAGTACTTAACCTTAACATCAATACATACTCATCACATTAGCCCTGACGATGGACCCTGCAATGATATCGGAAACGTCGGCTAGAGGTCAGATATACACGGCAGAATATCCCAGAAAACTACACACAGGAGACTGTGAACATATGGTACATGGACCATATTTTATCTGTAGCTACGATATATGTATATATTTAGAGCAGGTTGTAAACGCATATCAAGCCAATTGATGTAAGTACAATCTTTAAGTCAAAACTATTTATTATGATACTGGCTGTAACCCGCCAAAAATGACGATACTTTTACATGTCGGTTCCTAAGGAATAAGTATTTAATTATATTTATTTATATAAAAAAAAAACAATAATAATAAAATAAAATAAGGAATAAAAAAAATATTTTAAAGAAGATACGGACGTCGCACGAAGTTACGACGGACGGTCAGACAGCGTAATTATTATAATTGGGATATTCCATTCGTTCTTATGACAGGAATAAAACAAAGTTGAGTAATAAATCTTGCACAGGAAACGGTGTAAAGTTCAACTTCTCTTCCAACTATTTTAAAATCCTCGGGCTATGTGAAACTCCACAGCGAGCCTAATGCTAATAATAAATTATTGTTTCATGTGAAAAGGAAATCAACTGTTTAGTGCCCTGAAAGGAGAAAGTTTACAAATATGATAAATCAAATTAACAATCAGTTCGCAAACAAGTAAACTTCAATACATTTACTGTGATATTAATATATACTAGACTAGATAGACTAGAAGACCGGATTGGTCAAGCAGACTAACCGGTAGATACCGTCTGTCCATAATTTTAATGCTGTTATTAAACGCATAAAAAAATTGTTCGTCTTCTTGATTTAATTAACTCGCTTTAAAAATTCTAAATGGAAAATTCCTACCGGGATAATTATAAGTTTGTAAATTATGTAAAAAAAATATATTTAATAAAATAATTAATAATTCCCATTCCTACGAATTATTAATTTTTTCCTCATTTTGACATGTAACAAAACAGGGCTCACGATTAAAAAAAACCTCGCATACCACACTTTTGTCAAAATCATTTTTTTGTATCTATTTGCCTTTAAAATGTGCGGATAAGTACTACATAGATAATGGCTTGTACTAGATAAAAGTCGCAAGGCGTTCAAATGCTACACAAAATTGTTTCACACTGACCTTTATGGACGTACGAAAGTTCCCCTTGCACCAACAAAACTGTAGGTATAAATACCATCAATGAATATGTTAAGGGCGTAAGCGCAACGAATTAAATATCACCACAGCCCGAACACGAAGAAAACTGCTCCACCTTCCGCGACATAATGAGCGTCTGCCCTTTCCTAACTAAACTAAACCAAAAGCAGTACAGAGTAATTCAAGACCACCGAGTAACAAGTATTTATTCCCTCGATCCTGCACAACCAAAGATGAAAAAACTTTCTCACAAAGTGTAACGAAGTTTTCACTATCCTCCTAAGCATAAGGATAACCTAAAAAACATCCAGAAATAAAACAATATCAAGCTCAGCGCGATACTCAATACCTGCATTAAGAATAAAAAATCTCAAGTCAAGCGTTATCCCTTTTTACGGGTTATCAATTTTGAGGTATACGCGGTAGGCGTCGTTAAAAAAGAAATTTCGGAGGGGGCTGCGGGGAAAACCGGGACCCGGGGTGTGAAGGTCCCTCTTGAAGAATGAGTCACGGGATTTTTCGTCCCTCCAAAAACAGAGGGAAACTCCTATCTCCCCTCTACGATATGTAGCGTGCCGCGACACTATAAACGTGCGTGAGGTGTACGTTTAAGCACTAAATCTATCGCTTATCCGACTACTATTATCATACTGTATTAGTACGTCCATAAAACTATTAGAAATTTTACGACATACACAATTTAGAAATGATTAATATTGACTATAAGCGCATCTGTAAACCAATTTATTATAAGAAAAAAATATCTATGGTTATGAAAATACTTGTATGATGAAATAAAACATTTAAGGTTTATATTACGGTCATTATATATACACACATCTTATATGGACATATTTAGGTATTGAGATAACGGATATTTTATACGAATCGCATGGATGTGTAGAGACACGAATCTCGACGTTTCGCTGGAGTCATATCACAGCATTTTCAGTAGCGTATCCTATCGCCGCGAGAATCAAGAATGTACGACTACATATTCAAGCGGTTCGTAAAATAAGCCCTATTATGCGATATATGTTTGAATGGAGAGAAGTTTATAACCTTTTTGAACAAATTCACTTTTTTTCACTTCTTTCACGCGCGTTTTTACGGTTTTCTCTGCAAGTATAAATAAAAAAATATATATTATAAGTTTTCTTGTGTAAATTTGTGAAGGGCCACTTTAAATTATATTTAAAAAATGATTTAACTTTGTTTACTTTCACTATTTATTCATAACGTTTAGAACGTTTGAATATTAATTTCACCTTCTATAGCGTCCCCCTTTCTGCGCTTAATGAGCACGCCCACACATCCACCCGATTCTAACCCCCACCCCACCCCTCACGACGTCCTTAAGTCTTAAGTTCAGCATGTATTAGTAACATTACTGAAAATGATGCGTTAGCATTGAAAACGTTATAATCATTGTAAACAAATAGTGAAACAAATTTGAAAGAGAAAAGATTTCCGCGTGTAAGTATTTTCGATATTTCAATTTATCCTATGAAAGTTTGGTCAAACTTACAGTAAGGGCAATCGTAAATAGAACTGGAAGATATGGCAACCACGACATCGTGGAATAACTAAGTATTGTAATAACAGTTAAGTTCTACCGACAAAGAGCATAATTATTAATAACGTAACCTAAAATCTTCTAACCCACGCCTACGACTCATCGGCAGATATGCAACTAACTTCTTACTAAATTCCTTCTTCCAGGACTGTGCACCTCCTCAATGCTCTGCAAGCTTCATCCGCCGCTATGTAAGTAGAGTAAGTAAAAATAAATTAAGAAATCCAATACATTTCATTTTTTAACATCCTGGGGCAATCTGAGCGCCCAATAACATTTACCATGTGAAAAGGAAATGGATAAAAGTTGAATTGAATAAATTATAAAAAGAAAGTTTTCAAATATCGATAAAAAATAAGCGAAGTGAGAGTGAAGTGCCAATTTCCTTTAAAATACGAATTAAATTAAAGTGTATATTATTTAATGATCATAGAATATGACTTTTTTTAAAACAACATTTTCACTCAATTACGACACTTTATTTGTTTACTTTTCGCATGCATATAATTACAATGGCGGGCTTATCGCCGGTTGGTAATTTCTTTCAAACAACCACATAATTTAGTAGAACAAATGAAACATATTAACGGTGTAACAATGTAACAGTGACAAAACTAGTTCCATGGTAATGAGACGAGTAGGAGATAGATGGGGACAGGGAAGGGTCAAACTAGGTTCTGGGAAAAGTAACATTGATTTAGTTTGCTTATGAAGATGGCTTGTGATTTGCGCATAATCGATTCCACAGCCTAACTGACTGTACTTCGAATGTAGAGCTGATGAATTCAGTACTATGAATGGGGATGGATAGGGAAATACTGTCAGCTGAACGAAGTGGACGGCCATGATTACTGAAATAGTATCAAAATCTATAAAATCAATGAGAAACACCATTTTCGATAAGAAATCATCGAATCAATCGAATCAGAGGCGAAAGTCTCGACATAACAAAGACACCACAAAACGGTACAGCTTTTGAGAGACGTTTTGATTTACACTAAATTTCTCGAGACTATCCCCTTCAAAAACGGAGACTCTGGGCCACACCCTCCTAATCCCCCGACATGACTAAGATGGCAGCGCTAATCATGAATAAATACCGGATTAAAAATAATTTATTCATCCGCTCTGAAAACTTTACGATGCCGCACTAGAATCGAATGGAAAACTTAGCATCCTATTCACAAACGATACCTACGTACTTTCTAGACAATGGTCTCGCACGTTGAACGCAAAGGCCTTATGTAAAATAGCTATTATTTTCAAATTCAGCGTTGAATGCAGAGAGTAAATAGTAAAACAGGAAACGAATTAGAAAACAAACAGTTAAAAGGAAACACAGGCCGATTGGAAATTCATATTGCAACCAAACTTACACAACACAGAGTTGGCCATAATTGCCAATTTGTTGTGACAACTCGCCACTGAAAAAACATATAGTAGACACGCATTCAATGCATATAAATAAATATGTTTCTATATTCTTACCTGTGGCGTCTAAACCAAAAATATTAATCAAAATAATTTCCAGCAGTTATATTATTTGTTAACAAGTAACTTAAAATAACACCGTTTCCCAGCGCGGGTAGGCAGAGAAAATAGCACGCAACACTCTTCTGTCCTGATACGTCGCTTTTGCCTCGTCCGTCTTCATACATACCTCTTCTCATGCACGTTCTTCGGTTGTTAGAGCCTTTTTTGAGTATTTCGCGGTTCTTTATTAACTAACAAACTAACTTATCATCAAACCTTGCACAGATAGGCAGAGGATAAAACGCCACACTCTTCAGTCCTGATACACCACTCCTTGCCTCGTATGCTCTCATTCATATATATTCTCATGCACGTTCTCCGGTTGTTGGAGCTTTTCTCTTTACCTTCAAAACTCGCGTCATATATCGACGGTCCCTACGTATACTGTCGAATCTGCGAAAATTCTTTTTCCGTTTTACTTTCTTAAAACATTCAATTTACTCTATATTATTGGACAAATTTTAAAAAATAATCATTTTCGTGTCAAACGAAGCTTGTACTAAAGGAAAAGTAAACAATTTTTTAACATTATTCGAAAAACAGAGTAAATTGTAAAACACAAATACATCTTTTGCAGATTCGACAGTATACGTTGGAACCGTCGATAAGCTATCTCAGCGAACTATTCTTTATTTTATGTATAATACGATGCTACAAACAGCCCTACTCTCGCTCACCATTATATATTCTTCATCGATGAAATGAGTTATTTAAAATTGTTATTAAAAAAGTTATTAAAAATGTCTCTACTATCTACACATATTATACTCCTCCGCTACGCTATACACGAGTTCTCGACATATATAGAAGAGAAGCAAATGTAAATTTTGATATTCTATTTGTTAATTTACTTACTTTATACCTTTTACAATTATATTACCACAAATAAATAAAAATATTAATTATTCGGATAGCCTACTCGGGAATGAATTTTTTCTACGCGAAGTACGGTTTCATGTGTGTTAAGGATTTCTTATAGAAAATAAATAGAAATATAATTGAATATTTAAAAACGAGTTAATGATCGTTTATCGCTCGGACATAAACTTCAATTTCAGCTCCGCCCAGCCACATCAATTGATTATGTGGACTTCAATTAAGCCTCAATTAACTAAACGCTACTTCAAATATGTGGCGAGCGTTTAGACGCAAGGGTAACAGCAAACAGTGTTCGAAAGTTGGAAACCATATTGAGGAGAATCAAAGTGATCTAACAAAGTATACATAGAACTTAAAAAGTAAACACTATTTTTAATTATTTTTTAATATACATTTTTAAAGAGTTATTAAATTGATTAAAAAACATAAACAATGCTATCACTACATGAGTTTAATTATAATTTTTATTACTTCGAGAAATAACTCGCGAGTTTCGAGAGTATCAGAATCTTTCATCGACAGATTAAGTACCTATTTAAAGTGTCGATAAAAGTAGCAAACTTGAGCAGTAATTAATTGAAGTCACGTTTGTTTCTGTTTTTTTCTTGTTTTTTTCTTTCATAGTTTCTGTTTTTCACACAATTGACTGATCATCACGAATAATCTCTCACTTAAACGCCAAATCCATCAATAATACAGTTCTCAGAGTTCTTTGTTTATTTATTTATTAAGGAATCCTAGCAGGTTCAATCATTATAATGTTAGAGCATAGAGTATGTTGCATAAACTAATTACATTATTTGTAATAAATAATAAAGATTAACAGATGTTTAAGGCGCAGTAAATAAAGTACATTGTTGGAAAAGAGAATATTTGAAAGCTAAGCTTTAATTAATTGAATTCATTGATTTCAAACCTATTAAACTTAAAACTTCCAAATCCGCGGCATCAAAATGTTATACAATAACTGTCAAGATACAGAAATAGCAATATTGCTTATTTCAGAATAAGGCCGAGTACTATATGACATAAAAAGTTACTACCTTATAATTTATCAAGTATAAAATGCGTTATTTTTTGAGGATAATAAATAAAACTAATCTATATAGATGTGTATAAGGTGCACTTCGATTTTCGTGCATACATTGTGTGAACACTCACTCGCGAAACGTGCAAAACAATACAAATGATTTGAAGGTGAATATGGAAGGAGAAAAGATAGGGTGTCAAGATCAAATACTTGCCTTGTGTTATAACCATTGTATGCTGCCATTTCAAAAATAAGAATAGGTAAGTACTACAAATTTTAGAATTCAAATATCTAGTACCCACGTAACACATTCGAAAAATGATGCCTTAACATAAAATATTCATTGTAATACATAATATAAAATACAAAATGGCACAAACCCACAAACCGACAAGTAATAGCAAACATAACTGTCATATGCGTATTCTTAATTGTGAGTAAATAAGTAGGGGAAGGTGGTGTCAATAGTAACAGGTGTCGATTGTAACAGTCGCCGTATATTTTTAAATATTGGTCATTTAATGGGACAAGCAGTACCGTCTATTAGACGGGATCAATAGCTATCAAAGAACGCCATTTTGCGTTAACATCAGTTTGAAAGTATCGGTATATTGGATATCATCGTATTTCGGCCTAGTGAAGTAAAAAAATCATTAAATAGTCATCTTTTTGTATTCGTCAAATTGTAAGTATTTTTTATTGTTTTATTGTGTGTTAGAATTCAGAATGTTGTTTATTATCATGATGTGTATATATTTTAACGGTTTTTTTTAATAGTTTTAGATAAAACATAACCTTAATGCAATGTGGCGAAAGGTGTCAATTGTAACAGTGTAAAGGGTGTAACATGTTACAATTGACACCTTCTAGATAATAATGTAATGTAATTGGAAGTTAATGTCATTTTGGGTTCCTGGTTATTAAAAATGGTTAAACCTAGAGAACGAAAGACAAATAGGGGAAAAACATCCAAAGAAACCTTTGAGAAGGCACACTTTAATAAAAGATTTTATAAAAAAATGGAAACGTGTCAATAAGAAAAGCAGCCAAGCATATCGAAATATGACACGTATCTCCTCATAGATACATGGAACGCATCAAAAAAGATGTATCTGTCCCAGTATTAGGATATCTACCCCACAACAAGCTATTATCTAATCATAAAAAGAATTAGCTGACTACTGTGAATTTTAATAAATTCTAATTTTTTCATTCCTCACTCTATCGACCAAAGATTTTACACACAAGCGTCATAGTGACCGTATTTCCACCGCATTCAGTCTACTTTCATTCCTCTTTTGCCAATTCCAGGCTTTATTTCCATACATCAGGTTTGGCACTAGAACGCTATTATGTACCGCTAGTCTTGCTTCCTTTGACAGATTCTTTTTGACCATAATTGCATGAGGCTCATGCATACATGAGGCGAGTGTTGAAAGCAATAGGAATAGAGGGCGTCCGTGAAAGACCTGGCACGATCAGATACTACAAGTATTTGAGGATGGCCCTATTTAAAGCCGCAAACAACCGTAGAACTTGTATGAGAAGATGTATGAATGTGGCCGAAGCAAAAGTGGTGTGCCAGGATAGAAGAGTGTGGTGTTCAATCCTCTCTGCATACCCCTGCGGGGAAACGGCGTGATGGTTAGTTAGTTTGTTAGTCAAAATAAATTATCAACAACTATTACTCCAATAACATCAACAACTCAACTCTGACATATCCCACTGGTTGGGATGAAGTTGGTATGGCTTCGAAAGATTAGCTGATTGCATTTATCAGAAGGAATCCTTCGTATTGAGTAACAAAGCTGCAAAAAATAAGCAAGGTAAAAGAAGAACAAAAACTTGTATAATAACCGAGAAAAAAGAAGAAACTGATGATGCTTTATGTTTAATTTGTACCAAACCATATTCAACATATTCAAAGAGGGTTGGATCCAGTGTTCCTCTTGTAAATTATGGGCGCATGAGAATTGTGCTCAAACCAAACAATTAAATTATGTGTTTCAGTTGTGAATCTGATAATGATTGAGCAATTTGAACTACTTTCACGGTATCAAAATTATTTTAGGGAAGCATATTAAATTAGATTTTTTTCTAATTATTTTATAAATTTTGGTTTTTATAATTAGATAATTTGTTTTGTTTTTATGTATCTTACAACTTTATAGTCATTTAGTACAAAAATATTATATTATAAAAATATTATATATTAGTATAAAAATATACCTAATAAAAATAAGTAGATACATTATGTTTTGTGCGACTTATGTTACAATTGACACCACGAGTGTTACTATCGACACCACTGTGGTGTCAAATGTAACAGTTTTCTTCTTTTTTTAATTTTCAAATAAACAAAAATTCTTAATACCTTCAATTTTTTTAACCATACACTTAGTTCCTAAATATGTGGAAGTGCTTTGAAAAAAAAAATCAGGTAATTTAACTGGTTAATTATTTTGTTATAAACCAGAATGTCTATTTTGTTACTTTTGACACCACCTTCCCCTACCTACCTAATACTGCAATATGCGAACATAGTCATGTTATTATTAGTCATGATCTGGTATCCGGGCGATACAAATTAGAGATGAATTTGTTCAACCTTCAAATGAATTGTAATACCTAGATTTTCTGTAAAAGCGTTTAGTATGTTTTCTCATCACTTGATAAAACTTGAAAAAATATTCGAAACACGGTACCTACTTGCCTAAACAGATTAGGTAACAAACTGTACCACCCCTATTCACCACATTGTATCTCCCCCATTATAATTTTACATTAGCAACAATCTATTTTAGCCTGAGATTAAAATGATTTCAAAGAAGTCGATAATTATTACCACACTCTTTTTACTAAGAAAAAATATCGAAACGCAAAATAATTCGTAATTCAATACCCAATACACAATATTATTTACTAAAAATACTGATAAAGCCACAAAACAGTGCATGAACACATTCGATTATACTCCATTAAAATTATGATTCATTTCATGACAACTTTTACATTTCACTTTGGAATAAATTAAACATTTGGGTTTGTTTTTGTCATTATTTATAGCGAAACGTCACTCACCATTGTGTGGATCTCTGGCAGATTTTTTTATTCTCATTGTTATTCAATAAAACATACTGACACTTAACACCGTTGATTTATTAAAAAATGCACAAAAACATAAGGCATCTGTAGATAGTAACAGATATAGCCTTGTGCATCACATAGCACTGCAACAATCACATTTTGGCGGGTACATTTATTTTGTCATAATGCAATTTCACTTTGATTACACAGCTGTCAACTATTAAGATATTTCGAGCTTTATTTCAATTACAGTGGCGACAATCAACAAAGTATCAAACAAAATAACCCAAGAAAATTGTCAGTAAGGTTATTGAATGCTAATAATAATTTATATTGACGAAATACTCTATTTCTATTTAGAAACGAGTATAAAAGATCAGGACCAGCAGACGCGACGCACACACCGCGGACTTCTCGCAATGAATGTCGATAAAGGTGAAGTGCGCCACAATTCGGGCTGCGAAACGAGTAATTCAAAGAACGGCCGACAGGGGCGAAATGCGCGAACTTCAAAAGAAGACAAATAACAGCGAAAGGATGATAATAAAAAATCTCAAATGTATAGTAGTCACTATAATTAATTTTACTATTTCAGATATTATCACTTAGTATTTATATAAAAAGATAACTAGAAAAATATATTTCAATACTATGTAAAACAGATTTATTCGAGTACATACTTTAAAGATTTAAATACATTAATAGCAAAATGATATAATATAAATAATCTACCTATATCGTACACAAATAATTAAATGTGTGATATTTCTGATGTTTAAGTAACTAAACCAAGAAGCCTGCACTTGACAGCACTTGTACAGTTTCCCAAATCAATAAGATATCTTATAGATGTATTTATGTATACGTAATTATGGAACGTTTCGCTGCAGATAGGTAGGTACTATTCCCTCAATTTAATTAATTTTCGCTACAGATACAATTCCCTCAACTTAATTAATTTTATTACGTACCCACCATTACATTAACCGTGTCTATTATACAAACAAACTCCATTTAATTTAACATTTTTATGATATCCTATAAGGTGCCGTTGAATCGAGGCAAAAATTGAATTGTTGATAATTGGTTTTTTGTTCATATTATGCAAGAGGATATTAATTGTATTATGTCGTCGATTATATGGTTGTTACATGGGAGGAGAAGACTCAGATTATTTAGAATTATTGGACGTATCGCGTTATTTTTGAGACAGGACACATTTTTGATGCAAACGAGTGATTATTTATTAATAAACATGTGTCGAGACAATTTAAAATTCCATAATCACCCGCGTAAAATAGATATGCCATCTTACATCTTCCAATACATCGTTCACACTGGTGACACTAGCCCGTACTAGCCAGATAGGTACCGGTGTATAATAAGTTCATTCTCAGAATTTCCGCGAATACAATTTAACGAGATTAGTAAGTACCTAAACACATACTCGATATTTTACTCTCAGGTTACGTACATAAAATTAAGAAAAAAACTAAAAAAATACACTCAAATTTATATACCTGAATTATTTAAAAATATTATATTATTTAAAAAAAAAAAATTCGCGTCAAAATTGCCGGTACAGTTGCCGACAAACTTATTGAAATTCTTTGGCAGTGGGGGAATGCGCAGAAGGCAAAATTTGGGTCTCGTTGGTGGAATGGTACATGCGCAAACTTCCCCCCACTGCGCCGTAAAATTTCAAGATGTTTGCCGGCTACTGTACTAACTTGCTGGTGTCCTGGAATGGGGCTCGAAGAGCGAGCGTCATGACCATTACACCAATACATTACCTACATACTATATTGGAGAAATATATCGATAATACAAAGAAAACATTTTTCGTGTTTCTCCGTTTTCGTGGAGGCACGAGTATAATCATTATCCGAGCCATTACGTATTATAATATAGACACGTTATTCCCATCCTAGCCGGCTTTCATATGTAGCAAATATTGCATTCAAAGAGACAACAAATCACATAATCAAGTAATCACGTAAAAATCAGGTAATTTGAAGAAATATATCGATAATACAAAGAAAACATTTTTCGTGTTTCTCCGTTTTCGTGGAGGCACGAGTATAATCATTATCCGAGCCATTGACGTATTATAATATAGACACGTTATTCCCATCCTAGCCGGCTTTCATATGTAGCAAATATTGCATTCAAAGAGACAACAAATCACATAATCAAGTAATCACGTAAAAATCAGGTAATTTGAAGTCACGGTGACTAAAATAACATACTCATTCTTACAATAGTGTACGATACTCTATTCCTTTTTCTCCGGGACTATTTTTTTCGGTGTAGTTTTCGTAGTCGGCGGTTTTGTTTCGGTCCGTTCGATAACGAATGCAAGTAAGGCAATTACCTTACTTTTGAGTTGCTTTTTTTTTTACATAATACAGTTTATTATATCATTGATCCGACCATAAATATTTGTAGCGCATGCGGAATATTATAT